>LS517129.1:178892-261467 GCA_900490845.1 Pristionchus japonicus | reverse complement strand
GAAGACTCGGATATCCGAGTGAAACCGGCGGATTCGCACGTAAACAGGGGAGAGAGGAGGGAAGACAAAGAGATTATGTAAAGATATCGAAGGATCAGACAGACTAATTGATCTCTTTACATAATCATTCCTGTCTGTCTTTCTGTCTGTCTGTCTGATCCCTCCATATCTTTACATAATCTCTTTGTCCTCCCTCCTCCCTCCCCTGTTTACGTGCGAATCCGCCGGTTTCACTCGGATATCCGAGTCTTCACTCTCACGTTCGGTTAACCGACCGGATATCGAATATAGCCGGATAGCAAACAATGCATTTGAAAACGGTTATCCGAATGTCGATATTATTCGATTTAACCAACCCTACATTCTAGCGATTATGAACACAATCACGGCCAACAATAAATCAGCGGAAAATAGATAGTGCTGAATACTGAATAGCGATGGGAATTATTAGGTGCTTGTCTAGGAAATTGGATGATCAGAAAACGGAAGGGAGGCAGTGAAAAATAGCATGTAGAAACACCGGAAATTGGAGGGTTTTCCTGCCCGACGGAAAGGGAGAAGAAGAGAAGGAGAAGAGAGAGATGGTCAGGATGGGTTTCTAGGGACTACCACGAAGTGCCTTTGTTGAGAGAAGAGAAAGGAGAGGGGAACTAGGTGATTATTGCCTTCATTCGAGAGGATGAGAACAGATGGCGTCATTGTCTACTATGGGGGCGATCCACGTAGGTCGAGATGATCTCATCCAAATCTATGGTAATTAGTCTATCAAGTAAAACGATCCTAGGTTAAGTTGGAACAGGTTAAGCTGCAAGGATGAGCCAAGAATACGAGATAGTGCTTTCCAGGAAGTCTCTTCGAGGTTCAAACGTACATCAAGCATCTGGACGAACTCGAGCTCCTCTTTCATCATTTTAGAGAAGAATTCTCGAAAAAGAATAAGATGCTTCTCTCTGATGTCAGATTTGGTGTTTTGAGTGAAGCACCAATCAATAATTCAGGTTTTCCACTCGTCGATCGATCGCGTGGACGAGTCGGATTACGAGTTGAGATATCAGGTCAGTCACGCGATTACACGGAAATTCCGGGCCGGAATATGGGAGTGAAATACCGTACTCGATGGGAAGAATCGCAGGCACTGTCTGTATTCAGTGTATATTCTCGGAAAAGAAATAGAAATAGCATGAGACAGATCACGTATTCTAGATTGTGCTGATAGTCAAGGATAACACGACTGTGCTGGATGAGGATCTACTCATTTCTACTTCGACTCTCTTCCTTTCTACTCTGGGACAGTACTGGCATCGTAAGTACTCACGAAGTTGGGCAGTTTTGAAGAATTTCGAAATCCAAGCGTTTTGCTCTGTCCGGAACCAGTAAGAGATCGTATCCCTAACGGGCAATAGAGTATGCGGAGCAGGAAACAGTCTCCGTCATTCCTCAGCCCATTCCGTAAACACGGCCAGATCTCGAATACATGGGTAAAAGAGGTCGGAAGTGGTCAGGAACAGCTCATGAATATCTGAACACGAGGAAATAACAGCGGAAGAAATTGTCTAGATGGAGAATGATACAAAATCCCGGGAAAGCGTGATAATAGCCTCATTGTTAGAGAAAGGAAGAGGTTCCCTAAGTTACATACCATAAGAATGACGAGCGAAATACATACCAGCTTTCTGTTGATGCGGCTAAAGTCTTCAGAAAAAGCATTTCTGCTCAAAACATGAGCCTCGAGGGATGGAATCACTTATGAATAAGTCTTGCGTCTACGAGGGGAAAACAATTGTGAATGCTCGCGCCTTTGAATCGGAGGAGATAAATCACGATGTGAAGCTACCCCGGAAATACGCGAAATGGAATGGAGAATCGAGAGGAGGAGGTTGCGGGACCTGACTCGCTAACCTAGTTACAGAATATGTTCGAAAGTCATGTAGAATGAGGAACAAGGAACGCCGTCTGGGAAATTAGAGAGGAACTGCGTGTGTCCAATTACAGATCTCCATCTCTTTTCCTTTCCGCAAAACACCTCGAACGCTCGCTCGAGCCGAGATTTGTATCACTCTACTGAAGCAGCATCAGAAAACAGAGACAGTACTCGGGATCGGGAGAAAGAAGGGAAAAGAACCATAAGGGTCCCTCCAGCATGCCAAAACACTCTACAGGCACTCTGAGAGAGATGCCGATTTAGTATAAATCAACTAAATTTCTGGATGCATTGATTTTCCTGAAAAAAAAAAACGAAAACCACGAGAGGTTCGGGCGTGTGTTTTTGATTGGTATCGTGTTGAAAGATAGAGGAAGAGGAGGAGAGGAGAAAGAGATGGACAAATTGATGATAGATGGATGAGTGAGCGGATCCGTCACTGAGCATTCAGAGAAGAGAGAGAGACCCAGTAAATAAAAGAGTTTGCGTTCCGGGTTGTGGTTTCGCCCTCTGGTCAGAGCGAACGAGTATTCAATTTCAAGTTGTATCAGTAAATAGAAAAACGTGGCTCTATAAATAGCCGGACCATTTCCACGAGGAAATAGTTAACGAAATTCCGTCTTTTCGGAGGGGACTCTGTTCTTTGTGATTACAAGAGACGAACGAGGGACAATTTATCGCGAGTCGATGGCCTCGCTGATTTCCGTCACAACAGCCATGGTAAAACGAAGAGTACGTGAAAGATCTCGGTGATATCAGATAAAATCAGGAAAACACCTTCAAAAAGGGATCCGCTTTGCTGAAATACCGGGATGAATGGGCTCATCAGTAGTTCAAGACCGGAAAAGGAAGGGTCGAAATTCAGAGATCGTCTGACAGGTCGAGTGAAACGGGGAAGGAGCGGTGACGTATTAGGGAAGGGTAGTGAATGTGGTTGTGACAAGCGGGAATAAATTGAGCCCATCTCCTCACTTGCTAAAAGTAATGCCGATCTATGGAAGTGCCTGAATAATTTATCATCAACTTTTCTCAGAAAGCATTAGTAGAGCACCTAACTTCTCAGGGAATCTTCCAAATCGCACATAGCATTTCAGAGACCGAAGGCTTCCAATTGGTGAAGTTCATGGAATCGCAGAGGGACCACAGCTACGAGACCTGTTTGTTTGCATTCATTCCGCAATCTGATGAAACACAATCCATTCTTCCGCTATGTGTCTGAATAAGTAATTCAGCTACACCGTAGATAACTGAATACAATAACATTTGCGATGATTAGACAATTCCTGATTCCAGCTTCGATTGTCCTCGGAATCTTCTCCTTCTTCATCTTCGCAGTCATCGCAACCTTCTACTTCTCCGTGGAAGCGCGGAATCAGACGTCAGTTGTCGATTGGCTGCAGTACCCTACTATACTCCTTTCCAGTCGCATTCTCTACCGTCGTGGTCGCACATTGATCGATCAATACCGAGCTAGGGCAGGCCCTGCAGAAGTCGAGATGAGGGAGAATCTAGTGGAGAGAGAGGGAGGAGATCAGATGGTTTCACTAGCGGTATGGGAACTTCCATCTAGCACTTATTCAGGTTTCATAACATATTATTACAGGATCTCTCATCTGAGTGCGAGAGCGGGAAGCCCATTTCCTTCGCTAACAGGGTAATTAATTGACACGTGTCTGTTAGGAAATAAATTACTCGATTCAGGCCTTCTCAATGTCGAGTCTGAACAAGGAAGGTACTCTGATCGATATGAAGCCAGATGAACCGACTTCGGAAGCTGAAAATGTAGGACAATATTACAATTTACCATCAATTTCACTTATCAGGAGCCAGCGAAAGACGCGGATGCAGAGGGAATGTGCAATGTTGATTTGTTGTAATCTGTCAATCGTCAAATCGAGCAAGATCAATCTTTCCTCATACTTGCTCATTTTATTCCACCGTGAAACATAACTAAGTACAGTCGCAGAAATAAATCAGTTGCTAGAACGATACACACAAATGGACAGAAGCGACAACAAAGTGAGTAGAGGTCCTGTCATCGAGAACGGGAAAGGGGCCGGATTCTAACGACAGGAAATCGAATAATTACTTGATCTGAGCCAATTTTGACCCGAAATCGGCACTTGAGAAACTCGCAAGCAGGCAACAAATACATAGCGGGATGATGGGAGAGAAGCAACTTATTTCGTCAGCGAATTATAGCACAAGCATGGAAAAGTTCGTCTTGATTGGACAACAAGTCAGAAAAGTCAATAAGCGATTGCTCAATCCTACCGTACCTACACGAATACTCCCGTGAGACCACCCGTCCTACAGTACCCCACACCGCGCACCGTCAGATCCTCTGACAGTGCTCGTGCCTCAGACGCTTCCCCCCTTGCCCGTCGTCCCTTCGGCCGCTTCTCTCCTCGTTCCGTGGGTGGTCCTTCCGACCGCGACCGCGTCGCGTCCGGACGCGTCGCGAGCAGCGGATGTGGAGAGGAGGAGGTGGACGAAGAAGATGACGCGTCGTCAGTCTGATTCTGGAAGGGAATATTGATTGGAACCGTATCATAGTTACAGTAATCGATACAGTAATCTACCGTACTTGCGACGATGCAGCAAGGGAGGGTCGGCGCACTCGCCTGAGGCACCCCATCGTGTCAGGAACCCTTCTTCGCTTTCGGGATATTCCTGCAATGAAAATCATTGCTTGATTTGATCTTATTTTCGCATATTTTCTAGATGTTATGAAGAATATAATAGTTGGATCATACCTGAATTCTTCGGGGATCTCCTCGAGAATCGAGTGCCATTGGCCGACCGGCTTCGGTTTCTGAAAGAATATGTTTCAAAATGCTCATATCTTGCCTATTCTACCTAAAGAGCAATGTACTCGGCGCTCGCTGTGAAAAAAATATTTATTCTCGTTCAGAGTGGATTCCTCACCGTGGCCGCAGACGTGGCCAATCCGATCTCGTGCTGGGCGAAGCACTGATCCCACTGATTCCTCCCTTCGGCAGTGCTGCTCCGCTTTCCGAGGATGCAGCAACCGAGCAGATCGTCCTTGCCGATACTGAAACAATTTCTCACTTCAATATGTTTATGGAGTGCGTGCTAGCATAATAAGTTGTGGGAAGACAGATTGGTTGGATAGTTGAATAGTGAGAGAAGAACCAACCGATCCCAGTCCATCACTTGCACGAGCATGTTCGTCTCGTCGATTTGGGCGGAGGGAAGATCGAACTCGAGCGTTTCGTGGTACACCTGAACACAGCATTTAATCAGTCTAGCACAAAGCTCTCAACAGCCTCCGTTAAGATATTGTTTCAAATATATTTCAGGGTTCCTTTGTTACTGAGGTAGCGGAAGTGATATTGATAGTATCGCTCCTTCGAGGTCTAAAAATACTAATGCTTACCGGATTGAGGTTCGCCTTTTTCGTGTTCGTCTTTCGTAATTTGACCCGTCGGCCGCGATGAATCTGCTCGATTTTGACGTACGGATCTGAAATTGAGAATTGTTAAGTCCGAGAATCCAAAGACAGATTTTCTTTTGCTATGAAGTACATCCTCTATCGGTATTGGCGATAACTCACCACTCGCTCCTGTGATATCCATTGGTCGAAGATTGTACGCTTTGGCGACTTGAATCGACAGCTTCTGCTCTTGATAAGAGTAGGAGAGGTAGAGTAGAAGGTCGCCAAAGTCGTTCTTCTCCTGGGATACGGTGGGTTATGGTTGGTCTATCGAGGAGTGATTTACCTGACTGCCGATAATCTGCATTGTATACTCAGTCCACGTGTAGAGATCAGACTGTTCGAAGAGATCACGCATGATTACGTTGCTGGAAGGAATTGAATGAGTACGATTTGACTATTGTTTTGCGCTATTTTGGACGTATTTGATACGATTTCTAGACTGAAAAGACATCTGAAAATATGGGAAAGTTCCTGACCCAATCAATCCATGCCTCGTGAATCTCTCGAAGTCGTACACAGTCAACTGTAGCATTCGAGTGGAGAGTGCATTGAAGGAAACGTCGAATGAGAAGACCTGCAAATTTTCTAGTTCTCTCTATCACTTTGGACCCATGTGACTGAACAGGTAGGATCTCAATGGAAGGACTTTCTCACTTCATTGAACTCCGGATCCTTGGTCTGTCTGGCGATTTTCGTCTTGCTGTGGTTCTTCCTCTCTGGCAGCAGATGCATCTTCACGTACGGATCGACGGTTGCACCTTTCTCCTGAGTAAATATTCCGTTTGAATTATCGGAATCTGTTTCGTGACAGTCTATAGTGTCTATGTGCTTTTTTCA
Source organism: Pristionchus japonicus (assembly GCA_900490845.1). Lineage (NCBI taxonomy): Eukaryota > Metazoa > Nematoda > Chromadorea > Rhabditida > Neodiplogasteridae > Pristionchus > Pristionchus japonicus. The sequence continues at coordinate 255,249 of LS517129.1, read as the reverse complement.
GAGAGAAATGAAACAGGAATTGCTGACTTCCATTCCCTCCTCTCTTCAAATCCTTCTGAAACGCACCTCAACAGGTAGATTGTTCGCTCTCACTATGTGCAGCATCAACACTCGATGCACGAAATCGTATCGAAGAGCAAATGTGAGCGTGCCTCTGGAATCAATCGATAGTGGTACTGTACCTATACGGTAGTGGTTACAGTAACCTACCGGAAGCAGCTCTCATTCGTCTTCTCGTACATTCCCAACTCGTAGTGGAGAACTGATCGATCGTCCATTTCCTACAAAGTTGCTTGGAATAATTAAATCGCGTTGATATGATATTTCACCAGCTTTTCGCACGTCTCTGCTCATTTTCACACAGTTCGCAAGTCTCTCACAAGCTCATTACCGTTCGTTTCCCTCAGACTAATCAGAGTTCGACTAGTCTCTTAGAGTGCGCGATTCACTATCATTGACTCGTCTCTGGGCAGAGTTCGTCGAATTCTCCCTCTGGGGGATAACATCACTCGCGTCAAAAAGGAGGAGTACTTGAATGACAATGGCACGTCATGTGTGAGATGTTTGGAGAAGTCTGGATTTGTCAAGCATGGAGATTCTAGGAAAATTTGGCTCAAACAGATCAGGTTTGAGTCAAAACATTCTGTGTTTATGAGGCGATCTCTGATTCTTGGAAAATTTCTAAAAACAGGTAATTTCGAATGTGGACATCTGAAAGTAAATACCGACCTCATCATACTCGCTTCCATCATCGAAAAGAAAGAGTGCTGCGTGTTGAGAGAGACCATTGACTGCCATCAGAGAGCGAGTATTACCATCACTGAAAGGATTCACAATGCAGGTCTCGAAGGGTTGAGCGTTCTTTGGGCTCCCCTATGTTTCTCTCTACGACGGAAATAAGCGTGCTCTACACTATCGAAATTAGTTCCTCTCTCATGCATGACTTTCTTCCCCAAATTACTCCGCTAATTTCGAATTATTTCCCTCCCCTTGCAACAACAAATTGCTCTGTTTTCTTTAGGTGGTCAAGCCTAGTTATCTCTCTGCTTTCACCACTTCCTCCTTCTATTCCTACTCTCTTCTCTTCATCATCTGTGTGCCCTCTGCTCTTTCCCAAGGTGTAAGGCTCGTAAAGCGAAGGCATTCAGCCAAATGTCGAGAAACTTGGGGAAAGGGCGCATGTGCGTTTCACAATCTTATTCGATCCCCTGAATTATAGGTTTCACGAAGACTAGCTATTTCGAATACAATGGATGATTACAGTGCTGTCCAAGTGACTCGTAGAATAAGAATGAAACGTACGGCGAGGGAGCGATTGACTGCATTCCCATCATTCGATGGGCGTTTCCATTCATCCACGGAGGAGAGATCGCATCGCGTAGATTTGCCGCCGCCATCACTGAAATTATGTTTATTAGTTAATGAAACTATTTTGAAATGAAATTTTCGGTGTTGATGTAGGGTGGAATTGATGTAGAGTCAAATTTGTTCCATAAATATACAGCGATTTAGCGAGTGGGAAACCGAAAGGGAGAAAAGAGGAAGAGGAGTCTCTCCAATTAATTCGTGTCGTCGTCTTCTCAACGACAACGACGACAAGGAGGAATCTCGACTCGAAGATGGCGACGACTGATTCAGAGATGAGAAAGGGCAGAAGAAGGAGTAGAAAGGAGAGAAGGAATTCCAGGAAACGGAACTAATGCGCGGCCGCTTTTAGTGCTACGCAGATTGTTTCAGAGACCAATGATGCGTAAGGAATTACTGAGGTTCTGACGTTTTTTTTCTAATACTAGAGTCGAGGTTAGCCAAACTTCTTCTTACAAATAAGCCAATTGGACAGTAAACGACATGAACGATATTGACAGAATCGTAGACCGGGCGGCATTTCGAAAGTGACATCAAGGTGTTTGGTTGACAACAAGCCCGCCAAGACCCGTGTAGGCTCATCCCCATATTGATATCTGCCTCCCTTTCGAGTCCCCAGAAGGGAGTGATAGAAATGGGAGAAGGTAGAGATAACGAGCGAGAAAAGGGAGAGAGAGTGGGTCTTCCCGTTTCCAGCCTTGACTAGTGCACTGATCGATAATTGTAGGTCTTACTGGACGATTTGGATGAAGGCGAAGGAGAAGTTGATCTTGTTGGAGAACATCTCGTTAGATCGACGAGGGAAAGACGAGACTTGAGTCGTTCTTCTTGGGCAGGAATGAGAAAACGATCAGAACTGGATCGAATGAGTCCTTTTGGTGCTGAGAGACGAGCCATTCCACGCTTCTCTCGCACTGACAAGCGAGAGGTCGACGGCACTACTGAGTCGGATGATGGAGAGAAGGCTGTTTTCTTGTTATCCAACCTCTCTCTTCTCTCCTCCCTCTAACCTCCCCTTCCCTCCTCTCCTCTCAGTGACATTTGACCGCAGCATCGAAATCCGAGCGGGTCTTTCTCCTCAGCTGCGAACAGTATTAGAAATACGCCCGAGTCGAGGAGAGAAGGGAATAATGAACAGATGAGAAGAGACGGATTTAGACATAGACTGCTAATCCCCAGTGGATAGACAGTAATGGGCATGCTCCGTCATCTGGGAAGGACACTTTTAGTCACTACTACTACGTCAGTGAATTACTGTAGAATTGACTCAGAAGTGACCACCATTCGGCAGACCTCTTACCCTCGTGGACCTCGTGAATGAGTCCACCAGACATCTAAACGCCCAGGACATCGCGATAAAATAAATCGTCTTGTTTTCGTCCGTTTCTACTGCAGGAGAGGGAGATCAGAGAGTGCTCTTCTAATACGAAAGATACGCGCCAAAATAGCCTCATTAAGTAGGGATAAGCATGCATCTGATAAACACCAAGGGCATCCCATCAATGTGATTGAAGCAATTCGACTAGAGATGGATGATACTGATTCCGGATACTAGGATAAATGCTGAAGAAGGAAGTATCATTCGCTCCTAATCCCGGGTGTTGGGAAGTAGCATTTCCATGCAGAGCAGCTGACTACAATTACCAAAGAGATGCACATCAGACGATGAATGGAATAAATACAAGATTACCTCGCCGATGTTCTAGAAGCATCACGGATTGCATCATCGTGGATCACACTAGACTGAGTGTACACTCCCCCGGTGGTCTCGCAATCTCGAACACTGAGATTCCATCTCCTTCCTCCTCCCTCCGTTTCAGATCATTCTCAGAGTGTGTAAGAAGAAGCATCTCAGAGGAGAGAGAAGGGATTTATGGGCACATTAAGTGGTTCTCTCCCCTCTCCTCTCCCTCTATTGCCCCTCCCGTCGAAGAAGCACAACCGACGCATGGTGGAGGAAGGGCAATTGGAAGTAGAGACGGAGGGGATTAAGCCTGGTTCGGGGTTACGGTAGAATGAGGGAATACGTATGAACTTCAAGGATGAGCACACGTGCAGAGTCGGGTTCAAATATCATTGCGAATAATGAGGAAGTATGAGAATCGCGAAGAATCATATGATTCGGTGACTGAATTCATTCATCCAGTCAGCGAAAAGTGAAAGACTCCTCAAGAGTTCTGTTTTGGCCAGAAATGAGCATATTTGCAATTGCATGCGGAGAAAGAAATATGGACGAACAAGATCAGAGACTTAACAAAATGAACTACGCAGACACCTCAGAATTCACGAGATCTCCTCTAATCCCTGGTAGGAAATCGGGGCACGACTCGTGTTTGTAGTCGTCTCTAATTCGCTCAATTCCCTTTCCACCTCTCATGTGGGCAGAAAATGAGGGCAATCCAAGGCGATAACACCTCTCTCAGAATACAACTATCTATCGCCTATCAAGACAACTTCAGCGAAAAAAACGAAAAAAAGCACTAATCAGCGCTTGCCGAGTGGTTCCTTGTCGAAATGTCACGAGAGTCCCGTGAAACGCCCACTAATTGACTAATTAAACCGATAGGTTGAGTCTTCGACTTACGAGCTGCATTGGAGGAGTGAGAGAGAGGAAGAGAGACGTGAATGGCCGGAATCGAAGATGGAACTTCTGAAAGGAAGACTGATTAGATACAAGGAATGCACAAATTAACGTCGATCTTCTAATGTTACCGTATCAGAGATCGAGTACACCTCAGGGAGACTAGACAGACTCGACTGGCTACTGGTTCCTCCCCTTTCCTTCCAGGAGAAGCCCGAGAATGACTTCCATGAATTTTCTATGATCATCTTTCTCTCTCTCTCTCCATTCGTATTGCCCTCATTGCCATACGCAGGAAGGCAATGAAATATCTGAGGGTCTCTCTAGCTGATGAAAACCCGCAAGGCTCATTCGTCAGTGGAAGGTTGATTAGGAGACTAATGAAGGAATGACTAAGCAGCGCATGTGAATGATGATGGGAAGAGGTTTCAACGAATAAAAAAGTATTTCCTTTTGTGAGCACTGGATTCTCGAAAACAGTGATGATAATGAGGAAAGCAATAACAGGATTATTTTCCACTTTTTTCTAGGAATCGTATTTGAGTTCCTGATTCAATGGACGCAGAGTGCTTGTAAATTTGTCGAGGCTATTCAAGAAATGGCCCAAGACATTTCTGATAATCTTACTCTGGAGTGCTCCGATTGACTTTCTCCTCATCATCTGTAGATGATCTCGAACAGATTGACGACGACTCGCCATTTTCGAAGTCATCGTGACCTACCGCATCGAATTTATTACCAAGAAATCAGACAAATCGCGACGAAAATAGACAAAAAGAAGCTACAGTAGTCTCAAACAGCCTCTCTCCTCGCTAACAATGGCCGAATCTGAGAAGGATGAACGAGAATTTCCCAAAGTTTTCTCTAACAATGGTCTTGAAATTGAGAAGGCTGCGCAAGAAAAAGAGAAGAAGAGAAGACATTAGCGACACTCTCGAATTAGTGTTCATTCATCTGACTTCCCTTCTCTTTTTCTCCCTTTTCGTCTCTCTGGAGCCAGAATTAGACCTGGATAAGAGAAAGACTGTGAAGAGGAAAAAACACTAGTCTGAAGCATCAAAACGAGAGATCGTCTGAACTGAGAATCTATCCATTTCTAGTGAGAGTGACCGTAACTCATACTGTGGAGAGTTCTCGAATGGAATGTGAGAGATAGATAGAGAGAAGCTTTCTTAGAAGGAATCCTTTCACGGGAATGATAAGCAAATTAGAAGATGTGTGAAGCAAAGATTCCGCCTATGGAGGAATATTGGAAGATATTGAAAGATCGAATGTTCAGCAGCTCTCTAGAAGCAGTGAGCAACCAGGAAGCTCGATTACTAGCTAATTTCATGGAAAATAGTAGTAATTATGACGTTGAGAGAAAATCGAAGGGGATCGTGTCTGAGGAAAGGAAGAACGTGGCATTTTCGAGTGAGAATCTCGAATAACAGGGAGCTCGCATGACGGCATTTGGTATCGAAGAAGAAGAGAGGTGAGAAGAGGAGAAGAAATGGAGAAGACGAGTTAGAGAGTGAGATATGATAATCAACGGTTTTCTCAGCCGCGCGAAATTACTACTTGGATAGTGAGCACAGTTCGGAATTCGAATAAGCTAGCGACTAGAATTCGAAAATCGTCCTAATTGATGAGACAGTGTGCAGAGTAAAGAGATGTCGCCACAAGAGTCGAACTCTAGCTGCGGACTAAGTTAGTATCCGATTCAAAACAGTGAAGGATCTCTCAGGGGAGAGACTCCACTCCATTCTCTTCTTCTCTTCCAAAAGTCGTCGCGTTTCTGTTGCTGCGCGGATCCCCTTTCCTTATTTGGACGCACCACCAGAGAATTTCTCGTATTTTCGAAAATACCAAAAAAACGACTGTACCTTTGTACAGGACGCTCGTGCGCTGGTAGCGGCATGGTGAGAGGCATCTGGAATATTTGTTTTCTTTTTAAGTTATTTTATGATTAAAAAATAAATGAATAATTACCGATAGCAAATGGTCGCTATCACGACGAGTAACACGATAGCGGCAGATCCAATCACCAGAGAGGAGAGAGTGATTGCAGTGATCATTCTGACTGCAATGGAATGAGTTTCATTCGCTCCATTTCTACGAACTATGAGAGGATTTTCAAACAGCATGGGAGAATTCGGCAAGAATAAAAACCCAACTCCAGTCAGATGTGGATTATCTATGATATTATTTTATTAATTTCAAAAAAGTACCTCAGGACGACTATCCGCAGCCGGAGCGCGGGCGCATCCTGCAAATAGCAAAATAAAATAATATTTCGAAAACAAATACAAATCCGCGTAATGGGTAACCGCGACACAACGCGTGGGCCGACAGTTGTGGTCAAACGGAGCAAATGGAGCAAGGCAGGTGGGCAAATTGAAGGCTATTCTCATCAAATCACTCGCCAGTTTCGAGCTTCTGATCGTTGAACGGCCCCCCTAATTCGGCCTCTTGATAGACCCAATCAGACCCTAATTCATCCTCATTTCTCAGTGCATCTTATCTCTCTATTCCCGTCACTAATTCGAAAATTGGCGCCCGCGTGATACGGTGAATAGCGAAACTAACAGACCGAAATGGTGTGAGAGGGAGGAATGGACCGTGGCTTCCGGAAGGCGTTCAACCAATTGTAAACACGATGGAAGACCTATTAGAGACCACGTTGTTGCCCTAGTGAGAGGCTTCACTAGAAAGAAACAGAGAACGAATAGCTAGAAAGTCTCCGATATCTTCTAGTTCTTCGAACAGATCGAAGGAGCATTTGCTCGATCCGAAGTATCCATTCTCACTCCCTTCTCGTCTTCTTCTCTCGCTAGTCAGTTCACGCATCGGATATTCGAGTACTGTTTGGTTAGAGAGAAGAAGGAGGGGATGGAAGAGGGGAAAGAACAGAAACACTAATGCAAACTGTCAACTGAGGCGAGACCATCGTCTCACCCACCAGGAATCTGATGGGAATGGACGGGGAAAGAGCGAGAGACGATGCTTCAGCGATGCGTCTTCTTAGGTAGCTTAGAGCGGTCACAGAATCAACGGAACACATCATACGATGAGATTCACTTCTTGCAATTCATAACATCTACTCACGATTACTGTTAGTAAGTCAAGGATGAGTCCTCGAGTAATCGCAAGAAAAGTGAGAGATGAAGAGATGAAGAGAGTTATACATTACCAACCGGCGATTCTCACCTATCTCTCTCTCTCCTCTCTCCTACTCTGATTATGCAAAGTAGTAGAGAGGGGAAGGGAAGATTCCTTGGTTGAGAGAGGAGAGAGAGGAATCACAGGAATTTCTTCTTTCTCTCTCTTTTCCTCCTCTCGACGACTAAGACGATAATCGTGTTCGAGATGCGAATGCAACAGATCGATGGAATGGTGTTAGTGTTCAGGGGTTCTGAACGTATTGTGCACTTTCAGCTACATGGCAAAGATATTACTCGAAATGTAGAGACGGTGCGAAAAAGGAGAGCAAAGCCTTGTGTTATCTATAAGAACGAGGAACTACACAATACACAGCAACGGTTTCTACATTGTGAGAGGAGTTCTACGCTCCGTTTGTTCAAGCACAATGCGTAGGCTGGCTATTGATAGGGATACAACGAGACGGATACGAGAATATGAGCTAATGACGGGGATAAGAACGAATCTGACTCGAGCGAACCAATGACAACTTGGTTGTAGTCTAACTCAAGAAGTCGCCGTCTAGAGCTGTATCAGAAGGCAAGACTCTCTTCGTTTCACGCTCTCTCTAGGCGGTCAGAACAGGTAAAGAGAATGTAGAAGGAAGAGAGTCTACTCCTTCCTCGTTCCTTTTCGAGAGACTGATTACGGGCCGTGAATTGTAGGCTGATCTCTGTTGAGTAGAGAGAGAAGGCGAGAACCGCCAATTGTCTCCATGCAATTTCTCACTTGATAGAAAGCCAAAATTAGAAGTTATACTCAGTGTTTTTGACAGGTGAGTAGAGTGCGTCGATTACGAGTTAGGCGAGAGGTTCTCGAGAGGGAGGAGAAGGAGACTGTGGAGGAGAATCACAGGAGACGATCGACCATGCGTAAATGGGTTTAGACATGGTCTATGAGGTGGAAAGTTCCCTTGACGGGGATTGAAGGTGTACAAACTACCCATTGAGATTCTCAGCAAGAAAAAGACGCTTGCATGCCTCAAGATATGACGACGATGCAAAACAGGGACGTCAGTCATAGAGGAATGCTGTGAATTTGGAAGGAGGTGCAGGAGAGAAGGAAGGATGCTCAACACAATGGAATGAATGGAGTGACACGCAAGGGAGGTTGCAGGTTAGAAGAGAGGATGGAGCTGTGACCCCGAGATTCCCAGAATTGCAGAGAGAGGTCTTTGAATGGGGGAAGAGAGAGAGGGAAAGGCTCCCGAGAGTGCCCACTATCAAATATGAATGAAAGTAGGTCGTCTGGCTGTGTTGTGAGGGGAATACCGTGAGGGAATGGACAGGGAAGTGGAGGGAGAAGAGAAGGGAGGATAGACTCAAGTGTTGATAGAGAAGATGCAAGTTCGCGCCGCATTTCACGCAATACTTCAAAGCAGGAATGGCTTTGTCTCGAGAGAAATACCAGCGAAATGCGGTTGTTGAAAACGCGATTGGACTGGAGTCTCTCGTGCTAAAATGGCTCGGTTCTTGTCTTTGATCTCGTTGTAATCTGAGTCCAATTAGAGCGAAGAGAGAGGCAAATTGGCCTGAACGAGTCGAGAATCGAGAAGAAGGAAGGAAATATCGAACAGTCTAACAAACAGGGCGAATCCTCGCTGGCAGAGGGAAGGGAGCACATTAAAGTGGTCCCCCTCCTCTCCTCTTCTCCTTTCATTCGCTATGAGATTTATTGGCAGCAACGCGCGTGGATACACAGGGAAAAGCCATGAATAATGGACGAGATCAGCGATGCAAAACTGGACCTCTCTAAGAGAGAAACAAAAAGAACGGACAGGTAGGGAAATCAAAGAGATATTCGGAATGGGACACGTGAGGTTCATCCCTGGTTCAATATCATGTGAGGCTATTGAAATGTGATGAAGCTTCGTTCACGGATCAAAAAATCAAAACAAAACGTGACTGAACGACGTGCTAGATAGATAGATTTTACTATTGCTAGAAATTCCTCACCTTCGAAATTTCAGTGTACCAATAAAAGAGATCAGGGGAAGTATTGAGGAAGGATTCGCATAGGTTTCAGAAATCAAGTAAGTTGTGCTGCAAATCTTCAAAGCAATCGTTGGACCGATCTTTAGAGAAAAAATAGAAACAATCTCGCTCTCGAGAATCACTCAGACAGAGTAGCAGACATGGGGCAACAAAAAAGCGCGACGTGAGAAATTTATTAGTGGTCTGTCTTCATGTCAGTCGCAATTCCGTGTATGTTGTCCCTCTCTCTCTCCTTTCCCCTCATCTCACCTCTCTTCCTATTATCCATTCCTCCCTTCTCTCCTCTCTTGTCCTTCCACAATGAGAATGACACGATGATGAGAGTGGAAGAAGGAATTGGTCGAAGATGAGAGGCAATCGACCCCCGACGTCGTCTATGAGTTGGAGAGTCTCTCATGTCAGAGAGGCAAGAGAGCACGCAAAACGAGGAGAGCAATTCTTTCATTTTCTCAAATCTCTTATCGTTGCGCAGTCAGGGAGAAGAAGAGAGTCTAGGGAAGGAAGAGACCAATGAGGAGGCAGAGTGCAGTTTTTGTCGCCAACCAATTCATCAGAGCAATGCGCGAATTATTGTTGTTCTGGTTTAGTGCCCTTTCTATGACGGGATCAATGCAGAAATGGCAGCAGAACGACAAGGCTGACCGACCTGGAGAGTCGATGTGTCTGGAGCCGAGAACGGAGCAAATGGAGGATCGTGAGATTCAGAGTGGAATAAATAGTACAAGGGAACCCTGCTGCAGCAAAGCTCGTGAGAAATAATCATCGATGACCGAATAGAATATTCATGTATTGTGACGAGAATGCGGAAGCTCGAAAATTGCAAAAGATTCACACCGAAGATAGGCTAAAAATGGCGCGTTGAGTTGGTTCCCAAACTCTGGTGCAAATAAACAGAGAGAAAGTGCGTGAGAGTTGCTAACGAGGAAGTTTCGCGCTTTGCGCGATGATTAGATTCTGAGAACTGAGCAGGGATGGAGCCATGCTATCTGAAGCTTTTGCACTACGGGCACTGCTAATAATAATCGAATGTCTGACTAAGACGTGAATGAAAGAAAGACGTCAGTAGAAGTGTGCAGGAAGTCACGTGCCATCAGTAGAAGAAGAGGAGAGATTAGCATTCTGGAAGAATCTAAGGTCATCCCTTGCATGGCTCAAACTTGAGTGATGGATTACAGCTCCCAAATGAGAAAGAATAGAGCAAAAACCGCTCCTGCAAGCCGCAATAAATAATCTCGACGGAACTGGGAAAGAGTAGAAAAATGGCACTTTTGCTTCGTACTTCAAGCCACTTTCTTAGGTGCACGAAACCTGCCAATTCAGTGGTATTTCCGCGATTTGCGTCTCACCTAATTTATACGTTTAGAGGTGAATGCGTTATGAAACACAAAATGACGCTAGTTGCGGAACAACTTTCTTCAAGATCTTAGCTATTCTCTACCGTACCTCGGTATTACAGAGAACACGATGCACAAGCATCAGTAGTTGGTCGGAAATCTGATTGAATCTAGAAGGAAGAGGAGAGAAGAAGAGTAAAAGGGAGGTTGTCGCTAACTAATGGTAATTGCCCTCATCGAGAGAAGTAGAGAGAAGGCATCTAAGACGACGAAGGGGAAGGAATTCGTTATTCCCTGAAAAACGACGACGATTCGGAGGTTTTCCTAGTAGTAAATCACGGATTGGACAACAAACTACAAATCAGTAGTGAATATCTCGCTTTGAGTACTAGGAAAAGACGTGAGGGTGGAATATTGCCTGAAATGGGGGAACACGCTGAGAGAAGAGACAAATAGGAGGAGAAACGGGCGCGAAATTCGAGATTCATCATCGTTTCTTGCGAATGTTGGAAATGAACGAAGGAGGGGCGATGCAAATTGGAAATGTTTGAGATTCTGGTTCCTACTTCCGGTGCTCTTTCAGTTTCAATTTCTAGCAAGATTAGGCACTCGTCATGGAGAGAGACATCGATGTTCAGGGTGCACGCACGATGCGCTCATTTTCGTGTACTGGATGGAGAAAGCTTTTCGGATAAAGCGAATTCATGAATGTCCTATCTGACTAGAGTGGAGGAAGGAAGTCTCCTGCAGTGGAAGTAACTTGTGACTGTGTTCCGCTCTGATGCAAAATTCCCCTCTTTCCACCTCCAGACCAATCAGGGAATCAAAGGAGCCAAGACCACTTAGTCCGTTTAGGAGAGGAGAGAGAGACAACCTCCGTAATTCCTCCCTTCCGGTTGATAGAAAAGAAGCAAAAAGGAGGTTTGGACACTTGAAAGAGTGAAGATTGCGCGTAGGCAGCACAGAAGGATCGCGATACGAATGAAAAGTACTGGGCGTCCAGTTGTTGATAGTGAAACGTTTGCCCTTTCAATATTTCCAGTAATGCTAGAGTTTTCCAAATGCACAATTCCAGTTACGGTTGTTGACGGTATCTATAGTCAACATTCAAGGAACTCGAAATTTCAATGAACAGCGAAATACGAGAAACGGATTGGCTTTGTTTGTTGGAATGAAGTCAATTCAATTCAGTAATGAAGAAATAACAACAATCGTTTAGCGTTGGGTTGTATTGAGAAGCAATTCAAAAAAGAGTTTCGTCAAGGGATTGTTTCAAGAAAATTTATTGATTCACAGCAAAATTTGGCATACAACCCGTGTGAGAGAAATTTGATAATACAAAAAGACCCGCTCAATGAAATGCTAGGCAGCAGTGCTCAGAATGGTCTGAGTCTCCTCCTCATTCTTTCTGATCGTCTCGTTAGATGACTCAAGAACGCATGCTGATCAAAGGGACGACGAGTTGTGGTCGTGGTTGGTTCCCAGTATGGATCGAGGAGGTCATTGGAATCGGCTAGGAGGGATTTGAGGATCCTGAATACGATACAGTTTTTACTGGATAGATTGGTGCAAACGAACACGTCATCAGTGATTCTCGTTAGATGGTCCTGGATGTTAGGAAGATCTTTTTCCTTCTTTGGAGGTTCAACACCAGCTTCACGATCGACACGGCAACTGAATAATGTCGTTGAAGGGAATCAATTCCTAGAAATTTTTTTAACATTCGGACACGAAAAGCAAACCGTTGCTCTCTCCTACAGCAACTCCTCCTTTCCGTGTCAGAGACGCGACGTTGGTACTGAAAACGAGTGTATTGATTCTAGAATCAAGGGCGATCAAACTTTGTTGAACTGCACGCATTTCCATTGATCGGCGCGAGCAGTTGTGTTGGCGAGAAATCGACCCTTCCTGCAAAGAGTTTGATATGTTTCAACATTTTGTTAAATTTTTTTTGTATTTTTCATTATCGCCTCACCTATTGAACGCGAGATAAGTTCCGGGGAAGTGCACATTTTCCAGTCTTGTGTAGTGCATTTCGTCCATGTGTTCAATGAAGGCGCATCGATCTGCAGCTCCGTTGATCTGAAAAACTATGCTGTTGAAAATATCGAACCAAACTATGTGATTCCCAGTCTTCCCTCCATTCCTCATAGCTGATTCATTTCCACTAGCGGCGAGTCTGTACCTCCAAAAAGCGGGCGCGCCACCTTTTTGTTGCTATGATTGATGAGTGTGTGAGTGTGTGTTTCTCTCTTTTCCACTTTGCGAGGACCCGCTATTTCACACCTCCCCGTGATGATTATCGCCTTGAGATTGAAGAGGGGGAGGAACTGTGTTTCAACAATCAGGATCGATGCTGAGCATCATCCCATTAAAGACTCTTCATCCAATCTAAAAAAAAACTCTGACAGTAACTGCCTATACAAACCTCTGTTTTTTTTCTCTGTGTCATCATTTCGATAACCCTGACTCTCACCTTGGTAGTCAACTTCTTCCTCGAACTCATACACAGATATCTCTTCGTCAGTGAGTGTTGAAGCCTGATGACACCGAAATCGACCGAAAGAACGTTGAAGTCAGCTGAAATCAATGGATTTTCATTCTCGGTATCTCTTTGAATCTGCCCGAAAGCGTAGGCTGATCTTGAGCAAATACGATATCGATGGTCTATCAATCAACGGGTGTCAACAGCCTCTGTTTGAAGAGAGAAGAAGTTGCGATATCTCGTGGGGATTATCGATTGAATCAGTGCATGATAGTTCCCGTTCTAACTGGTTCGAAACAAAACAAAGCCCCTTGGACAACTCCCGCTATTCAGCACTCTTCTCATTCATAGCAGCAGGGTCATTTGATCAGCAAAAAGGCAGAAAGAACTACGCGAGGATCCCGATTGAACAACCAATTACTAGAGGAGTGACCCGTATTTCTATCTCGAGCTGAAGGTTTCCAGAATCAGGAATAAATCAAGTTCGTGCATGGAAATCTCCTCTCAGACGTCTCAGTTTGATCAACCGTGAAATGAGCACACTAATCTCAGCGACGCGGGCGAGTTATTAGTTCCAGAATTGAATGGGAGTTCTAAGGCGATTAATGATCCCTATCAGACTGAAGAGAGAAAGGAAAATCAAGGGCGATTTCAAATGCTGGTTCAGCAAGGATAATAGGAATACATAGAAATGAGATTGTGATGATTTCATAACGAAACTATCACTGAGTTGGCTTTGACTTGACAGATGAACCGAGAATGAAACCTACTACTACAATCGGGATCGGAGTGGTTTCCTCTCGCGTGAATTCGAGTACTTCCGTGCTCGAGAGCGAGGCAATGATCACTGTAATGAATACTGAGTTATCCTTACGTATTATGTTTAGATCAGTGACCATCCTCGTTTCGAAACTCGACTGCTTCAAAACGTGATTAGCTTCCGCTCAGCTGACATAGATGTCATTTTTATTTGCGGATCAGAAATCATGGTTTCAGCCTAGGTAGATCTAAGGCCCATCATGCTGTCAGTCAACGGCTTTTGAAAATTATTTTCGAAATACCTGCAGATATTGCAGAGCTGCCAAACATCCTGCCCACGCAGCTCAGTCATTCCTGGAGATGCGGTAGGAAGGAAGGAGAGAAGGAGAAGGGCGATGTTTCTGAATTATGCTTCATTAGTGCTTGCTTAGATCCGATCATTAGTCACATTTGAGAATATACATGAAGATACCGTATCAATCCGTTCAGTGTGACTCCGTAGTCGGGCATGCCTCACATGCCGGAATCACTACTGAAAAGGGACGAAATAGAGCTATTTCCGCGTTATTTCTGCGCACCGAATGTAAGTGTGGTGATCACTCGCAAAAAGGACAGCATAACAGTGGCAGATTTCAATGTCGCAATCAATCAACCATGAAATGGGCATTCAATGGAGTAGAGTAGAGGGGAAATCCGTCGGTGGAACGATACTAGACAGAAATGGGGGATGAAAATGGAATAGATGCCTGAGGTTCACCACGTTTTTGCTGCGTCACGTAAATGGCTAAGAAAAGAGTGAGAAGCAAGGCAAGAAAGTGATTGGTCTCGAAGAAAGACACGAAAGGGGAAAATGATAATTGAATTGGGGACCATCACATAAAGCAACTCGATGGCAGGCAGTAACTAACTAGTAGAGACTGAATGGAGTATCGAAACTCACTCTTCTAAGTGACCAAAACTTCCTGTTTGCTTCGTTGTTATCATAGTCGGAACTAATCTTGATTGGCATGCAACCATACAAAACGAAGGCGAGCGCGAGTCAATTAGAAATCACGACAGACTGTCTGACTAGATCACTGCTACACAACACAGAGTAAACGTGTCACCTCCGGGATTCCATCGCACTCTCAATCAAAAGAATACCCTGTAATTACAGCGAGAAATGTACATAAATACAGCCAAGTTAGACAGATTCGAACGGCACAGACATTTAGCGGGGCGCCTTGGGTCCGAAAGGGAAAGGACCGAGGAACGATATGAGATGGAGGGAGTAGTATGAGTAGTGATGGGAAAGGGCAGAGGAGAGGAGAGGCTGGAAGGGAAGGAGGAGGGGGATTGTTAGACTGTCCATCTCTCATTACTCCGCCCTCCAATTCGCACACTGATTTCAGAGAGATCGAAGGGGGTTTGATGGAGGAGAGAGCTGATAAGAGAGAGGATAAACCGTCCGGAATTCACAATAAAAATCATAGAACATTATTGTTATTCTGGTTTGCGAAAGCCGGATTCCATTTGAGAATACCGTCAGGCAAAATTGATCGAGTGTAACACAACTGGCAAATCGTGAATCGAATGATTACACGATTTGGATCGAGGGAGTATGGAAATCGATTCGTCCCTCTCCCTCTCTTCCCCCATTTCACCCCTCTTCTCTCGTAGTGAGCGGTCCTCCGAGATGGCTCCGCCTTCCTCCACGCGCACCCCGCCTCAGCGGTACGGTTTTAGTGTTTCTATTTTTGTTATTCTTATTATTGTTGAATCTTTGTTTAGTAGTTCGAAACGGGACGATCAGAAGCGCAAGAAGGAGACGCTGAGTGTGGAGGTCGATGCTGCCGGCACTCTCGTGAGAGTTGATATTTGATCTTTGTACTTGTTGTATCTTTGGTTCGATGTTATCGAAGGCGACCAATTCTTTTTGTTGATCGATGATCGTTGATCTCTCCCCTCTGCAGGTCCCCACTAACGCGGTGACTACTGCCTTCTGGCCGCGCGTCGCAGAGTCGAAGGACAAGCACAGACTCATCTTCGTCATGAGAAACGCTGAGAGAATCGACCGGTGAGGAGGGAGAGGGGAAGGAGGAATGGGTGGATACGGTAGAATGATGAATCGTGGTATGATTTATTTTCAATCCCTTCAGTGTGTTCGGTCCAGACTGGCTGGAGACGGAGATGGCATTCGGGAAGTTTCTTCCCACTGATCAGAACATTCCCTCGTCGATCAAGCATCTCCTCCCTCACACTTCGTTCCTATTCGACCCACCCATCACCACCATGGGTCAGTTGGATGTACTCGGAGTGAAAGATCAAAGATCAATCTTGATGAAAAAATACCCTGTACACAATGGAATGGTGAAGTGATTGCGAAATTGATCTTTGATCTCCGCAGGCAAGTACACCTCTCAGCTCGTGGCGCGCGCGATGACGCAACGCGGCGCCTCGCCCAAGAAGGTTATTACATTTATTGACCATTTTAGAAATTAATTAGCCTAATAAACATAATTAATTTAGATCGTGTGCGCGCCTGCTCTCCGCTGCGTACAGACTGCCTCCGCCATCGCCGCCCTCCTCAATATCAAGTGTGGGGTGAGGAGTTGATCTTTGATCTTCGATCAACCACAGTAGTGCATTGATCGTTGATCTTTAATCTTTGATCTTTCCAGATCGAATACGGTCTGGCCGAGCCTCCATCGTGGTTCTCAATGGGCGACACTCAACTCTCGCCCGACTACATCTCTCCCGAACAGTTCGCCTCACTCGGATACGCCGTCGACCCGGAGTAGTCAGTGATCTTTGATCTTTGATGTCAGGAATCTGATCTTTAATCTTTAGTTTTTGATCCTTGATCTCTCTTTGCAGTTCGGCAGTGATGAACGAGAAGTCGATCACTCGTCAGAGGGGAGAGACGGAGAAGGAGAGCAGGGAGAGAATCGATTTCGTGCTCAGGTAATAAGTATCTCAAAGTTCAAAGATTATTGATCTTTGGTCTTTGACCTTATCTAATCTCTCTCCCTACCCTCAGATACCTCGGAACAGAGGATCGTTCGGGCCCTCTTCTCGTCATCGGCCACGCTCTGACCTGCCAGATCGCCGCTGAGATGGGTGGGAATTCAACGATTCGATAGACGTTTTCCGGGAATGATCTTTGATCTCGGTGAAGATCTATCAATGATCACATGTTATGCTTCAGCTGTGGTTTATCAACTTGATCTTTGATCTTTCTCCAGCAAGCGAGAAGCCGTGCAAGGCGGGCCACGAGTGGGACAACGCCGTCACGAGCTTCTCAGATGAGGGAGGAGGACAGAAGTGAGGATTACGGTAGACAATGAACTGACAATCGATAACTGGTTTTTCAAAATACAATATTTTGAGGAAATCGGGCGACGAGCACGAGGAGGTGGACACGCTCACACTCGGCATCAAGTTCGTATTCATTGATTCACTAATCGATACATGGCTACCGTAACCCTACCGTACCCAGAAAATCAATACTCCTTAGGTTCCCGTACGGCTCAGTGGTGTCGCTCGCACGCGCCAACACGACCATGCCCTATCGATACAGGTTTGACATTTTCGAAATCAATTTCGAACACAAATTAATAATTCAAGAATCTGCCGCAACCTGATCCCGCCGCTGACGTGCGGCCGCTACTTCAACAACAAGCCAGTGCTAGATTGATGGATACCGTACCCTAGAGTTACCGTACCCCCAAGACAGAGGGCATTCGAGCATGATGATAAAGTTTATGTCGTGAAGCAGTGAGAACGAGAACATTCTAGCAGAGATGGAACTGCCTCCTGTCTCTTCCTGGAGATTATTCAAATGGGAAAAGAGGGAGTGTGATCACACCGAAAACGCGCCGAGAGGCGATGCGATGCACCGATCGACTAGCACGTTTCGAAAATGGAGAGGAGAATCGATCACTGGCTACCTCAATTTTACCCCTAGACTCTGCATTTACACAATGATTCGTGTATTCCTTACCTCGGGCTATTCTTGGACCCTTTCACAAGCATTCATCCATTCTGCAAGACTTTGTTGTCATGCTACCATGCCCATGCGACCCTCTGTCCTCCATGTTTTCGGTTTCGGTAATGGCTCGCCTTTTCCTGTGGTTCCCCTTTATCCTTGTTTTTGCTTCTAGGCCCCTCAATTTCTTCATCTTCTTCTCTTTTTTGTTCAGTTTTGTCGTTGCGTTCGCCTTTGTTTTCGCATCTCAGATTACCTCGGATCCGTGTGGATCGATAAATCCGCGAAGAGATTACTCATTGCGAGACTAATGATCGCTGCTAGAAGCCATCTCTTCTTTCTCCATCTTCTTGTTATCTAACCCCCACTCTCGACACCTCAAAGTAGCATTCCTCAATCTTCTCCCCAATCCTCATCCTATCTATCCTCTTTCTTATGTTCTCTGACCATCTGCACTCTCCTCGAATGCCACACTCTCTCATCAGCTTTACTGAAATTGAGTCGCGACTCGCGAACAACTGTTCAGTACTCTAGCCTCTCTGCATCTCTTCATCCTCTAATGATCTCTCACTCCTTACTCATGTCGCAATCGGCAATCCATACACAAATCAAGAGGAGGCAGTCTCATCTCTCGAGAACACTCACGAGACTCTCATCTTTCTCACCTTCATTCCTTCCTCTTTTCCATGCTCATTCATCTTCCTCACGCATTGAACTTCACACCTCTACTATGTTGTCGCAATTTTTCTCGTCGTGAATCCGCCTCCGACTTCCGTTCGACCAACTTCGAAAGTCAAAACATTGTTGAAAGAACTCCCAAATTTCAAAGGTCAGCGCGTCTCCGGAGGTTGTTTTCAGTACGCATTGAATTGGTTCGTCTAGTGGAAGAAAGGGTGCTGGAAGAGTTAAGGTCGAGCATTTAGTGGTTGTTGTGATCGCATTTGGAAGTAGTCTTTCTTAGAAGGATGGGAAGGGGTCAAAATACGTTGTAGAATTGATCTGATTTCGCACCCAAGATAGATCCTCTCATCCGGAATGGAAGGAATAAAAGGAAGAGTGGGCAGGCGAAAGATCGCCTCGAAAGATTCTCTTGTTTGATATTTCTTCCCATCCAAATTTGGTCGTAACCTTTCGATGAGATTGGCCCTTCATTCCTTCCTTTCGTTCAGAGGTTCGACCTCTCGCCTCCTCAATCAGCCATTTGTCTCGTTGCTCTACGAGTGCTCCTCAGTGCAGCGCTTCGATTGAGCAAGTTCCTGCCCGGTCTGGTAGGTGAAAGGATACTGTAGGTATTATTGATTTTCCTGGGTATAATAGGTATCTTGAACTTCTTCCTGGTGTGCCCCCTGCTTCCCTACTCATAAATCTGTCCACGACGAATCGCATTAAACCGATCTCTCACTCGGGGGTCAGCAACCCTTCCCTCTCTCTCTCTCTTCCTTCTCTATGTCACATCGTATTCATCTATCAGTGCAACAAGTGTCCAGTCTCTTCCCCTCGACAGCTATAGGATTACAGCCATCGGATCAGATTGAGTTGCTGCTGCCAGCCTCAGAGGATCATTTCGCATTTCAGATCGTTCGTAGAATAGAAGCGTCCAAAACAATAACAAAGCAGTCGAAAACATGCTCGGGTATTCATGGAACGTTCGATGGGTTTAGAGCGCTGCAATGCTTTCGCCGAACACATTAGTGGGGTCGTTTCGGGACCGCCGAGAATAGAGTGGCCACTTGCTGAGATATTTGCGGATGTAGTACCAATTGGTGCGGAATCTCATCATCATTGTCTCTGACTGGCGCCGATCAACAACTTTTGACGGCTGAAGGGAAAGAGAGAAGAGGAGAGGAGGAGGAAGAGTGATCGGTTGATGAGAAGAGAAGAGGAGAGGAGAGAACGTGAGGAGGCGAATCAAAGAGAAGAAGAGACACTCATTAGTTCGGCTGCCTGCCACACCCAGATCTACCCCATCCCCATCAGACTAAGGAGGAAGGAAGGATGAGGGAACCCGATGTCGCCCTTCTCGGAAACGTCCATAGCAATCCGATGGACCAGATGGAGGACCAACCTTATATCGACGAGAGAGACGAGCATCAACAGATTGCGCCCCCTCCGAAGAAGAGAAGCATGAAGGAGAGACTCATCGCCATGCAACAGGCTGATAAGGTACGGACTAGTTTGTCTATCTGATATCTTAAATATTGGCCGTGATCTGTTCGTACTTCTTTGCGTATCCATTATGATCAAGTTCGGAAGATCGTTGAACTTGTGAATGTTCTGTCATTGGTACACCTACACCCGTATTAGCTGGGATAATCGCGCCAATTGGTGAGCACACTTGTTATGAAGTACCAGAGAACATTGTTAATACAGAAGATCACTGTAACGATTGGGCTGCGCCAAACGGAATTATTAGGAGTGTTTTTGCAACTAGCCGCTGTGCTATTGTTAGCTTCTTCTGTTGATCTTCTGCCATGCTTGCAAGCGCACTCGATCTGCTCAAATCGTGTCAATTCTCTCCTTATCTCTTCCTAATCCCCTCTGATACATTCCGCGTGCCAGAGCACGCTGCGCATATTTTGATAAGAACCATTTCCCTACTCCTTGCTCTCCTCTACTCCTTCTCTCCCTCATTGTCGCCTCTCGCCGCGCGTTGGAGCGGTTGCCATGCCGCGATGTCTCGAGGATCGAGTATGCATTTCGTTCTAATTAGTTGTAATGAATGGTAATTGGCCTAATTTTAGGCGATGAGCTTCAATCTTGTGGACCGAATCCGGCAACGGGCTCACATCACAAATGAGCTGTACAGAGGAGTTCTGGCCGAGTTCTTCTGCACTGCATTCCTTCTCGTGAGTTTGCACGCGTTCAAACAGATTCATGGCTAGAAAACTCAAGAAATCGTGTCGCACTTGATTGACAAATGAGGACAGCCCTCATAAACGCTTATCAGAAAGCATGTCGAACTAAGGCGCAATCTTTCATGGTCATTGTGGCAATGAAACTCATCCGCTCTTGCTAAGTGAAACACGTAATTGCAGTTCGCCGGTTGCTGCGTGAACGCCCAGTACATCATCTCCAAGACGAGGTTGCTATTTAACATAATTATGGAACTAATTAGCCCCTAATTAAGATACAACGAGTGGATCGGAGTCTCAGTCGGATGGGGCCTCTCGCTCTTCATCGCTGTCTGCATGGGCCATCGAATCTCTGGTAATTAGCCTAATTACGATTTAGAAATCAATAAACCGATAATTCAGGAGCCCATCTGAACCCTGCAGTGTCCTTCTTCCAGCTGACCCAGGTGAGATTTGATTTGTTTTGAATAACAACAACTACTACAACAATAACAGACGCGAAAACAAACATCAACAAACAAACATACTAACAAACAAACAAGACCAATATTCAGGGCAAGATCTCTCCGATCCGTTTCATCCTCTTCGTCATCGCTCAGAACGTCGGAGCCTTCGTTGGCGCTCTCTTCTGCTTCCTCGTGTACTACGGTGAGAAACGTCGACCGCACCAAACAGCGATCCTTGTCGAAATTTGCATTGCGTGAGGCAAGTTGGTAATCGTCGCCCTCTGCAGACGCGATCAACTCGTACGACTCCGGAGATCGGCAGGTGACAGGCCCGAGAGCGACCGCCGGCATCTTCGCCACCTACCCCGCACCCTATCTCTCCGTGCTCGGAGGATGCTTCGATCAGGTTCGTAGTGTGCCTAGTGGGAATGTCAAAATTTACATTTCGTGTGCTCAAGTAGTAAACGTCGCCCTCTCAGGTGCTCGGCACGGCGATACTGTGCATCGGCATCGGCACGATTGTCGATAGACGCAATCGCGTCCCTCCCTTCATCCAACCCGCCTTCATCGGACGTGAGTTACTAGAGAATTTGATCATCGATTGGTGGGAAGTCGATAAATTCAAATATTGCAGTGCTGCTGATGCTGATCGGCATGACGCTGGGCATGAACTGTGGCTACGCCATCAATCCGGCTCGTGACTTCGGCCCTCGTCTCTTCACTCTAGTTGCCGGCTACGGATGGAAGGTGTTCGAGTGAGTGAGACGTCGCCTGTCCAAAATTGCATTGCGTGTGCTGCTGGTATTCCTCGACTTGGCGCCAATTTGAATTCTTCAGCTACCGCGACTACAAATGGTTCTGGATCCCCATCATCTGCCCCATGATCGGCGCCGTCTTCGGTGAGAGATTACTGTACGATTACGGTACTTGCGCCGATCGCAAAGTGACGACGTGTTTTTTCGCCGCTTGCTTTGTGAGGCTAGGATTAGTGGGCGTATCAGTGAGTCACAACTCAGCTCATGAGAGGGTTGAGAACATGAACCTGATCTTTGATCTCCTTGCAGGAGCCTGGATCTACGAGGCCTTCATCGGTTTCCACATGCCGGATGACCCTGAGACGACTCTGGTAATCGATAATCCCAACCATTCGTCGGTCATTCGATCGCCTAACACAATGGAATCTGTCTCCGAATCTCCAACTCGTCGTCGATTCACAGACGAGGAGAAGTCGCCTAACCACGCCTAATCTCAGTGTGCAGTGTGAGCTCATCTCCCATTCGAGTGCATGGTGTGCCGTGTCGTTTACCAATTATCAGAAATCAATGGCTCATTTTGACAGGTGCACCGCATCATCGACGACCGCGACGTGCACGGTGACATGCGTGAGGTGCACGTCGTCGAGAAACGACCGTGAGTACGGTAGATTCACGCCAATCGGCGATCGAGACCTGATTTTATTCTCAAAAATGGTGTTTTTTGCAGCAACAGCGAGCACCAGCAGTACGGTTATCGTCCCGAATACCAGCAGTAGACTACAGTACCCGTCCCACGGCCTCCCGTCCCTCTAGTCAATCCCCCAATCGATATCTCCCCCATTATCTCCATCTAGTCATTTGAATGCATTGCATAATATTGTAGCCCCGCTTAGTAACCGAACACGGCACTAATACTCTGCATAGTATTAATGTTCCCTTCCCTTGGGATTGTTTGCATCTGTCCTCGAGCAGAGAACGAATCTCGCGTAATTTGTACAGTAACCTGAATAAATTCTTCTTTTACGATCGTGTTTCAGAGATGTGACTAACGGGAAAACAAACACGGAAAACACAGACATAAAACAGCCAAGAAAGAACGTTTTATACTTGGTCGTTCACTCAGATAAATGGTGTAAACAATATGTTTTCCTGTCTGAGAAGTATTTTGAAATTTTTTTTTGAACAGGTTAGTTCAGGGTGTAAACACGTTGTGGCTTCTCGTGCTGGGCTGCGGTTGAATAAAACGATGTCTGAATAGAAAGTGCCTTTAGACTCAGTATTCCTTGGGTAAGGAGCACTGGTTACGCTCTTTCAGCGATGCATTTCTCACTGAAAAATGTGAAAAAGGACGCACGCTGACGATTTGTGATGATGCTACGTACTCGATATTGCATACGCGAAGGAGAGGAGATAGAAGAGATAGGAAGAACGTGCGATACGTTGTCTTAAATGGATGTGACCTAACAGAATTTCACAATGATTCACCTGAAAGTAAATCGTGATGAGCGATGAAAATATCGACTGAAGTGCAGGCATCGCAGTGATAATTACATAGAAAACTGCAATAAATTATTGACGTTTAGCTTATGTTTTATTATCGTACTCCAGGGCATCGGAGGCAACGCTGAATTGGCAAGCATGATGAGATTGAGTGGAAGAGTGACGTTGATGAGAGGAACAATCGACTGAAAGTCCTTGATCTGTATTGTGTGCTCATTTCATACGAATTTCATACATCGTTGATTTCTAGCACCTCACTCCGGCGAGTTTATTAGTGTGGCATTCTGATCAACATCTCTATTGGTTCGAAGAAGTCTTTTTACATAGAAATCGAAACGTTGGGTGTGTTAAACTAGAATTTCACCTGCATTTTGAGTGCAGCTATGGCTCTTGCGTGTTGCGTCTTTGAAGTTTTGCTCAGTCTACTGCGACTGTCATGGAGTGTGTTGATTACTGAACACAGATTTGACAAGGCAGTTCATGCACAGCTGTGCTCATGTACAATACTACATTTTTGCACTTACTCAGCTTCGATGTAAGCACAAATAAAACGGCTGAAACAATAGATGCAATTAAAGAAAGAACGACGAATACGGCGAAAGCCTGAAATATACAAGGATCAGTCTTACAATGTATAAAAGTAGATCACCGTATTTCCAAAGTGGGGAATGATCAGAAAACTGGGCAATGCGAGAATCCATTCAACGCCTGGCAGCATTTCCTAAACATATACAATTACAATTAATTGTAATCTTGTCCATGTAATCACAATGCTACCTCTTCAATGATTTTCTTCGCGTTTTCATGATGTTCTATGATGAGTTGTGAGAGAGGAATGAGAACAGAACAAATGAAGACATTGTAGATTAGTCCGATCATAATGCACAGCCATCGGGGAAGACGGCTAAATCAATTATTCAGAACATTTTTCAGAGATATTCAGACTAACGATTTCGACTCAGATGGCTGAATAAGTTGGTGGCGGTAGAATAGTTGTCCGAAATTACAACACGCACATTGAAGTCGAATGAATAGCGCAATAACCTGATATATTATAAAGATTACTTTCTTATGAATATGAAGTAGATACCAGTTGCCACCCGACTGAAACATTCACTGATGTTAGAATGCCTCCAGCAGAATACATCACAATGTTGTTCTAAAATAGATTTAAAATGACTACAATGAAAACAGTTTAGCACCTCGTCAACAATAGGCGCTAATGAGAAGTTGTAAGCGAAATCATGTAAGATATTAAGAATCTGGAAACACAATTTGACCAAGGCTCCCGCAAACATTTCACCTGAGCAACGATGATGAAACTCTGATAATCTCGATTCGTCTTTCCGCTATGAAAAATGATGGCGTACATCAACGGAATTGATATCAGGCAAGATACGGTTCCTCAATTTTTTCAGTAATTTTTAATGATATTTCATCCTGGAACTCACCTACAGTTCTGTAGTATACGGCAACATTGCGTTCCAGTTCTGCATTCGGACTAGGTAAGCTCATGGTCTTTTTAAACACTGCAAATACGAAAGGAAAGAGAATACTCACGACTAAATAAGTTACACACACAAGATAGTTAACGATGTTTTGACCATTTTCTCCGTGTTTCAACTCTCGGGAGATTTCTGCGAAAAAAAGAGCTTACGTGACTCACATAAGAAACGGTCGAACAAGAGTGTAGTGTTACACGTTACCGAATACTTTCAGATTCTTTCTAAAAGGGAAGTTGAGAGAGACGTGGAGAATTCATCAAATGGCGGCCAGTCACGCGTTACCCATCGTATTTACCAAAATACAAGGCGAGAAAAACAACCACGAGATTCCGGGCGTCGGCCCTCTGAGGCATTGTTATTTGTGCATCCTCTCCGAGGGCGCATCTTCATTTTGCACATTTGCAAACAGTGTTTGACATTTATTTAACTATTAGGCATATTGCACGTGATCGAAATTCAGGCATAAATTCGTTCAGGAATGGTCCTAGCCTAATATGAGAACGCGAGACCTCTCGATGTGAAGAGAAGTAGACTGGACTGAGCTCTGATGTGAAAACAATAGAATAAAAAGCCAGACGAATAACGAACAGTTTTTGAAGCAAGACGCTGAACTCCGAGTGCAGGAAAGAGCAGCGACAAGAAATAATGACGATAAGATATCTGAAATCATGATTGAAGACAGCACTCATAGCGCTCTTATTACCTGGAAGTAAATCGTAATCAGTGTTGAGTAGAGAGACTGTAGCGAGGGCATGATCATAATTAACAAGTAACAGCCTGAAATGTGGAAATATTTTCCGGGCATAATCAAACCAAACAATCGGGAAGCGTTGGTAGGAGGGAATTGGAAAGCATGAGCATATTGAGTGGCAGAGTAACATTGATGAGAGGGACAATGGACTGAAATTCGATTGTTTTACACGTTGAAAATCTGATAAATTCGCACCTGTAGTCTCAAAACAGCAATGGCTCTTCTGTGTTGCATTTTCGATATCTTGCTCATTCGTGTTCCACTGTTTTGTAGAGTGCGGATTACTGGAATCTTAAATTATCACAATTTAACTCATATAATTCATTTACTGAGTCTCGATGTGAGCACCAGTAGCACCTAGGTGAGAACCGATGCGAAAGACGAATGCATTACAAACTTCACGAATTCCTAAATGGAGAATTGTTTTCAGGAAAACGAGTGGATTAACCCAATCTCCAAAATCTGGAACAATAACAACACTGGGTTTGCGAAGCAACCATGCACCTCCAGAAAGAAATGTCTGAGAAGGATTATTTTCGCTAAGGTTTATGGCTTCATTCAGTGTCACCTTCTTGATAACCTCTTTTGTCGTGAGTTGTTGTTGAGATGCAATGAAAGATAGAGGAACGAGCATCAGACACTGGAGATGTCGTAGACGATTATGATGAGGATGAATAACCAGATCGGGAGTCTGCTGAAATGGTTCTTGTTAAACATTCTGCTCTTTTCATTTTTGGAACTAACGTTCTGGACTCGGGAGACTGGATGAGTTGATGTCGATAAAGCAACTGAGCAAAGTTACAGCAACCACACTGCATTCGAACAAACAAAAATATTGCCTGCACTGAGGCTATGACAAATCAATAAACTGTCAAATCTTACAAATTGGAATCCAATAGGCACATTCATCAATGTTAGGAGGCCTCCAGCCGAATAGAAAACAACGTAGTTCGATGAAGAAGCACTAGACAGAAAACTCGGAACGGGAGCGAACGAGAAGTTGTATGATAGATCGTGCAGAATTGTCAGAAGCTATAATATTCGAATACCCTCTTTCATTTGATTTGTATATGTAGCTTTAAAACCTGGGCAACGAAAACGAAGTTTCGATAGACCCGGCTCATTGCTCCGCTGTAGTACAGAATAGCGTACATCATGGGGACTGAAAGCAGGCAGGAAAGAGTTCCTGCGGGAAAAGGGTTTGCATAACATTTACAACGATATTTGAAATCCAGTTATTCAGTTATTCTCACCAACAACTCGATAGAAAATTGTCATATTTCGTTCCAGCGTAGCGTCGGAACTGGAATAGTTCATTGCTTGAAATTAGTAGTCTACAATCATCAGAGATGAATGATTGTTTTCACGGCTTTTTATACCATTACAGTACGGTAGACAGTTGGCCAATGATTCACTCATGACACATAATTGCCAATTATCGTTTACATTCGAAAACATTTGGGAATACAAATAATCAAATATTTACTTCAATACACGTACAATCATACAATAAACGAGGAAGAAAAATTAAATGTTTTTTCGTCAATATTGCGAGTTTCTGATGAACAAGCGAAAAATAAGAACCAATTTTGCTTGGTGCTTAGAACATTTCTGAGTAGAATCTCAGTAAATGAGGTTTCCCATTTCGGCCGTTTTCGTGTAGAAGCGAGCACTTCTCCTTGCAATTTTGCGCCCATTCTGCATACAACAGAGTACTCGTGAGAGAAGATCGCGAAAGAAATGACGGTATGAGGTCTGAATTGAGTTTCGATGAAGCAACCAATTCTTCTTTAAATTAGCAATTCACCTGGAAGTAGATAGTGATAAGCGAGGAATAGATCGATTGTAGTGCAGGCAATGCGGTGATTAGCACGTAGAAAACTGAAAGTCCGAAATGGGAATAGTGCATGTTTTCAAATACGGACTTTGAGGCATTTTCGGAAGGAGCGAATTGGAAAACATGAGTAGATTGAGGGGAAGAGTGACGTTGAGTAGAGGAACGACTGCCTAAAAAGAGGCTATTTATAGTGAAGACAATGCGAAGAGATCACCTGCATTCTGAGAACAGCAATGGCCTTTGAATGCTGGAGTTTGGAAATTTTACTCATCCTGTTCCGATTATCGTTCAGCGTATTTATTACTGAAGTTTAAGATTCTTTCAAAGAAATTGCAGCCTAAACTAACTCATTTTGGATGTCATCGTGAACAAGGTGACAGTAATTATGGAAACGATGACAGTGTAGAGAGTGAATTTCAGAAACATCTGCATTTGTTTACTGTTTTGTCGTTTAATTTTGTTCTTTACCGAATCTCCAAAGTCGGGAATGAATAGAACGCTTGGTTTTTGCAACAGCCAAGCACCGTCAAGTTGTGAGTTCTGAATAAAAGAGATGCGAATGAACTGCACCGTCTCAAACTACCAATAGTGCTATTCCTGTAGATGCAGATTCTTGGTGCACAACAATGACTGAAAGCGGAAGGAGAACCGAACAAAGGAAGGTATTGTAAGATGCAGCTATCAGAATACACACCCACGAAGGAAGACGACTGGAATTACTTTTATTTATTCAAAACAAATAGATATTATCTAGAACGAATCGTTTTGAGTTGAAGAGCTCAATAATCTGTTGCCTGTAGAAAAGTTGGCCGAAATTGCAGCAACCACATTGGAGTCGAATGAAAATTGCCAGGATCTTCAATGATGTACGAGTGTTTTGAGTGCACATGCGCATCTCCTTCTACACAATCACTGGTGCAATACGAACGAGCGTCTTTGTCCATTTTACGTGTAGGCGAGACTCACCAATTGCCAACCAACTGGAATATCCATCCAAGTAAGGAATCCGCCAGCTGAATAAAGTGCGCTGATCGTCTGAAAAATTGTATTTACAAATGAATTGAAACTGTGAACGCACCTCGTCTAATATGGGAGCAAAAAAGAAGTTGTAAACTAAATCATGCAGGATGTTCAGAATCTATAAACTGGTTATTGGGAACTTTAGACAAAATCGTTGCTTCTTACCTGAGCGGTGATAACGAAACAACGATAATCACGATTAGTCTTTCCACTGTGGTAGGTTATTGCATACATAAGAGGTATTGAGAGTAGGCAAGATACAGTTCCTTCAGGATATAGGCCAGACCATGTAAAAGTGTGCAAATGTCTTTACTTACCCACGATTCTATAGTAAGCGCCGATGTACATCACAAAGTCAGAACTGGAACTCGAGCAGTTAATTGTTTGAAGTCTGGGTTCCAGACTCTGAAATAGATCCTCTGTTGTCGTTTCGGAACGCGTCTAAGATTCAGCACTGAGAGAATTCCGCAGAGAATTGAAGAAACGAAGAACAAAACAGATCCGCTGTCTAGAAGAGCAAAGCAAGACTCAATTGATGTTCTCTGTCTAAGA
This sequence comes from Pristionchus japonicus, assembly GCA_900490845.1. Lineage (NCBI taxonomy): Eukaryota > Metazoa > Nematoda > Chromadorea > Rhabditida > Neodiplogasteridae > Pristionchus > Pristionchus japonicus. The sequence goes on along the minus strand of LS517129.1, from coordinate 226,366 downwards.
TGAGATAGAAAAAGAGGGCCGTGAAATTGAATTTGGTCCAACTACAGCTGTCGCACAATTTGCATAGTATTTGCATGAAATGAGAGAGAAAATACGCGTTCTAAAGAAGGACTGACACGAATAACTCTCTAAATGCGAACTGACAATGAGAGGAATTCGCTATTCTCTAGAGATCTTGCATTGATGTGAGTGCGTGGGATTGGGGGAATGTCGGACTGCATCAAAAGACTGTTTTTATCGAGCCATTCTAATTAATAAAGGATACCACCCGTAAACAACCCGAGAATTCTCGCACACGGGCCAAAATACGAAATAGCATGATTTTTGATGAACTCGCGCACGGACCTGCAACTCTAAAACTACACTGCATGGAGAAGAAAATATTTTTTCTCGTTTTTCACGCAGCATTCATTCGTCTTTTTAATGAATACTCACGTCTCTTTTTACAGGCCATTTACAGCTCGATTCATCTCTAGAAGAAAACACATAGTCCAACCACCCGTAACATACACTGTAGAGAAAGGGAGACATCTAAACACGAGTGACGAATATTCATTATTATCATTTATCGTTATTCAAATTTCCCGATCTAGCATCGTTCACGTGATGAGAAGAAGTGATCGTGGCCGTCACAAGTTTTATTCTTCTCGAAGTACAGTTGAGATTGAGAACACGCAAGAAAAAGCGTCGGTAAGAGGTCTGAGGATGGTAAATATTATGCTGCCGCGATAAGTTCTCTGTTCATTCTGCACAGATCGAGATGCGGAAATACCTGGAAGTGGATGGTAATAATGGCTGCTGCGATGGACTGAAAGGACGGAAGACCGAGCAGGAGAACGTACACAACTGAAAACAAGGAGTCCACTGAGACTAGAAGCAATTCGAGTACCCCAAGGGAGTGGAGGAACTAGAGAATTGCTGAAGAACATGATGTTCATCGGGATTGTAACGAAGATGAGCGGGGCTGCAGCCTGAATTGCTATTTCTGAACTAAATTGCTGAAGGGTTGCTAACTTGAGCACGCAATGCAGCAATAGCCTTTGAATGCTGCACCTTACTTGACTTGCTCAGCATCGATCGATTGTCGTTGAGTGTTTTCGTTACTGTAAGGCTGTTACTGTAACTTGATAATACAGGACTGACTGACTCAGCTTGGCCGTCATTGTAAACAACACTGCTGAGAGTACGGAAGCTATTAGAGAGAATCCACCCATGATGTAGAAGAAATGGTCGAAGAGTCGAGGAACGATGAGGAGCGAGTGCTTTTCCAGCAGCCATTCACCGCCGGGAAGGAATTCCTAAATCTATTTTGAAGTGTTCTGAAATTTCCTTTCTTTGGTTTCTGCTCGAAACTATCTATCACACAACTGACACTATAGATGCCATCATGAATCGACCATGAGACACAACTCACTTTTCTGACAACATCCTTCCATCTTCCCTGATCTGCACTCAAGAGATTCATGGGGATGAATACGAGACAGATGAAGAGATTGTAGACGATGGCGAGGACAATGCACTTCCAAGGAGATAATTTCCTGAGGTGAAACTGTTTTTATTTGAATTTAGCGCTAATTTTGCTACTAGAATTGGTTACATTGAACTACTAGACTATTGCGGGTGTGTGGGAAATTTAGCACTCAGGCCGCGATGTCTAATGCTTCCTTCTTCGATTCTCAGCAGCACCTTTTTGTGCAGTACCGTAGATGTACAGACACATACCATCTCGATCCTGCGAATTGCACTATTTGATGTCGGTAGAAGAGAGCGCCGAAATTGCAGAATGCGCATTGCAGTCGAATGAAGAGTGCGATGGCCTGCGGCGAAATACTTTCCAGGAAAAGCAGAAGTAATCTCTTACAAATTGCCAACTCGTGGAAATATCAAGATAGGTCATTAATCCACCGGATGAATAGAGTACATGATACGTCTGAAAATAAGAAATGAATCAACTGTTTTGGTTTCAATGAACTACCTCGTCCAGGACAGGCGCAAACGAGAAATTGTAAACAAATTCATGTGAAATGTTGAGTATCTGAAGAAAGTCTGATGGTTTTGCAGTTTAATCCAGCAAACTTGTGCCGCAATTAGAAAACTTTTGTAGTCTCTACTCGTCTTTCCACTGTGGAAGAGAATTGCGTATAGAAGAGGAGTTGAAATCATCATTGAAATAGATCCTGCAGTACTCACTTCATCGGAAAACTGATCGTGAGGCTTACCAGCGACTCGATAAAATATTGAAATATTAAAAACGAGAAGAGCATTTGGATCCCGCAGCGAACCGTTGAGACTCATCTGAGGAGTGTGAATGAGACCGTATGAATCTCAGACAAGGAACTCCACAATGACATTTCAACAAACATGTTCATCCTACGCATACAAAAAGTCACTATAATGCTACAATATAAAAGGAGTACAAAACATCGTTGTGCAAACAAGTCTACTTAGGTTGTTGAGGTGGAGAAATCATAAGCCTTGAGAATTCATCATTTTAATAAACAGATAAACATAAATTGACATACCTACATTAATAGATAGAATTTTGAGATGGAAATGTGAAGATAATGTGTCTACTTCCACCCTGAACTCTCAATTTGTCTGTTCGTGGGAGCCTAATATCCGAGTCTCGACAGTCATTCCTCTCACGAGTTTCCTTCTGTTTTGTGACGGGGGCGAGGATGTTTGACGGCGAGTGAGTAGCGTGAGACAATCTAGCGAAACTCAGCTGGAGACCAGTTAGATCAGGTTTTGCATCACCCAAAACCTTTAACTTTTCTGTATTTCAAGCAGTTCTTTCCAGTCCCCCAAAGGAACGTCAACTACCATTCCTAATTCACAGTTCTCCGTTTCTCTTCTTTCGTAATCCATCCCAATTGGGTCTAATGAACGGTCGGGATCGTCTATTGCCCGGATCTGGGTCAGTCCTTTCTTCCTGCCGAGAATAGAGAGGAAAGGGAAGAGAATGTGATGATTGAGGAGAGTTTAGAGAGTTGGAGACTAGAGAGTGGGTAAATGGAGAGAGCGGATGAAAGGGAAAGTCCGCCTCTCTCGATAAGGAAATCTCCTCAAGAGGGGCTGTTCATTCCCTCCCTATCCGGGATCAGCTACGATATTCCATTGCTTTCACTTTTCGATATCTTCTCACTTATCACAGTTTTTCTTATTGTTCATAAAGAATAGTGATCATAAGATTGCTGCACGAGGTTTCACTAAAATGGCAGTTGCAGATGCGTGTCTTCTTCCTTCTCTTCATCATCTTCTCCATCGTCTTTTCGCTTGCTGAACTAGAAGTGGACGGAGAGGATGTGAGTCGTTCATCTTCTTCTTTGTTCATCATCCATAATTTTCTCTATTTTCTTATTTGTCCACCTCATCCTTTCTTTCAGCTGGTTCTCAAGATGGACACCAACGATGAGATTCACGTACGAAGAGCGAGAAGCGAGGATGCTGTCAAGGTACGCCTCTCTTTTCCTATCGTTTATCTTTTTTTTAAATTTTAATAATTGCATTCGCTCCAGGGAAACGAAGAGCCCAAGAACCAGGCGCGATTCCGCGTCGACGTCTAACCATCTCTGAACTACTCATCAACATTGTCTGTACCTACCGCCACCTGTATCCGGTTTACCCATTCGTGCTAATAAAAAACTCTTTATTAGCCAGTGCACGCTATGTGGAGATCTCATTGTGTAGATTCTTATCAGATTCTCTCTGTCCTTTCTGCCCCCATTGCTCCCATGGACGGGGACGAGGGTGGCGACCACTGAATAAGACATTATTAGATAATCTCTACAATAGGAATATCACCCGCACTGCCACCAAGGAATGCAATCGGCGTTGGGAGTGTTGAATCGACTGAAACGTGTTTTCTGGTTAATGTGGCTACGAATCGAGAATGTGAATACCGATAAAAGTTGGGACTGCACTGGCATTTAGGAGGGCCGCAAGCGAAGGATTGACAAACCTGAAATCTTGGATATTTGGGTTATAACAAATACATGCAAGTACCGGATTCCACAGCCCGCAGGCCGGCTCGCAGACAGTTGAGCACTCGTTCCATTGTTGATTGTCCGGGCAGGCTTAGAAAATGACGATTAATCAATGATCTCTTTTCTCATATTGTTGTTCTCACATTGACCAGAGCAGGCACTGATGGGTATGCACTGGTTGTTCGCATCCCGAATGTATCCTTCCGCGCACTCACAGCCAGGAACACATTGTAGAGTGCAAGTCTGAAAGGGGAATATTATCGCAGTATTGCGCACGATTTGCCACTAAGTACTCCGAAACTTACTGGATTCCTATTATCACAAGTGGACGGGCATGCACTGCCGCACTGATTGTAGACTTGATTCGGAGGGCAACCTGAGAACAAGTGCTCACTTGTAAAAGCTAAGAACACACTTACTTGGGGCCGGGCAAGAACTTGGATCAACACACTCGTTTTGACTGTTCACAAGATATCCTTGTACGCACTGGCAGCCAGATACGCATTGTAGAGTACATGCTTGCTGAATTGATTACATTGGAACTATTTCCTCATTCTCATCATTGAGTACAAGTTGACTTACGGGACTCCTATTATCACAAGTTGGCGGACAAGCACTACCGCACTGATTGTATACTTGATTCGTAGGACAGCCTGTAACGAACGAACATAATCGGTGAATTAATGCAGAAGCTGAATAGAATTACTTACTTGGAGCAGGGCAAGAGCTTGGATCTACACACTGGTTCTGGCTGTTCCGAAGGAATCCTGGAGCACACTCGCAACCGGCCACACATTGCAGTGTGCAGGCTTGCTGAACAGAGCAGGATTATGTCAGAGTTTCAGAACTGCTCATTCTCATCATTCATCTCTAAACATCACTGGACTAACCGGACTCCTATTTTCACACGTGGGTGGGCATGCGCTGCCACACTGATTGTACACTTGGTTCGTAGGGCAACCTGAAAGATGAATTACTGATGTATATTTATATTATTTTAGTAATGTTGGTTATCTGAAAATCGTCAAAGATTCTCACTTGGAGCTGGACAATTGCTTGGATCGACACACTGATTCCGTCTGTTCCGAATGTACCCAGGTACACATTCGCATCCAGCAACGCATTGTAGAGTACAGGCTTGCTAAAAGGCAAAAACTTAGTCCGGATCCAGTTCCTTCAATTACCGGATTCCTGTTATCGCATGTGGGCGGGCAAGCACTGCCGCACTGATTGTAGACTTCATTCCTGGGACAGCCTGAAATCAATTATTTTATCTGCAACTTAGATGGATTCAACTTAGAGTAGGGCAATCATTTGAATCAACGCATCGGTTCCGACTATTACGGATAAATCCTGGAGCGCACTGGCAGCCAGGAACGCATTGTTGAGTACAGACCTTAATCAAAAAATTCATAGCGAATTAAAAAAAACTATCTTACTGGATTTCGGTTATCGCATGTTGATGGGCAAGCTGTTCCACATTGTGTGTAGACTTCATTTGTTGAGCAAGCTGAATTTTCTCATTAGCAACAAGTCGCTAGATCATCCTCACTAGATGGACATGAAGTCACGGGGACGCAAACACTGCTACTGCTACGAATGTAGCCATCAGCACAGAAGCAACCCGAGACGCATAGGGTCTGACAGGCCTGAAACTTGTCAAATATTCCACTTTCCGAGCATAGAAGTCATTGAAACATACGGGATTTCGATTGTCGCATGTAGGTTCGCAGGCTGTACCGCACGACCGGTAGACTTCATTTGTGGCGCAGGCTTGAATGGATTGGACTTTTGATAGCTGTTTCAACACAGAGTGATTATTGCTGCTCACTCGTTGGGCAAGAGGAAGCGCGAATGCATCGATTCCGTCTGTTCCGAATGAATCCTGGGGCACATTGGCATCCAGGAACGCATTGTAGGGTGCAAGTCTAAATGAGAGTTGCGAAAAATATCGATAGCAAAGTTTCACCGGATTCCGATAGTCACACGTCGGTTCGCATCCAGTGCCACACTGCCGGTATACTTCGTTAGTTGAACAAGCTCAAGAATCCATCATGCATGAGACGATCAACGATTCTCACTCTGTGTTGCAGGGCAGAAATTGGCTCCAATACATCGATTGTTGCTGTCCCTAACGCAACCTGGGATGCAGAAGCAGCCGGAGACACATTGAGAAGTGCAGGGCTGAATGGAATATATGCTGTTCTGATTGAAGTTGTGAAATGAAGTTACGGGATTCTTATCTTCGCACGTAGGCTGGCAGGCTGTTCCGCACCGACGGTAAATTTCGTTGGATGGACAGACTGAAATCTCACATTCAGATTGCATTAGTGATCTAACTGAACGTTCTCACCCTGGGTGAAAGGACACCAATTGAAGGGAACGCACTGCTTGAATGCGTTGAGTACGAAACCTCGACGGCATTGGCAGCGAGGAACGCATTGACGCGTGCATGGCTGAACAATTCGAGCATACTATGTCACATTGGAGCATCATATTTTAGTATTATCTAAAATGCTCACTGGATTGGGATTGGCACAAGTGGCGGGGCATGCACTGGCACACGGATTGAATATCTGATTGAGAGGGCAGTCTGAATAATTGGATTCGTTTGAGAACAAGTTCATTCCTTTTCTGAACTTGAAATGATGTATCTATTTCTATAATGATTTTTTAATGAAAAAAATCATAATTTTCGTACCAGGGAAGCAGCCTCCCCTCGTTCGGCAACCTGTATTGAGTATAAATACGAATAAGAAAAAAGTTCAACGTAATGTTTAAAAAACGTGCCAATACCGCCGAAGATATCGCTGAATCCAGATGACTGCAATTCGAACTATTTTGAATATCGCGAACAAAACTAACCTGATTCCGAGGTGCCTTCTCCAAATCTGAAGCTCCTTCTATCGTATCGGTAAGAGTAATAGATCCGGATGCAACTTCTTTCTCCTCTTTCTTCAGTTCTCCCTCTACTCCATTCTCCTCATCATGTCGTTGCTCCCTCATCGGCCCGGGTACGACTCCCCACCAGTTGAAGGGACGATTTATGGTCGGAGGATCAGGAATAGGAGGAGGTGGGACAGTGAAGGGACCGATAACTAATGGTCTGCAGAATATCCATGGCACACACGGAGCGTTGGGAGCCGAAGATCTACTGAAATAATAATTGAATTGGTACCATGTTTTTGAACAATGGTATGCGCATACCGATAGTATCCAGGACGACACTGACACTTGGGCGCACCGCACACTGTGACGGCGATCTGTTGCTTAGAGAATGAAGGAAATTATAGAATGAGACCCTACCGGACGCGAATTCTGACAGGTCGGCTCGCGAGTGACGGAGCACCATCTCCACACCTGATTCGTGCCGCAAGCTGCAAGCAATGCTCTATCTTCTTGTTCAATACTTAATGTCCTCACGCGGTCTTGCACAAACGGAAAGCGGCCTGCATCCTTGTGCAGTTCTCACGTGTCCCGCATCGCATTGACATCTTTGAGGACCGCGACAGACGAAGAACTGAGGGCAGATCTGAGATTCGTGCTCGATTGATTGATTCGAAATAGTTGCTTACCGGGAACGGATTCTTGCAGGTTCCTTCACAAGGAGGGCATTGCACAGGATGAGAGTTTCGACCGCACACTGAAAATATAAATCCCTTCTGTTTCAGAAGTCAGCTCATTCAGCATTCAGAAGACTCACAAACAACTCCAATAATCGGTCCAATATTCTGCACTCGGGGTGCCTTTGACTGCTTCGATGATGCTTTCCGAGAGACAGCCGAACGATTATAAGTGACAATCTTCTTTCTCTGCTGAGTGGTCGACGCTCGTCGATGTGTTATTTCCCACCAATTGAATGGCTTCGTGGTACTGGGAGTGCCACCAATCGGAGGACGGACTATGGGGTGGAAGGGTCCAGTCACGAATGGTCGACATTCTCTCCAGCGGATGCAAGGAGCGTTCGCAGCTGATGAGATACTGGAAGCCTATTCGTTAATCCTTTCATTCCTCTTTTACAAACCGATAGAAACCGGGCATACACAAGCACTTGGGCACTCCGCAAATGCCGGAAGTTACTACCTGCAAATATAAACTGGTTTAGAACAAAAAATAGTTCATACTGGATACGGATTCTGGCAAGTGGGCTGTGGAGAGACAGAACACCAACTCCAGTACTGGTTGCGGCCACACGCTGCAAATGCAGCGGAATAATCTCTCTAAACAAGAAAAACTACAGAGCACTCACATTGGCTGGGGCAAGTGGAAATTAGTTTGCATCCCTGGGCAGTCCTCACATAACCAGTGTCGCATTGGCAGTACTGGCCACGGATGCAGATTTGAGGGCAGAGCTGAAATGTTGTCAATGATCATTGAGAAAGGTTGGAAGCATCACCGGTCGCAGATTTGTGCACGTTGCTTCACATGGACGACACGTAACACGGTGAGAGTGGAGGGTGCAGACTGAACGATAACCTTTTCGCGTTTTCCAACTGCATTTGTATTCAGAATTCCAATAACTCACAAATCTGCGATCCAATGGGAGCTTGATTCTGCACTTTGGGCGCCTTCTCCGTTTTCGTTCCACGTTGACTAGCGACCTTCGCTCTTTGAGGGGTTCTTCCCCACCAGATGAATGGTCTGATAGGGCTGGAACAGCAGGGAATGGGTGGACGAACAGTCGGGTTGAAGGGACCGATCACGAATGGTCTGCAGAATGGCCAACGGACACAAGGAGCATTCGGAGCTGATGAGGTACTGAAACTTTGATGTTTTCTTAGAATTGTTCATTTTGGAATACCGATAGAAACCAGGGCGGCATTGGCACTTGGGCGCTCCACAGATTGGGTTGATTACGATCTGTGATATTGAATAAGTACAAATAAAAATAAGATCATACCGGATAGGGTCTTCGACAACTAGGTTCGTCGATGGTGGAACACCAATTCCACACTTGATTTGCTCCGCAATCTGTGAAGTTGCGTTTTCAAACAATGCATGTTGATCGAAAATAATTTGAGGTTCTCACTCGGATGTGGACAGCTGGTGATCGGAATGCAGCCTTGAACAGTTCTCACATAGCCAATGTCGCACTGGCAAAATTGGCCTGGGATGCAGATTCGAGGACAGAGCTGAAAGTTACTGCTGACAATTTCTTGCGAGAAATTACGGAAATCTAAGAGGCTCACTGGTCTTGGATTGGTGCAAGTTCCTTCACATGGTCGGCACGTTACTCGGTGAGAGTTACGAGGGCAAACTGATAGATAATCATCCTCAGATTATATCAGTGCGTTCGCCTAAGAATCGCATACCTCTCGGTACAGCAAAAAATGAGCAACTCTACATTTGGCAGATTTCGATAGAACTATGGGTCCTACATCGATTTCTGATAATGTTATGTGTCAGTCATCCTCATTTGCATAATTGCATGGTCTCAAAGTTTGACTATATTTTCACGTTTATTGCTTCAACTCAGCGGAAAGTCATCAGATCTTCATGAAAATTTGGCTCCATGCCTGATTTGACATGCCGAACATGCTCCAGTTGTTTGTTTTTGCAAATTTTCAGTTTCATTTTTTTCGGTCAACTTTGACCTAAGTTTTCTCGAATACTAAGCCGAACACCTTGCTAATTTTTTGATATGTTGTCGGTCTTGACCAGAGCTATCGATTTTATATATATATGTGGGCATTTCGAGCGTACCTTCGTGGTGTAAAACGCGAAAAACTGGTAACCATTTTGAGCGAATGACGCCTCTCTTCACACTGCAAACCCCGCCCGCGCGGTGAGGAATGAGAGGAGAGAATGAAAAGCGCGCGTCCAAGAATGAGAGAGAGTGATTATTCTCTCATTCTCTCTTTCCTCACACCGCGCAGGCGGGGTGAGCGGCACGGAGTGAACGTTAATTCGGTAAAAGTGGTGACCAGTTTTTTTGCGTTTTACACCACGAAGGTACGCTCGAAATGCCCACAAATATATATAAAATCGATAGCACTAGTCCAGGCCTACAACATATCAAAAAAATAGCAAGGTGTTCGGCATAGTATTCGAGAAATCTAGGGTCAAAGATGACCTGAAAAAATAAAAGTCAACATGTGAACAAACAAACAACTGGAGCGTGTTGCGCATGTCAAATCAGGCACTGAGCCAAATTTTCATGAAGATCTGATGACTTTCCGCTGAGTTGAAGCAATAAACGTGAAAATATAGTCAAACTTTGAGACCATGCAATTATGCAAATGAGGATGACTGGCACATAACATTATCAGAAATCGATGTAGGGCACCTAGGCCTATCATAATTTGTAGGTAACTCATAGTGGCGTTTTTTGCTGTACTGGAATACCCTGGATATGTGTGATTCTTACGCGAACGCACTCATATGTTTGCTTGCAAACTCACATATAGGCAGTAGAATAGGTGGAAATCGAATAGGAGTAATCGGTCCTTGGTTCTGCACTTTGGGTGCCTTCGCAGCCTTCTTTCTCTGATGAGTTGCTGCGGTTCCAACTCGATCCCTTCTCGGACCAGGTTCTAGTGGAGGCACGGTAATGATTGTTCCTCTCCACCAATTGAACGGAGTATCGTCATTTGGAGGACCGGGACTGTGAGGAGGCTGAGTAGTGAAGGGACCAACAACGAATGGTCTGCACTGAATCCATCGGACACAAGGAGCGTTGGGAGCCGCAGATCTTCTGAATAACGTATTTGTTACAGCCGATTACTACTCCCAATCATGCATACCGATAGAATCCTGGTCGGCACTGGCACTTGGGTGGACCGCACAATTGTACGAAGGGCTGAAATATCTAATATTTTTCGAACAACGTGAGGTAATACCGGTCGAGGGTTCTGGCACGACGGCTCGCTGCGTGATGAGCACCACCTCCAAATTTGGTTCGCTCCGCATGCTTCAAAAATATTTTAATGATTTCCAGGAAAATTAGGGAATAATGCTCACGCCGTCTTGGGCAAGTCGAGAGCGGTCTGCATCCTTGTGCAGTTCTCACGTGTCCAGCGTTGCACTGGCATCGGGGCGGACCATTACAGACAAAGAACTGAGGGCAGATCTAAAACATGGATACCTATTTCGCTTCTTGACAAAAGAGTCAAACCGGCCGAGGATTAGTGCACGTTCCATCGCAAGGAGGGCATCGTACGCGATGAGAATTCGGGCCACATACTGAACATCTTTCCGTTCATTTACTCGATGAATGATGGAATAATTTTTAACATTAGCTCACAGACGACTCCAATAACTGGTCCCTGATTCTGCACTCTGGGTGCCTTTCCCGCTTTCTTCCTTTGCGGTGTAGTGGCTAAAGGAAATCTGTACGGCATTAGAAGCTTTATCAAACTCGGTTTGGGGCAGCTAGTGACAGGAATGCACTGCTGTCCACTCCTCACGAATCCGGAGTCACACTGACATCGAGGATTCCCGCTTGGTAAGCATGCTATGCGAGGGCAAATCTGAGAAGTATGATGTCGTTTGCTTGTTTTATTATTTTTCTTTGATGTTCATTCGAGGCAACGTTTGTACAACTATCTGTGATTTAGTGCTTACCGGACGCGGCTTAGCGCACGTTCCTTCGCATGGAGGGCACGTTGTGCGATGAGAATTACGAGCGCACACTTAAAAGACAACATATAGTTCATGGAAATATCGGGGGGGGGGGGAATCTGTGCCGTACTCGGTTTGGGACAGTTTGCGAACGGAATGCACTTTCCTCCACTCCGCACGAATCCGGAATCACATTCGCATCGAGTAGGATTCCCGAGGACACATGGCCGTTTGGGGCAGATCTAGAAATATCTATGTTGTGTAGACCATGCACCTCCTTACCGGCCGCTGATTCGCACAAGTTCCTTCGCATGGGGGACACACTGTTGGATGAGAGTTACGCGGGCACTCTGAAGAATTCGAGGTCGTTGCTACTTATCTTACCAAAGCGATACTCGATGGGGTTCTAAGTAAAATCATTAGAAGAATACGCTAATAAATTGTATCATACTCGGAGTGGGACAGCTAGAAAAGGTAATGCACTGTCCTCCACTCCTCACGAATCCGGAATCACATTCGCATTGTGGTGGCTGACCGAGGATGCATGGCCGTTTAGGACAGTTCTGCATAAGAATGATTTTGTTCATGAATTTTAAAAAATAAAGGAGGAACTCCTCACCGGTATCTGATTCGCGCAAGTTCCTTCGCATGGAGGGCATACAGTTTGATGAGAGTTCCGCGCACAGACTGAGCAGTTTAGCTTGATCGAAGCTCAACGGGATAAATTGACTCACAAATCTGCATTGGTTGCTGATCTTGCTTCCGCGGTGTCTTCTCTGTTTTGTTCGGTTGTTCTACCGAATGAATGTTCGGTACAAGAAGGAGAAGAGTAATGAGCCGAAGCATGACTGAAAATGTAAATTCGAAACGTGAGAATGACGTTCCTCAGCCTGTTGGAATTCATGCAAAGAGAAATATCGAAGAACTGTCGACGAGAAAGTTGTCTGATAATGAAACATTCACGGCATTGAGAGAAAGTTCCGGTTTTTCTTTATATCATTCGATTAACGGACACCTTGACCCAGCTACCTATGTTTACTATTGCATTCGCTGTTTATCGGAACTCTTATCTCATTTGTTCCCTCGTTCAGAGAGGTTGCAAGGCACCTCCGATGATGGCCTTGAAACAAGATAGTTGGATAATCACTACGAGATCATTCTACTTATTCTCTTCAATGTTTATTAGCCGCTAGACATTTTCAACTTCGGCTTATTCGTGTAAAGCATTCTTGCGTGATCGTGCCTTTGAGATCTGATGTCCATTGGACTAAAACACACAGTATTCGTTGTGACAAAATAATCTTTATCGACACCCATAAGTCCGCCATATTGCAACCTTCCCATACCAGTTCTGCATTCACCCTCCTTTCGGCTTTCTGTTTTATGTTCTCGGTTTTCGGTGCCATTGATCCCACGGAGAAGGACTCGTATTGCGACCACTAAAACGGATTTCATACAACCACGTTGATCGGTTTTACTCTTGGAACGTCCCGCATGTAATTGTAAACTCACTCGCACTGCCACCAAGGAACGCAGTCTTCGACCGGGGATTGTGGGAAGGATGATCGACTGCAATTATCGTATCGATCAGTTTGTGTAAATATCGATACGCCAAATAGCTCTTATAGGCAGACCGATAGTAGTTGGGCCGACACTGGCACATCGGCGGGCCGCAGGCAAGAGACTGGCAGGTCTTCAGAGCACCAATAAATTTCAGTTCATTCAATGATTTCCTACCGGGTTGAAATCGTCACAGGAAGGCTCGCAAACAGTCGAACACTCGTTCCACACTTGATTTCGACCGCATTCTGTGATATTTTGCATTTCGATAAATCAATGTTTATTCAGTAAGTGAGGCAAGGTATGATAAAAATCGAAATGAATGGCGAATTAGGGAATGAAGTCTGTAAACAATGTAAGATGGATTTGGGAGGAGAGGGTATGATGGAGAAGTGGAGAGGGGATAAATGATGAACTAACGTCGAGGGCAGTTGTCTTCGGGTATGCATTGGCCGTTGGGATTACGACGAATGTATCCATGATCGCAGAAGCATCCTTGCACGCATTGAAGGGTGCACGCTCCCTGAATGAGTAAGGAATATGTAATTTAGATACCACTTTCGCGACTCACCGGATGTTGATTAGCACATGTCGGAGGGCAAGCCGTGCCGCACTCTTGGTAGACCTCATTTCTGCCCGAGCATCCTGATATATTGTTGATCTTTGATCTCTACTCTTTTCATAATCTCACTCCCAGGACAGGAGTCTTCTGGAATGCATTGCCCGTTCGCGTTGCGGATGTATCCTTGGTCGCAGAAACAGCCTTGGACACAATTGGTGGTGCAGGGCTGAATTTAATAAGATTATTTCTAGGGTAGCTATATCTTAATGCACCCGAGGGCCACGATTGGCACAAGTGGCTGGACATGCGGTGCCGCAGTCTTGCCAGACCTCGTTTCTGCCCGTGCATCCTGAATTTATGTTGATCTTTGATCTCAAGGATTCATCTCACTGGAAGGGCAGTTGTCTTCTGGAATGCATTGGCCATTGGAGTTTCGAATATATCCGTGCTGGCAGAAACAACCAGAAACGCATTGCTCGGTACATGACTGAATGGAGTTAAAGAGTACGAGAATAAGAGAACAGTGAACAGTTCACTGAGAACTGACTGGATTCGGATTCGAGCAAGTAGGTTGGCAGGCAGTTCCGCACTGTTGATATTCCTCATTTCGACCAGTGCATCCTAAATTCAAGCTCATTGATTATCTCCAAATTTTAGCTTACTCTGAGGACAGTTGTTTTCTGGAATGCAGACTCCATTATCGTTTCGGATGTATCCTGAAGCACAGAAGCATCCTTGGACACAGTTTGCGGTGCAGGGCTAAATTGAAATTCTGAATATTACTAAATCAAAAATTTGCAGCATACCCGGGGACCCCTATTCGAACAAGTGTCTGGGCATGCGGTGCCACATTCCTGGTAGACCTCATTCTGGCCCGTGCATCCTGAATGGAGATTTATTCTATCGTTCTTCATATTCTGGTTTACTCTGAGGACAGTTATCATGCCAGATACACTGATTGTTGGCATTTCGAATGAATCCATCAGCACAGAAGCAGCCAGAAACGCATTGACGGGTGCAAGGCTGCCAATCATGTAATTCTTATGATCATTGGATGCTCGAAAACACACCGGATTCGGATTGCTGCATGTCGGTTGACAGGCAGTTCCACACTGACGGTACACTTGGTTGTTTGCACAACCTGGACATTATAATTTCAACTGATGAAATTATCTATAAGCTCACGCTGTGGGCAGTTATTCGCTCGAATGCACCTTCCATTGTATCTCACGAATCCTCTATCACATTCGCATCTCCACGGTCTCCATGCAGGGCAGTTTTGACGATTAGGGCAGCGCTTAAAATTGTTATTTGATTAATTTCCAAAACTAAAAGGAGGAAAACGGACCGGATTCCGATTGTTGCACGTTCCTTCGCACGGTTGACAACGTGTTCGATGAGCATTCTGTCCGCATCGAGGTTGCTGCAATCGATTCCCATCGGATATCTTCAATAAATGAAGACTAACCTGATTCTGAACTCTCGGAGCCTTGTTCGCCTTCTTCTTCTGCTGTTCCACTGAGTAGACTGCAGCTACTAGTAGAAGCAGAAGGAGACTTCCTCGCATGTCTGAAACAATTGAAGTAAGATTTCAGGTAAATAATCAACCTGCATTTGCAAAGGCCGAAAATAGATTAAGTATGTGGCTGGCCTAACTAACGTTGTCAGCCTACGCATCATTATGAAATCCCTACTGTACAAAAGGACATCTAAACGAGCGTGACTAAATCCAATGTTTCCCCAGAGTCCAGTTAGTCGGTTTCGTACATCGGGTACAATGTCAGACAAACGATAGAAAAAGAAGATTATCCGTCTCGGCTATTCGATGAAATTAGTATTCATGACAAGCGCACCTATTATATATCTTGCGTTTTATTGCCGAATTGACCCTTTTTTACCAAGTGGATATCGGTGCTTAGTGTTTGTTTCTCATTATCTCCTCTTTCTTTCCGTTCTCTCATATCCACACCTATTCATCTTGCATACAACCTTGTGCAAGTAGGGTAACGGCTGTTTTGAACCGAAATTAGAGTAAGGTAGAGGGAAATATCACGAACATTTTGTAGAACGGAAGAACGCAGAAAGACGGAAATAATTATCGAGATGTTTATTGCATTGTATTTTTTTTTTGAATTCAAGAAACAATTGGGAGCAGAGATTATCAAACTATTGAGCCAGGGAACAATTGAATGTTCTCTGATCCTTTCGTAAGAAAATGAACCATTTCATCGGTAGTACTTACCTTATTGTTATTGTCAGGAGTATACACCTGCCTGCTCTTTATCGCATCGTTGTTATCCGTAGTTTTTTCCTACGTTAGACTCCAATGTATCCTAGTCCAATGCAGTCAATGTAGGCTCGTCAGACACATCAGTTCCTTCATCAATGAACGGCATTCGTAAAATGATCCTACTGGTCGAGTGAGAAACTAGATTATTTCTCATCTAGAACTAGATGTTCGCGAGAATTCTCACAGTTGTGTTTATCACTTATCCCCAGCAGCTAAATTCATTTGTTTTACTCACGTTGTCACATTCTAACAGAGTTCGTGTGGTTCATATTCGCAATCTTTATCTAACCCACGTGATTTGAACTCTCGCTCGCGATCCAATTTAGCCTAATGAGGTGCAAAACCAAACGCTGTCGCTAAACTTCACTCCATTTAGTCTCTTTCGGTCTCTCCATTCACGATTGCTGCTGCTCTCTCTCTCTCTCCGTAAATTGGTCATTGACACCCTCATACACACGTGCATTCATGGCTTGATTCAGGGACGGATTCTGATTGGGTGGGCGGAGTCAAGGGAGAGATGGGAGTGATAGAAGCTGTCGATCCTCACTATCACATGGTCTTCAATTGGACTATGGCTGCTCTCTCCTTGTTCTCTAATCTTCTGCTCGTGTTTCTGGTGAAGAGGGTCAAAATGGTGGCAATGGGGAGGTTCGCTGTTTTGCTATTCTTTTGTATTTTCCGAGGCACTGATTTGTGAAACTCATCAGGCTTAGTACAAAACTACAGAACTGTACACAATCAAAATCGTAATATTCCAGTTACACAATCCTCATATACGTCTCTGCAGTAATGGACGTTGCGATTGCACTCTCAAATGCAATCGTCATCCCGGTAGCTCATTCACTACTCCGTAGCCTACGAAGAAAATCGGTGAATGTTCACTTATTCTCTGCAGAACATTCACATGGGCAAGTACTCGTTCGTTGTCTTCGGAGTTGGCACATGGAGTTGGCCTGCGCTGCCCGGTAAGTCACACGTTGTTCTATCGCCGCATCACGCTTGTTTTGACCAGTGCCTCCGGAATAGAAACACATTGGGTTCATGGCTAACAAGTGACAAGGTAGATGAGAAACGCGTAGGATTGAGAAAGAATAAACTCAGTTGAAGGGTGATAGAAAAAGGGATACAGTGTAGTCAAAAACAAAATTTTAAAAAAGTAGATGCAGGTCTGGTCTCAATCTACGTCTTCGATCTTCTCTTCTACCAAACGTTCGCAATCCTCTGCTATCATTTCGTCTACAGATACGTCGTTCTCTTGAGGTGAGGAAGTTTTCTTGATAACTAACTTACTTCATACGAATTTACTCTGATTTCTGATTCCAAGAATGTAGCATGTTTGCGAGTTTGACGCAGCATATTTTTGTCCTGGAAGATGCACGAGATTCTTTCATTCCCCAGACATTGCGAATTCGCAAACAAACTCACAAACAAACTCTGATTTTCAAAGAATTCACTGCAGAAAACGTGTGAAATATGTATTGTTTTCAATAAGCAATTGGATCTTGGCACGTAGCGCATGTGCAAATATGTGTATTGTTATGAAATCTGAGGATGAAGGGTATGTAGGATGAAATCGGATATGATGAAAATTTGAAACGTGCAGAATGGCACTAATAAGAACCGTTTCCTCAGTTCCAGAGCATCGTCAATCGTGGCGAGAATTGAGATGTGGCAGTGGATTTCGATTGGAATCGTATTCGAGATCATCTTCAATGCGGTTATGACCTTCTTCATTTCGCACTATGAACCGAGAACGGTAGTTTTTTCAGCCAATATTGTTTCTGAATTAGGATATTGACAGGACTGGAAGCCAGACATTCAATTGGTGAAGGACATGTTTTCCTACTACGGAATCAACATGAGTCGACCTTTTGGGCATTTTCATGTTGTTTACGCGGTAATCGCTTGATGTATAAATGAAAATCAACTGAAAGTACACAGGAAGTAGATGAGTCTGATGGGTCGATGGCATGGAATTGGTCCATTGTCATCTACACTCTGTCTATTCTCGGGCTGATCTCGATGTTGGGAGGTACGGTTCTTGCCCTTATAATCTTACTCAAACTATCGTCGTACTCCCAAAGGACGTGAGTGCTTTTCGAAATCAGACCATAATCTGATTATCTGAAAGAGAATACAATTGTCATGAATTCGTTGCAGTAGTGATGCTACTCTGCGCGAAGAGCGTTCTCTCGATGATGAAGTCACTCTCGGCAGGTTGTTTTCCATTGACATTCTCAGTTCATAACGATGATTCCAGACTCGAACATTCGTGCCTCCACTCATCAACAGTTCTTTCGTGCTCTAGTGATTCAAGTACGTTCATTAGAAATTTCGTGACTGAAATAGGGGAACCAATATAACGTTTTCGTATTTCCAATCTGTGTTCCGCACAAAGAACTTCCTTCCAGACAGTGGTTCCTCTTGTTATTTCCTTCACTCCCGTCGGATGTCTGGTGCTACTTCCTCTTACAGGTTTGGAACTACACAAAAATGCAGTGATGAATCATCGCAATCGGTTCTTCCTGTTTTGCGCACTTTTTGGTGCCTCTTTTGTGACTAGATGGGCCTCTAAAACAAAGAGTTGACACTCTTTCGAGAACCTCGAAAGAGTGTCAACTCATTCCGCGTTCTCGATCTCTGGTTTAGAACGATCTTTCGTGCCTAATCAACTCAACCTCTCGTTCCAGGTAGTCAATTCGGGGCGCTGGGTAATTATCTGATGTCTGTGACTGCAGTGTACCCGGCAGTGGACCCACTGCTGCTTATAATCTGCGTCCAGAGGTGGTTTGATGCTCTTGTTTCTACCTCCTTTTGGAGTAGATCTTGCCCCGCTAAATGGCATCTGTGTGCCTCTCACGAGAAACTAGATGGAGTTATACTATTCAAAAGATAGGGAAACTTCCTGGGGGATCTGCTTCCGCGTTAGCATGTCATAGTTGCTATTGAACCAGTTGAACTTGAAATTTTAATATATTTTCAGTTACCGCCGCAAAATTTACTCGATGTGTAAGGATGTATTCCCAGGGCGGAGAAGAGTCAGTAAAGTGAGCAATCTTAGTCAGGTATGTCGGACGTATTCAGTGCAAATGTAATAAGGATGATATTTCAGCTTCATTTGAATACACACACCAAACCCCGATCCCAAAGCCTTTTTGTACCACGGACAGCAATATAATACGTCTTTCCACTACTTATTTTGCTTCACTTGAATTGTATTTCATATCTATGCTTGTTGTTCAGAATAAATGAGCAGTTGTAGTCAACTGTGTCATCTAATGCATTCTTGGTGTTCTCAGAATGACAATAACTGTGTGTTCGTCGTTTGTGCTCGCCAATCGTAACAGTCTCTTTATTCCAATCGCAGTAATTTACAATCTCTTGATATAAAGAAGGAGGAAGGGGAAAGGGAAGAATGGAGTGGGTGCCGTGCGAGATTAGACAGTAATCGATGAGATCCGAGAGAAGGAGAGGGAGGGGGCGGGGCAACATTGTGATCTACTACGGTCGGTCGAGTGCGGTTCGCACCGTCGTGCGATGGTGGTGATGTGACGGCGCGACGCGTGCGGACGATGGCCGACTTATCCGAATCGTAGCGGTCGCGGACCGGCGAGGGAAGCGCGCTTGATCGGGCTGCAATTTTGTTGTCAGTATTTTTGTATTTTTACAAAATAAAAATTAATAATGTATACCTGTCATTGTACATGTCGAGGTCGTCGAGAAACTGAGAGTATCGGTTGAGGTTCCGCACTGAAAAGAAGAAAGATGAAGAAGAGCCCCTCGATATCATCAAATATTCATGATAGTTGTTCTCTTTTCTTGCCCATCCCACACAAGAAAACTTCCGTTCGATTTCCTCATCACTATGTAAGAGAAGCAATCAAGGCCGTCTTCAAACGCTCTTGAACTTGGGTGCGCGAGAGTTCCATTCCGCACGGAATCCCAAAGAAATCTCAGAAATTCCTCACGCTCGTGAGTTTTGAGAGCAAATTCCCTCGCTTCGCACGAAATTGTATCCCAAGTACGTAGGTATGTCGTAGTGTTTGATCAGGTGAGAAGAAGCAAGTACAATTCACACAATTATTGTATGCATTATTCTGATAATTGCAAATGACGAATATGCACGGGAACTGGCCATTGAACTCGATTCTACCCTATGATTATATTCCCAGGATACAAATGATCGAGCGAGTTCAATTTGTTCCAAAATATTTACCCCATGGATGTTTGCTTCAAACACGCTTTTTTGTCATAATTTTTGCACTCACAACTGCTTCAATTCAGTTGCAAAGAATAGTGTGATGCGCACTGTATAAAATAATCAATGTGCCCATTCGCCAATCGCACTAACGCAGCAAACTAAGTGTGAACTTACGGAATCGCATGGTTGCCTCGGTGTCACTGGGCGGAGTAGCCATCGCCAGACCGACCATCACTGCGAGCAATGCGAGGAGTGAGGCCAGTGAGAAGCGCATTTCTGAAACCACAACTCGTCTCCTGATTGCTAAGAAAATCGCACACGTTCATTGCAACACACGATAGTACTGCGCCAGCAAGGATGGTGTTATCGATAGGACAAGTCAATGGACTAACCGATGAGTGAGTGAGTGGGGGGACGGAGTGGTGGGAGGGACGAGCGACGCCTCCGAGATCCGTGCTATGCAATGAGTGGGGATCTCTACGGTAGAGTGGGGCAGGCGAAAGGGGGCGGAGTCAGAGGGGAGGGAAAGGAAAGCTACGAATATTGGCCTCATCGTCGACGAGTTCGTGATAATAATTCATAGAGCAAGAGGAGTCGAGAGGGAGAAGAGAGGGAGGTAGTGAAGTATCACGGAAGGGGGAGGGGATTGAACGATAAACTAGAGAAGAGATGGTTAGTAGTCGGTTTGAGTGACGAGAGATTTCCAGAGCAATCGCGGAATTGGAGATGGTTGTGCTTTATGTGTGCACAAGCAACATCTGATATTCAGCATCGTTATGAAGGTCTGCTCTGATACTTTGATCAGTAGGTCAAACTTGTCCGCATGACGAGGGGTTGTCTAATTCGATCGGAAGCGCCATTTGGGTAGGAAGAAGAAGCTCTTTGAGTCTTCGAATCAGTCCAAGTTCTTTCCGCATCTCTCAAGATTGGAGGGAGTCGAATTAGCAATTCACAGAAATACCGAGAAGTTGCGTGGGCTCAAATGAAAATCTCTCTCAAGGAATATTCAATGGTGCTGGGAACATTTTGTGAATGCGCTGCATTCCCGATAAATTCTCACCGTCTTCAAGAAACTCCGCATGATGATGAACACAGCCCACTTGCAAGGAAGTGAAGTATCTCTCTAGTTCGTTCATATTTCAACCCATCTCTCATCTCGCGATTCATTGAGTGACTATGAGGGGCCAAAGACGAATATCTTCTAGTAATGACGATATATATTTTGGCATCGCGGGCTCTATGGCCCTTCAGACTCTCCCATTCCCATCGTGATATCTATGGATGGAGGAGCGGCGAGAGAGGTTGAGAGGAGAAGAGAGGTGTTTATCGGGAGAGGATGCTCTATCTTGAATGGAACTCATATGGGAGTCTCTTCTCAGTTGCGCATCGATGGATCTATGGACAGGTTGAGAGAAGAGGAGGCCATTCCCTATTCAGGAGCAATGATAGATCGGGTTGGGAGTGAGATGAAGGAGATGAGTTAGATGGGAAGGATGGGGAAAGAACGCAACATCCCTCATCGACTTCTTTAGTATCACGCAAGCGGAAGAAAAAGTGCTGATTAATGGTGGTGGGTTGGAAGGCGAGTTTGCGTCAGAGCCAAAGTACCGAGAAGATCAGAGATCCACGAAGAAGTTGTGGCACATGCTACTGTACCATAACTCAATAAGGAGTGATGGGGCGAAAAGTGGCGTTGTCTCTGAGGTTTCTTCTTAGAGAACGAACAACTCTGAGAAGAAGTTGCTGAAGGGAGGCGCGATGAGGGGAGAAATTGCATTAACTATGCATGCATGCTTGGGAGTGTTGGTGGTGGAACAAAGTGTGCTACTGTGATGCATTCTGACTATGAGGAAGGGGGAGGAATCGAGAAGGGAGACACACCTTAGACCACAACACGAATACTTCTCATGATAAGTGGGTCATGCCGCGAACTTGAAAGTGTATCCGGAAATCCGGACTCTCTACAATTGCGAGGGCGTCTTTGGAGGAGAAGAGAGATGGGACGATCCAATTTCCTCAATAAGGACGAGAACAAGGAATCAGATTGTGTTTACGATGACTAAAGCAACGACGAGAATCGGATTGTGCAGGAGTAGGGTTCAAATAGTAGCTAGAGATTGCAATTGATGAAGATGCTTCACACTATGGACTTCAAACACTAGGCCATCCTCCTTTGTAGTAAAGAGAACCACAGATCCGGAGCTGGTGTATTCCGGTCCCTTCCGGTGTGAACTCTCGTGAACTTTCAAAGCCCCATTACACCCTCAATTTCGCCGTGGAAACTCTCGAAACATGATGTGCGCGTTTCCGTTTGACGGAACTGGAGGAATAATAATAGTAGGTTGGATTCTCAGGTTGGAAATTAGTGCGCAACTGCCTCAGAAGCGATGATGCGTAAGAGGAAATCACGAAATGGTGGGCGAATCTCAGACATTCTGGTATGGTTCGAAAGGCACAGAAAGAAGGCCACAAACGAGTTACAGAATGGGTAAAATGTGGAATGAAAGAGGAAGGCACGGCAATCAGAGGAAAACACGCTAATGAGCCTTTAGAAAGTGCTCCGAAGAACGTGAGAATAGTTGAGTGATGCTAAGAAAATCTTCGGACGATTGAATATTTCAGGCCTAACCGCCCTCTAAATAGTGACGAGCTCTGCATAGATAGAACACTTATACTACTCAATGGAGAGATGAGATAATGACTTCCTTGCAACATAAAAGAGGGGATAATAACTTGACGGGAGAGGATAGACAGCTCCTTTTTAGACAGCAGTGAACCTCGTTCCGAGATCTAAGGAATGGGGTCGTTCAAGAAAGGGACGACCGTAACAACTAGAGGATGCAATAAATCAGAAGGGTCTGGGGCTCTTCCGGGAATGGATCAAACCTCAGGCTGTTGTTGTTTAGGCAGTGACAGTCATTGTCTTCTTCGGACTACTTGGCCGTTCTCTCAACAACACCTGCAGGACGACATTCAACAATGGACTGAGTGGGCAGAGAGACGTATTTTGCAGTTCCCATGGGATGGAATGACACGATACTGCAGAGATCTACCCATTTCCTTAGCCAGGAAATCTTGATCTTTCCGAGTGACGTCTCTCTTCGTCTTCTCTCGTGCTCGAGATTGCTTGAGAATTCACGGAAGTGGGAATGTTCAGAGTTTACGAGAATGGGGGATTCGCAAATGTTCGTCTGAATTCTGGGTCCAAAGTCTCTTCTGGAAGTTAGAGACTAGAGACGAACTATTTTAGGAATAATTTCGTCAGAATCTCTTCCTCTTGCACACGAAATGGCTAGAAATCCGCTGTTCGAAGTCTCAAGATAGTCAGGAAGATGGGAAATGATGTTGAGGAGGATTCTATTTTTGCCCATACAGTTCGCTGCCTCTTGTACAGATTACGCCCATGCAAAGTGTTGTGAATAGGAGTTGTATACGACTTATTTTTTACCAAGTAATTACACTTCGAAGTAGTAGTCGATTAGGCAATGCATTCAAGGCTAGGATTCAATCATAAGTCACAACACGATGCATTATTTATCATCTTCTTTGACCGGCTGACGGCGGTTTTTGATGGCCTGAAGTGACCCTCATTACGTGGAATTGGGAGTATTTCTAGATGGGACTCAAACTCGCCTCAGAGCATCGACCAATCCAGTACAAGCTTCCAAAAATAACAACTGCTACAGGGATCATCATCAAGACCATCGTCCCCTCGTAGACTGTTTTCAATAATGGCTCATGCGGCGCCACAATTACCTGAAAGAAGTTCAGGTGAAACTTATTTTTGCATTGTATCATGGCATACTAACCGGCTTCGCCCAGTTCTCTCCGTATCTGCAATCAAGTGCAAAGTGTTCATTCGAAGTCAGCTCAGCTCTTCGTAATCGCAACTGGGAATAAAATTTCATTCAAAAATCTTGGTAGAACGAACCTCGTGCGCTCGTTTAAGAATTTCCTCATTGGGAAGGGGCTCCCATCTGCATTTTCGCATTTTTTGACCAATTCTTCATACCACGCTCACTGTTCATCCCACTTATTGTGTTTCCTTCCCTTTCTTCCTCCGGCCACATCTTCTAATGGCTCCGACTTCACTTCTTCCTTTCCGTTTTCGCCTAATTATGATTAATGGATTACGCTGGCTTCCTTTCTCGTCTCACCTCTCGTGGTATAGCTAATGACGTGAGGAACGCCCTGTCGTTCTCCCTCGTAGACTGACCAGTGCTGGAAATGAATGAATTGTGAATAAAATAAAATGAAATATACTGAAAACCTTGAAAGCATAGTCACTGGAAGAGCCGGGACGACTGAAATCAATGATTGGCTTTAGCCAAATCCTCTTGCTCCCTACCTGAATTCAATTAAATCGCCAGGCTTCAGCTTTTCAGGCAGTTTATTCCACTCGACAAATGGTGAAGAAAGCGGTTCTTGGAGAATGCATTCTTCGCCTGGGAATATGAAGTTCTCAATGAGAACTAAGTGAGAAAACTCACGTAGTTGGTTCCAGGGTCGCGTGGAGAACATTGCAGGAAAACAAGATTGATGGAGTGAAAAGAAGGAAGAGTTCGCGATTGATAGATGGCAACGATCTCTCTTATCAGTGTAATACGCAAGAGATGAGTCACAGACCCACACCCATTCCACATTTCATACTCCATAGTTTAGCTGCTCCTCATTTCGTCATTCACCTAAAATGTCTTTTAAAAAATTGAGAAGGCCAGATAAAAACTACTTATCCCTCGATCCTGAAATGACCATTCCATTGTGTACCACTCGATAGGTGTCAGTCACTATCTCTTCGATGATTCCCTTCTTTGTCCGTTATACGCCTAATGAAAAGCGGTCAACAGCCTTGATCTAATGGGGAATTGGAGTGGAACCGGCGATCATTTCGACATTCGAACACGATGTGTTGAATTTGGATCGAATTATGGAGGTACCACGCGGGAGATGGAGTAAACAACTGTTATATTCAACCTAGATTTGATCAAAAACTGAGAAATTCTCAGGACAATTTCTACTAACTCTTGCAGAAATCAAAAGATCATCGAAACAGAAAGCTAATGACAGAGATCAGAAAAGAGAGACGTGCAAGCTGACTCGTTTGTTAGACAATTGGCTAAAGAGTTCGCAGTGAACGAGGGAAGCAGACTTCCCTCGTATAAAAGATGAGTGAATCACCAGTGGGTCAGTTCGTTATCGAAGGCGCTGAGAATGGTCAAGGTATGTCTACTTCGCAAGATATGTCTCTCGAATTAATCGAATTTCAGCTGTTTATTTTCCTTTCGTTGGCAGTAGCTGCTGCAGTTGCTGAATTCAAGCGTGAGTCGTGCCATTGAAGGAAAACCATAGCATACGAAATTACAGAAGGAAGCGACTGCACTGAGCTCAAGTGCGATGATCGACCGGGAACCGTGTGCCAGGTATCATTTTGATCAACGAATGTTAGAAGTTCTTCTTCTCTTCAGATGGTCACATTTGACTGCAACATAGCGCCGTGCCCTCCAACTGCTCATTGCGTGCCAAAAGGTGTGAATCTCACTTGTTTGGCTTCATACACATCAAAATTTAGCCAACTCCTGCGAAACGAAGAAATGCGGCCGCGGCATGCAGTGCATTGTTAGAGTACGTCAGCCATCGCTATTTCGAATGATAACAATCTCTCCATTTCCAGCTAGGCTTCTGCTCTGCAGATGATGCCGAGTGCAAGCACCGTCCCAGTTGCGTCAAGTTCCCTACGGTGAGACTGTTCCCAGACGTCTGGCTGGAGTAATCTAGTAATTCAGTGCGGTGCCAACGAGGAGTATCGTGAGTGCAATGGAGAGGGAGAGCAGTCTGTTGCCACGTGCAAGAACGAGTATCCCGTAAGATATTTATTTGATTCATTTGTAATCAACATCAGACAACAATTTTAATGATACTTATTGTTAGATACAATGTGCTATTGAACTTATACTCTCTCAAATCAAGTTTGAGTCCATCTAAGCCACGCATGAATATTGTTGGGAACGTGTTCAGTACTCGCCTGGCTGCGGCACTGGTGGATGCGTCTGCAAGGATGGATTCATTCGACACGAGGGAAAGTGCATCAAGAGAGAGCAGTGTCCCGATCCGGGTACGATACAAAAAGAAACAGATTCTAAATCGCTGTTTGCAGAATGCCCAGTGAACGAGATGTGGAGCAAGTGCCCGGGCAATTGTCAGCAGCCAACATGCAGATCCATTCTTTCCAAGAAGAAAGAGGTAGACCATTGGTTGGGGCATCACTATAACAGTCAATTAAGGAGTGCTTGGAAGGCTGTGGATGGGCTCAGTGCGTGTGCAAACCTGGATTCGTGAAGGACGACGACAACGTCTGTGTCAAGAAGGAATCTTGTCCTAGTGAGTTTACGAAAAATAAAATCTGAAATCGACAGGAAGAAGGATTTCGAATATTGAACATTTCAGAGAAGTTCGACTGCGAATCTCCCTACGAAGTAAAGAAGCAGTGTTCTCTGATGTGCGAACCGAGTTGCTGGGAGAGAAATCCTGTGAGATCACTCTATTTCTGACATTCAACGCCGTATTATTCTCAGGTCTGCCCCAAGAAATGCGGTCCTCCCAAGTGTCAGTGCAAGCCTGGATACGTGAGAGACAACGGATTCTGTCTATCCGCGGGGCAATGCCCCCACATCGATCCCATGCCTCAACCTGAGATTCAGTTTGCTGTTCTGGAGAAAGCAAACTAACTTGTACAGTTGCTAGTAAAATATTATCGTCTTAATCTCCTTCGGTTTTTCTTGTTTCGGTCTAACATTCTATTCTGGTATTTACTTTGAGTTCATATTGAGTTATCTCTTTGGTAAGAATAAAGGTCCTTGAATTTTTCCATAGAAGTTTTCTAAGATGTCGATACGAAGATCTTTGTTTGGCGAGGCAAAAATGAGTCTGCCGTGAGTCCTTATCGAAAGTCAAGAAGTAGTGCTCTACATTCTGTCTGCGAGCCAACTTGCTGAGACACCGCTGTTACTTCCCTACTAAAAATATCTCCTTCGAAACATTCTAGTCGTCTCTAAGTTGCATTTTTCAGATCAGGCGCTAATTAGATCTGTGATCGTCTAGAGAAGGAATTTGTCTCGCTTGTCAACTCCCCCACTCCTTTGGTCATTTGTCGATCTCTCCTCGGTATTCGGTTACGCTCTAGGTTGAGAAGCGGAACGAATCGGACGAATAGCTAACGGTCTCACGATGTATTTGTGAATCATCAATGCCAAAAATATTATTGTAAACAGCATTCCAGTTATTAAAAAAAACGTGGTCCTCTGACGTGCCAATGAACGCTTGGATAATGTTCCCAAAGTGAATTATGATGCTGGATCACAGTGAAATTTTCAATCTCATGCTGTTTTTAGAATTTTGATGAAATTTATAATGCTGTTTCTCTAAAGGCACTCACGCCAAAGGGCTCTAAATTCACCGAAATGACGCTAGACAAAGTATTCGTTGTTCTTGCTCTCGTCTCAGTTCCTCCTTCTTCTTATCTCGCTTGCCAATCAGTGACGAGAGAGAGAAACCGCGAGAGAGAGGAGACATTTCCACACAAGGTCAGCCACAGTCACTCGCTGCCCCCTGCAGACATGTTGGTCAGTTCACAAGCTCGTAGATATTTTCGAAAATGATGATTTCAGGTATTCCTTCTGTTATCTTCAATTGGATTCGTATTTGCTGAAGGCGAGTATTCATCAGTTCTATCTGAACAGATCTTAACTATTCAGATGCCTGCTCTGCCCTGTCATGTCCCCTCGACACCATCTGCACCGACGTTATCTACCACTGCTCAACAGCGCCATGCCCGCCCAAGTTGGAGTGCGTGCCTAGAGGTGCTTATCATTATCTTCATACCTTCTTCACATTCGAATTCGTTCAGAACACTCATGCCTCACCACCAGATGCGAAGCTGGAGAACAGTGCGTAGTCAAGGTTTGAAGGACGAACAACAATACGAAAACTCATCTCGGAAGGTGAAAATTGTTTCACATCATTATTCCAGAGAAAGTTCTGCGCCCGAATGGAACACATCATTCTCGAGCTTCCACAGTGTGCCCATATGCCCACTTGCGTTCCGCTATATCCTCGGGTAAACATTTCGAATATAGAAAGTGTATAATATTCTACGTCATTTCACGGTCACCTTTGAAACAACACAGTTCGCGTAGAGATGCCTATCGCCACCCTCGCAGCTCGAAGTGACCCATCAATCGTTTTCTTTTGCAGTGCCCTCGCAACGAAGTGTATCGAGAGTGTAATGGAGTGAACTGCGAGCCGACCTGTGCTCAGAATGAGGTGAGAACAAGAACTCATTGCCGTTTTCTCTTAGGGTTCACTAGACGTGTATTTTGCCAATAAATGATTTATGATGTTCGTTGCTTCTTCTCATTTTACAACATTTCTTCTACAAACTGATTTTGCTTTTTCTCTTCCTTGAAATTTGTTCAGCTCTGCACTTCTGGTTGTGGCACCGGTGGTTGCGTGTGCGAAGAGGGACTAGTGAGGCACGAGGGAAGATGCATTCCTCAGGAGCAATGTCCCAAGCCAGGTAAGAAGCTACTGAAACCATTTCTTCTCGCAGTTCGTAATCTTACCGTTACAGAATGCCCGCTCTTCGAAGTATGGGAGACGTGCCCTGGCAAGTGCAAGGAACTCACTTGCGCCAATGCCGAGGCTAAATTGGACCATGACGTAAAGAATCAACAACGAGCTTTTCCGATTCACTAACATTCCAGGCCTGCAAAAAGAACGGCTGCGGTGCTCCCCGTTGCGTGTGCTATCCGGGATACGTACGAGCAGCCAACAACGACTGCACTCCCAAGTTCTTCTGCTCACGTGAGAAATGTTCACTGACATCTTCTGTTGGAATTAAAATCCATTGCAGAAGCGGCCTCCTTCTCATCAAACCTTCTCGCAGCACTCGGAAAGGACAAAGTCAAGATTACTACTCTCACCGATCTTAGGAAACGTGGAATTTAAATTGAATATCGCCCAAATGCATCTTAAGACGTCGTATTTATCACATAGTCGATAAAAAATCATGAAACAAAGGCTGATTACAAATATTTGTGTCGGAGAAAAAGTTATGTGAGTAATTCACAAGCGATGAGTATTGCAGTGAAAAGAAAGGATAGATAAGCAAGCATTCAATTACGAGAATTCGATTTCCAAGCTCGAAGAATCATAGTTCAATTTCTATCGCGGGTTGCTGAAGCTTTTTGGATGCTATTCATTATGCTGAGGCCTAGTCGAGTTATCGGGGTAAAACAATCAGCAAGATAAGCTACAAAGCTCGAACCGGCAATGACTTGAGTTGGTGGGTTTGGGAAATCGATATTACATAAACTGTTATCGGGATGAGAAGGATAAGTGGGTAACGAATACGGTAATCGGGTTGTGAGAATCGAGATAAAGGGGTGATTAGAGAGATCCAGCATCTACAAGTCAACTCAAGGGAATCTTAACAAAAGAAACGAGATAATACGACGTCGAATTTACAAACAAAGACAATCAGGAATGGAACAGATTATTATTCTCGATATTATAGAATCGGAATATTTATGCGATCGGCTAGGCCTCAGGGAATATTCCGTTCAATCCGAGTCGATCTCAATCGATTCAGCCGACTTCGCCTCATTGATCGTCTCCATGGCGGCCGGTCGCTTTCTCGAGAGATGTGCACGGGTTGATGTACGAGGAGTCTGAAGAAGATGGTGTTGCATACACTTTACTGATGCCATAAAAGCTAAATGAACAGGGAAAATTAGACGTTAATCAATTTGGACAACCTCAGCATTACTAGGCCCACTCATGCAACGTCTTCGCCATAACTGATAAAGCAATCGCCAACCGGCAATAGTATGTCTGCAATCGCTCAACAAACAATCCTTCTGACCTGTGAATCATTGGACGAGGAAGCGGCGGCAGCTGCAGCCCTCTCTTCCCTCTTCTCAGCTGCTGCAGTTGCTGCGTACGACTTCGAACGGGCCGGCTGCAATATTTAGTAGTTTTGTTACTCCCACTTCTCAAACGACTGCCAATCTACTCAATCGTTTAACGAGCAGCCAAACAACGGAAGATTAGTAGTATCTATCCAACGTCGTTCGCACCGGCTATCAAACCGACAACTCCTCGATTACTCATCTACCCAGGCTGTAACACCACTCCTTCCACTCACCTCCTTCTTGAGTGCGGACGTGACTGCCTTCTGTTCACTCTCCGCTCCCCTTCCTCTCTTCTTCGTCGCATTCGCTGGTGTCCACGGACCTCCGGGACGCGGAGGACGGTCGTCCCTCACAGGGGATACCTGGAACATGTTATTTATTTTATGTCTTGCAGTAGATTCTACATCTTCCCAACAATAAAAAAACAGGCATAAAATGCCCATTCCAGTGAGGTTTCACACTCATATCATAACCGATTCGAAACGGAAAATTTGATCAGATCCTTCTACCTCCCTTACCTCTCTGAGATCTCTGCCCATCTGTGCTGCCTTCTCCTTCAATGCTCCGATCTCTCCCTCCACATCTCTCGAATACGGCAGTCGCACTTTGTCGTCCGTCAGCGTGATACCAATCGCCTGTGAGGGAGTATGTCACAAATAAGAATGATTAAATTATTCAGTCACGCCCTCCATGTAATCGCACAACGCGGTTCATACAGACTAAACAGAATCCTTGAAACACCAACCATCACTGAGAATATATTTGATTCTGGCCTATACGGAAGATCTATTGTACATCACAGACCGCACCAACTATATGGATTCCATGAAGCATCTGCCACCCAACATACCTTGTTCAGTCTGATGATCTCATTCAGCTGATCCAATCCATCATCCACTCTCTTGAGCACTTTCCTCGCAATCTTCTGTGCCTCGCCTCCCTTATCCCATGGGGAAAGCAGCTGAAACATTCATAATCGCAATCAAATCCAAATGAAAAAGGATATTTGAGTAGCACACAAATATCCTTATCGTTCTGCATGTAATTTTTAAATGAACATGTTTTAGGATATCTTGAGAAGCCAAATAGCCAACACGTACATCGATATTGTTGTGGAGGACGTTGTAGAGACCGCGGAGAGAGATCGCATTCGATCCCACGAACTCCAGACCGAGAATCGCGCTGAGAATCGCCTGAGGACGAAAATTTATTATTATTATTTGTTCGTCCTGCCGCAAACATCATCTATTCACAATGCCTACTACTCTCACACTGAGCGTGAAGCATGGACACTACATTCGGAACTCATGGTGAAACAACAACGATATTTTAAAATTTTACACGATAGTTCCAGTGACATCGATCGTCTATCACGGGTCTCCTGTAAAAACGTAGGAAAATGAAACACTTTTGCGACACGGAAAAAAATTTGGTCCCTGCCATGGCTGATACTAGTTTGACTAGCTAAAGGGAGGGCGTTGATGACGTTTTTGTATTTTGATTCTCGAAATTTGCATATTCAATGAGGTTTTTTGGCTTACAACTTCAAATAGCTGAATATCGCTCGGTTTTTGACCTACCGAGTACTAGTTTGTTCTAATCGATCGACAATTTCCTCCTCTACAAATAACTCCACTAAGGGTATGGTTTAAATTTGCATCTTCGGTGCGAAAACCCCGAAAAACACTTTTTGTGCATACATTATGCAAATTATCTCGAAACTTTCCTGAAAAGGGTACGAATATTATTTTCGATATCGATTCCCCATCCCCGATTTGATAACCCTGATTTTTCCTGGGTCTCAACTCGTGACCCCCGATAGGGCTACTGTTGTAGGATTCCAGAACTTAGAATAATTGTCACTTATGCTAATCAGCAAAGTTTGACCTTGTTTTCCATTGCTCTCGGCGAGTCTGACTGGAAAGACTTAGTGGTCCGAAGCGTAAAAATCACCCGTTATCGAGTTATTACAGAAAATGAGCTTTGAGCGCAATTTTTTCTAAGTTCCGAAAGGCCCAATTCTCCCTTACAGTAGCCCTATCGGGGGTCACGAGTTGAGACTCAGGAAAAATCAGGGTTATCAAATCGGGGTTGGGGAATCGATATCGAAAATAATATTCGTACCCTTTTCAGGAAAGTTTCGAGATAATTTGCATAATGTATGCACAAAAAGTGTTTTTCGGGGTTTTCGCACCGAAGATGCAAATTTAAACCATACCCTTAGTGGAGTTATTTGTTGAGGAGGAAATTGTCGATCGATTAGTACAAACTAGAACTCGGTAGGTCAAAAACCGAGCGATATTCAGCTATTTGAAGTTGAAAGCCAAAAAACCTCATTGAATATGCAAATTTCGAGAATCAACATGCAAAAACGTCATCAACGCCCTCCCTTTAGCTAGTCAAACTAGTATCAGCCATGTCAGGGACCAAAATTTTTTTCGTGTCGCAAGCGTTCCTACACTTTTACAGGAGACCCGTGCTATGATCACTACTGCTCTCATAGCGACTCTGAAGCATGGATTCTTCCCCCAATTCTCACCTTATAATACTCGATGTCAATGGCCTTCTTCCCTTTGTCATTCTTGTTCTCTCTCGCAGTCGCCTCCATCTCATCGCAGAAATCGCCCAACTTCTTGAGCAGGGTCACGTGCGGTGTCTGGAATAAGAGATCAGGATAGTTAGTTTAGGAAAGTCTTCAACGACGTATTGGAAATGCATGATCATCACAGCGAAAAAGATTCCGTGAAACATCAACTATCAGGAGTCGTTCCCGCAACAATTTCGTCCCGGATTCAATCGCAAACTGACGAGAGTGGTCTTGTAATCGAGGGGTCTCTGGAGTGCAGAGGGAGCGAAGGCTGCGGAGACGAGACAGATGGCCAGAGACGCATTCGGCTGGAAAGGGAGGAGGAGATTAGATATTACGATAGCCATGAAATATTGATCATTCTACAAGTAGAAATTATTGGTTTAACATGTAGGGAAGCTATTACACATCGAGGGCCATCGATTTCATGATATTCATCGGATCAATGAAGCGCGAATCAATATCAACTCACTCCTCGATCGATGATGTGTCTTGTCTCGAAGTTCTTCTCCTCGATCATCTTCAGCATATCGATCACCACGTCAGACAGATACATCTGGTTCTCCCTGAATGGCATGGAATTAATTAGAGCAGTATAATATCGATCTATCACAACTACAGATCCCCAATGTTCTCATACTAACAATGAAGCGCAAACGCTTCCTGGAAAATGTGGAAATTTTAGCCCAATTACAATCTAGCGCTCTGACCAATCCCCCACTTGTCTCATACTGGCGCTGCAGCAGGGATGCTGCATTTCTAATCACTGTCAAAGAAATGAGAATTTGCGACATACTTGCTCTTGGATCCGAAAACGGGGAAGAATCCGAGCATGCACGCGCGATACTTGGGATGGGCGAAGGAGGAGGGATGCATCGCCCTGCAATGGAGAGAGGAGATTGGATTGGTCAGCATGAACACTCTTGCTTTTCTCTCGCTTCATGCCTCTAATATCATCTCTAGAAATTGGTGGAACCAATGCGAGCTCCACAGCTGCTCAATAATACAAAATTGCAAATAAATTGGACTCATCACTCACCTGAACTGCAGCAATCCGATGGTCTTGCACATTCCCTTGAGGTTCTCTCTGTTGCAGAGAGCCAGCTTGCACACTGCGTGCGCCACCATGAACACGAGCTCGATGTCCTGTTCACATTATTACTTTAGATACCGAGCCATGTCAAGTCCATCAAAGAACCCCTTCCCACCCCTCTAAAGACAATCTATTGCAATCTCGATCGAACAGTGAACGGGATTTCTTGTCAACTGCCTCAATTTCACATCAAATCGAACAGCCTATCTCGCTCCTATAAAGACTACCTCTTGGAACCACGAACCACAAATCCATTCAAAATTCAGGTTTCTCTCGACAGCCTCACCTTCTCGAAAGCCATCTTCTGCATCTGCTGGTAGATAGCCTGTCGATCTCTCTGCTCCGCACACGTCTGCATCCACACTTCCACCTAAGAGATTAGGCATGGGCTTACTATGTTCCAGGTATCGGAAGAGGCTCCTGCTGTGAGCTCTAATGGGCATCATCGTCTTTCAACTTATGTACAATCTATTCATCTCTGTTTTGAAAATAAATAACATACCACTCCCAGCTTATGCGCCATGATGAGATCAGAGAGGACGGCAAGCGCCAGACCCTGCAAGAGATCAAAGATCAGTCTATCCAATCCTCAAATCAATCGATATCCACCGTACCCTGCAGTGATTGACTCCTCCTTTCTTATTCCTCATCAGTAGCTCCGCCCTTTCTCTCTCCTCCCTCTCTCGTCTCCTGTACTCTACCTCCAGATCGTCAATGTTCAGTACATCCTTCTTCCTACAAAGAAAAATGTACTTTCATCGAATGAAAGGATACGGTAGTCCGATGTGTCATGCTCCTTACTTCCTTCTCTTCCTGGTCCTCTCCTCCTCCATCTCCTCATCCATCGGGTAATCATCGTCCGGAGCGGGCTGCAATTATGATTTTTATTGTTGCTCTCACAATCATGGTAATCACAATCACTAATGATCAGTTCATCATGAGCGCTTGCTGGAGCCACGATCTGACTGGCGTATGCATGGAAAACACTTGCACTACTCACCTTGAACAGGTTGTCCAGCACGAGTCCGATGTATCTCTGGCCGATCTCCTCCGAGAAAACACCTGCAACAATCTTGTCATCAACATTTCTCCAATCGCCCCGGCGATATGTTGCACCAATGGGTCCATTCATTGATCGCGTGTTGGTTTATAAGAGATAAAAATAAAGAAAGAAAAGAAAAGACTGACCGAACAAGTCGATGCACTCCAGCATGGTCGCCTGTATGCGATTGTCGGAGATGTGAAGGAGAGAGTCCAACTGAGAAGGCGAAAATTAGATATTTATTTCGGTGCGCACAACTATCAAGGAAGTATCACTCGGTCCCCGAAGTACACCATCCGCAGCTCACATTCACCTACCCAATCCGATCGATCAGCTCTCAATTATTACCTCAACCCTGTTCTATCGTACCTCGTGCTTGAACAGAATAGAAAGCGATTCGGCGCGATGATTGAAGAGGGCAGTCTTGAGCGCGCCGTGCATCATTCCTGTAAGGTTGGTATGAATTCCTCGAATCTGCATCATTAACATTCTCAGCCATTATGATGGGCATATAGAAAGCGTGAGCAAGGTTTGATGATCTCGAATTCGAGGTAACTACTCACCACTATTGTTTTCAATCGTTTCTTTGAAAAATCATACGTATGAAACTTTGATGATCCTGATTTTAATGAACCCTGGTTGTCAATGCGTTCACTTGTGACTCACCGAGACAATCGGGCCTCGACAGGACGAGTTTTCTATCCACCAGTTTCTTCCCCAGTCCTCCGAATCCGCCTTCCTTCTTCGGCGACGACGTCGGCGTTGAGGGTTCTGCAATTTAGGCAGATAAATCAGTATTCAAAGTCGCCTATGACTGTCCTGCTTCATGTCGTCCACATAACATTGACGACTACTCGAATCTCTGATTCAGGCGAGAACGCTCGATGAATAAACGAACATACCACTCTTCTTCGCTCTCTTCTTCGGCGATGGCGACGATGACGTGTTCGCTGCAAAATGTGATTGATTTGGATTTTCCAACAAATTCTCTGGCATTATTCAAGTCCATTATAGAGTCATTTAATACCAGAGCTGTGAAACCACAAGTGTGAACGTTTTTGGCTTCTAAATAGTTTTTTTAATGATTATCCAGCCAAATCGAGGAATACTGCAGTCTTACTGCATTTTCAGCTGAAGCAACAATGGTGAAACCGCTCTCGCCCTATCCCCCCCCCCCTCCCCTCTACTCACCGTGGACGATGCTGTCGAAGTCGACGCCCATCTTCGTCGACAGCTCGTAGATCAGATCCTGCGATCACATTGAAATATTTTGTGCTCCTCTCGTTTCAGGGCCTCTCGTTTCCCCCATCACTCACATCCCTCTCTGCCTCGACGGCGGGTGTATGATACACTAGCAGATCGTGCATGATCACAGTCCACATCGAGGGAGAGACGTCGCACAGATCGCCCGTCGCTATCGCCATCAGCATATCCTTCCACGCCTTCCTGCAAGGAGAATATTGATGAGGACAAAATCAAAGCGAATAATAAATTACGGAGAGATGAGAAAATTACGAATTTCGATAACAATCCATCCCAGGTTTCATCGCCCCATCACTAGTCTTCCATTTCCGGATTTCTCAATGCGACTGCTCCTTAGCCAATAAAACTAATCAAACACGACACACCGCTCTTCTGCCCAATCGCCCCCTCACTCACATGGCGTCGTCGTCCTTCTGAGGGATGTACTGGAAGCCGGTGAGGAGCATCGTGAGGACGGATTGCAGTTGAGGAGACGTCGAGTGGCAACTGGAATATCGATTGGTTTGGAATGTATTCGTAGATTATGCAAAGATCATTATAATACCACCAGAAGAGCTGTCATGATCAAATTTTTCCGCCAAGCCCTGTCCTTCAAGCGAGTGTTGAAACCGTAAAAGTCACTTTCAAAAATTCGATTCCCAGACTTTCTATGAGTTCAACTATAAGCAAAGATCAAAGATCAACTTGTACTCACGCGGGATGGTTCACATCCAACTCTCCCTTCTTCATCATCATCATACGCGGCGCTCGTCGCTCCTTCTCGTCCGAGAGAAGACTGAATAAAATAATTGTTATCCCAAATATACGATCGATAACCCTTTTCGGAAACAAATTTCTGTCGTAATGCAAAATTGTCACAATTTTCACAGTATTCAAGCGCAAAATTTAAAATAGAACATCAATGGCTTACTTGAGGACTAGCTTGGCCAGATCGGGCGTACTCGGCGCCACTTGCTGGACGGCATCGTATACCTCGCCCTGAAGAATGGAAGGAATGGTTAGAAATCAGCGGAGGAGAATCATCAATGCCATGAGTTTTGCCATGAAAATGCACGATCGAATGATATTTTATTAATTACGACTAATTGAATTCGTTTTATCATCTCACTCACTTCGTTTTTGCACAGCTTCGTGAATTCCATACAATGCAGCCAGAACGTGGTCATTATTGCACGCGCCTCGTCGGTCAGTCTGAATGAGAGGGGATTTACAATTAGACAAGCAGATACCTTGGCGTTTCAGCTACCGTGAACAGGAGAGCCTAAGAACTGTCAAATAGGAGGACTCACTCTCTGTCCAGTAGATGCTTGTAACTGGCCATCGTGATCATTTCCCAATCCTCTGCCTTGCATGCTTCAATCACGTCCATTAAATACATTGACACCTGCAATGTATTGTTACAATGCATTATTGAACTTCACAAACATACAAAAAAAAGTTTGAAAAAACTAACACCACGTGTTGCCAATCCGCTTTCCTGGCGCGCGAATCTAGATGCCTTGCTGAAACGAAGAAGGTTATTCGAGTTTCAACTAAAGAAGTCATAATCTTTGCATGAGAAAAAAAATAGATCTCACTCGAGTATCTTGAGGATGTCCTCACTGTGGTTCACGCAGTCCAGATATCTCAGCAGGAAAAGACCAGCCGCCGGCCATTTATCCTGCAACATCCAACATACCGTCTTCTCACAAATCACTATTCTATTGTATAATAATAATAAAAATCTAACTTGACCCACTTTATAACTGTCCTTCTTTCTTCCCCTTCTCGGAGTATGCTCCCCGATCGGGTTCGGATTCTCACCTGAAAAAGCATAACAATAACACTTGAAACATCAATTAGAATGATGACCTACAGTAAAATTCATATAAAATATTCACCGGAAACAAGCTGAGTCAGCCACGGTTGCAGCACCATTTCCTCGACGGTCTTTCCCAGAATATCTGAATGAGGTCGAGTATTTTGATGTGATTGATTTGCAGTTGTAGCCAACTTTAAATGAAGCTAATGAAGCCTTTCTCTATCATCCCATTCATCCCTTTACTCACTATCTTCCAACATGGCCAGTATCGAGTGAAGCTGCGTCTTGTTGAACTTCTCAATCGGCAGTCTACCTAGCTGTTTGAACGCGAGCTTACGCGCCTGCAAATTAGCAAGTATTAGTTGACGATCAGCGACGATCACGGTCATCTTCATCTCATCAATCGATAAATGGTCTCACATTCTCGTGCTTCTCATGCATCGCAGCGCCGAGCAGAAACTCGATCTGCTGGTCGGTTGTCGGCCTGCAATTAGTGTTTTTAATATTAATTAAGCAACTAATTATGATGATTAATTAATCAATACTCACTTCAACTCTTCGATGGCTGTTATTCGCACACTGACGTGCACGTCCATCAGCTGTCGCATGATCACTGCAATCGATCGATCGATAATTGACCCTTCCGATACCGTATGCACTCACAATCCTTGGGGGAGTGTCTGATAGCCTGCTCGAACTGGGGCGGGATCGGCTCGTCCTGGATGATGGCGAAGCTTCTCACTGCCGCCACTCGCACGATCCAATCCTTCAAACAGACAATCCCATTCTGTTAATTCGTATTTCGAAACGATCGCACGAGCTTGAGCATAGCATCACGCTGCTCTTCGATATTCTCTTTCACTGACATCGTGCTTGAGGCACTGGTAGAGTAGACTGTACATCCTCTTCCTCCCTTTTAACTTGATGACATGGCCATCGAGCAATCGTCGATCCTGGAATGGAAGACATTCGCTACCAGGGAAACGAATCTAATAGATTGAGCCCTCAATAACCCCCATTGAATCCCCTCTCCTCCATCCTCCATCCTCCCAACCTTTCCATCCAGAGTCCGATTGCTCATGTCATGAAAATGTTAAAAATGTGGGTTGCTTTGGAGAGTTTGAAAAAAAAATTCCAAAAAAATTCCAAATGTGGGTTCCTTGTATTGATTTTCTAGGTCGTCGTGCCAAAACGTATTCTTTTGTGGATTGCTTTTTTTAATATTCGAAGTGTGGGTTACATATGCCATTTTTGAGAGGGGTAATCGGACCCTGTTTCCTTCCCTCAAACTCACATCAGGATCAGCCGCTTCCTCTTCAGTTGGGCGATACTCATCCTCGAGCTGCGAATAAAATGGATTACTGGTAGAACAAGGACATCGCTTATCTATGATACAGCCTCCATATCTACTATCCCCCTATCGATTGGCTACCGTATACCTCATTGAAGACTTCTTTCGAGTACTTGAACAGATATGAGACGAAAATGCAGAATTGAGCACGAACATGGGCGTTCTCAGTCGTAGCCAACTGAAGAAAGGAGTGGTTGCAATCCATTCATCGTCCAAATACCAAATCAACCAGCACGGGAATGGTCTCAACGCACAATCTTCACGAAAATTTGCGTCTTGGAAAACGTATTTGAAATGAGTTCAGTCGACGTAATATAATAAAATTTCGTGAAAACGAGAGCTTAATCACTTATTAACTCACGTGGTTAAAGAAGTAGTCGATCGTGCCAAAGTACGTATCATACTGTGATTCGGCCAAATCCTTGAATTCCTTCATCAGTGTCCTCAAATGGATCAATGAATCTTTCCGTCTATTGCGTTTAGTTAAATAATATCTTTTAATTAAGTTAATACTTCATTATTTCAGTTTAATTAATTTCAAAATAAAACTGACTTTGCAATCAATTGCAATACTCTCCTCTTTCCCTCTGTCTCGGCCTTAGTCTCTTTCGGCACCTTCACTAGCATGTTCATCATCTTAATTAGCCTCATTGTCTCATCTTCGTCATTACTCCACTCTACCTGGTTCTCCAACTCGTCGTAAAACATTGCGATCACAGCGAAGTAGCTTTGTTCGTCATCACGCAGAGTGATCTGATAGTTCGGAATCGTCGACAACACCACACCGCATGCACTAATCGGTAATCGTCGTCCTCAGACTGCACCCCCACACCATCATCTCCTCACCATCTCTCTGGATTTCTGGATCATGGCTACCGCATTCTTCAGTGTTCTCTCCTCCTTGTAGGAATAAAAAACGGATCTGCATCCGTTCCGAATAGATCTCTGCAATGAATACCATTCTACCATGATACTCCATCACATTAAGTAGCATGAATCAATTAGATAGATGAAGAAACGAACAACGACTGCGAGACACGAATCCTTCGTCTTCTTGCTTGCCACGTGAGATATCGCCTGTGAGGAGAGTAAACGTTACAATTTATGCATCTTTTGTTTACGAAATAATGAGATTTTTTGGACATTCTTTACACAATTCAGGACGAACTTCTTCAGCTTTCACCACAACATTTCACAAACAGAAGTAGAGCGTGACTCACCGGTATTCCCACCGAACTGACTACCGTACAATCACTGTCACTTCTATACAGTTCGTCATCGTCTTCTTCTCCTTCATTCTCCTCTCCATTCGCTGCTCTCTTCTCTCTCTTCTTCTCCCTCTTCTCCTTTGCCAATCTCTTCAACCTATCCTTCTCCAACTCCAGAGGGATGTCTATTAGGAAATCAGGCTGAAACAAACTGTTTTCTTAACCCGTTCAGTTCACGATAGACCTTCTACCGTAATCCGATCGTACCTTGACTGGGATGACCGGCTTTACGTCCACTTCTTCCTCTTCAGGAAGCTGAAATTTTTTTTTTAATCACAAACAAAATCAAAGCGAAAAGGAAGACTGTAGGGAGTAAGTAGGTGGTTCCGTACCAATGCCTTCTTCGCTTTTCTCGCTTGAATCCTCTCTTCCTTCAATTCTTCTTTAGTTTTCTTCGGAGTCTCCACTGAAGGCATTTCCTGAAGAAAAAAAACTGTGTAGGGGGACAATTGTTCCTCAAAAGGAATTTACCATGCTTCCTACAATGATATACACAGATGATTCGAAAAAAAAATAAAACACTGCCTCCCTCACCTCATCCACTTCCATCGATTCCTCTCCATCGTAGTCGAGTCTTCTGCGAGCCTTCGACTTTCCTGCAAGCAAACCATGGATTATTGTATTCTCTCAATTATTGATTAGCAAACCTTGCTTCTCCTTCTGCGTCTGTTTCGCCTTGATCTTCTTCGACAGTTCCGTCTCTCCTTCTTCTTCCTCCTCCTCTTCCTCTTCCTCACTCTCCACCACTGTCTTCTTTCCTCTACGAGCAGCAGCTCCTCTGGAAAGCGAACTGATTACTAAATACGGCAAAAATTCCACGAGTCAATCGAGGTGCAAACATTGGTGAGCTGCTAATCTGCTAGATCACAATGTTGCGGAACCCCGAAAGGAAGTAAATAAATTTTGCGGGCCACCGAAACAGTACTCTTGAACATTTTGCGACTTTAATGAAGCGTTATAAAAATAGCTCCAGACAAGTTTCGTTTTGACAAACAAATTAAAATTACTTCTTCTTCTTTCCAGTCTCCTCCTCCTCTTCGTTATCTTCATCCTCATCTGCAGCCTTCTTTCCCTTGCGACGAGCGGCAGCCCTTTAAAATATGCATTTGATCTTGGCCACCATTCATTCTCGTTTGGTCATTATTCACAGCACAGAAACACATATAACAATATAAAAATAGAATAACTGACAATTTGGCCTTTCTCTTCTTCTCCGCTTCTTCCTCTGCATCGATCACTGCCTTCCCCTTGACTGCCCATTTGGTTGGCCCACGCTTCCTGAAATAAAGGAATTGACATTGAAACAGGAGAACGACTATTTCGATCAACCATCAACTCATTCAAGGGATGTGACAACTACTAAACAAAAGTGCCAAAAGGATGACCAAAAAGAACAAGGGTCAAAATGTTCATCAAAAAGGCAGTTCACTGCCGCATTGAGATGAGATAGAAGCGAGCAAAATTCTCATCAGTTTCTCACAACAAAAAAAGATGAAAGGTTAGCTCACTTCTTGTCAGTGTGATCTTCCTCCTCCTCCTCCTCTTCTTCTTCCTCATCTTCCTCCACTGCCGCCTTTCTTCCCCTTTTCATTGGTTTGGTAGGAGCTCTGGAACAAAGGCGGTTCGTTAAATCTAATTGACGCTCGATATTTAAAATTAGCAATAAATTTAATTATATATAGAAATCGCACTTCTTCTTTGGCCTCTCCTCCTCTTCTTCTTCTTCTTCCTCCTCTTCCTCTACTGCGGCCTTTCTTCCCTTTTTCGCCGATTTAGCGGGTGCAGCTCTGAAAATAACAAGTAAAACATCACAATCTTTTTGAAAATAACTTGAGCTGATTTTAAAATAAATCGCACTTCTTCATTGGTCTTTCCTCCTCATCTTCGTCTTCTTCCTCTGATCCAACATTCTTCTTTCCTCTTTTACCAGAGCGAGGGGCGGTTCTGTTAAAATAGTGCATTAAGGGATGCGTATATATGAGCTACGTTCATCCTTCACAATAAAAAAAATTCTACTATACTTCTTAGCAGGTTGCTCCTCCTCCTCTTCTTCCTCTTCCTCATCTTCCTCCACTGCTGCCTTTCTTCCTCTTTTCGTAGGTTTAGCGGGTGCAGCTCTGTAAAAGAGGTGGTTAGTTAAAGCAAATTAAAGTCCATTTTAACTCTCAATATTAGTAATTATCAATAAATTCTATTAACTATCAAAATCGCACTTCTTCACTGGCCTTTCCTCCTCCTCCTCTTCATCTTCTTCCTCTGATCCAACCGTCTTCTTTCCTCTACGACCAGAGCGAGGGGCGGCTCTGCGAAGAAGCACAAGTCTTTTAACATCCATGTCTCCCTAGACTTTCATAACTCGCTTAATGGACACCTTACTTCTTCTTAGGCTGCTCCTCCTCCTCCTCTTCTTCATCTTCATCTATCTCCATTGGTTCCTCTCTTCCTTTCTTCGCTGACTTAGCAGGAGCAGCTCTGGAA
Source organism: Pristionchus japonicus (assembly GCA_900490845.1). Lineage (NCBI taxonomy): Eukaryota > Metazoa > Nematoda > Chromadorea > Rhabditida > Neodiplogasteridae > Pristionchus > Pristionchus japonicus. The sequence continues at coordinate 183,356 of LS517129.1, read as the reverse complement.
TGAAACATTGTTAGTTCTATTTGCCAGCAAAATGCAAGGAGCACAGTTGCATAATAACCAAAAAAATCCTTAGTCGTTTCAATAGAAATAGTGAATCAACAAGTAATCATACCTCTTCCCCTTCACTTTCTCCACAACCTCCTCTTCCTCTTCCATTGCCTTCTTGCCCTTTCTGGTATTCTTAGAAGCAGTTCTATAAATCATTTCGATGACATTCAGTTTCACTCGTACTTCATCGCTTATTGTTTCTCGTTTGGAGTTTATTTCAATCGCAACTGCCATCAACACACCTCTTTCCCCTCTCTTCCTCCTCCTCTTCTTCTTCCTCCTCTGCTGCAGACTCCGCCCTATCTGCGCCCGCGGCTGCACGACCACCACGAGTTGGCTGCAGATCGGATTTTCATTGATAATTTAGTTTACCTATTTACCATTAAAATTTAGTAGAAGTTCGTGCGTCAAACTGCCTCAATAGCCGAAACTCTTACTAAACCCCCCCCCCCCCTCAAGAAAAGGCACTCGCATTGTAACTATAGAAACAGAGAGAGGATGAGAGTGAGGAGTCAAATAAGTACCTTGGGAGCGGCCGTAGTCTTCTTATTCTTCTCGCGGCGAGTGAGAGATCTAAATGGACAGATTCATTTCAGGACTATTTTGTTCGAGGTAATAAGTTCTCCCATACTTGAAACGTCGTCGAAATTTTATAAATGTTGATTTTAAAAATGAAATAGTTCAAGGAATACTAATCTAGGTTGTAATAATCTCGTACTTGGATGAAGTCGGCTCTTCGTCAACAACGACGACGTCTTCATCCGGTTCTTCCACCTAGAATGAGAATTTTTGAAATCCAATTGCAGTGATTTAATAAATATGTAAATAATACGCACTTCCTTCTTGACGGAGGGCGGACGAGGTGGCTCGGGGTTCTTGGCCCGGTGCTGAAACATAAATGTTAAAGATCATCAAAAAAGAATATTACAATTGATTATCCCTACTATTTTATAAGAATTTCACGTGCGAAGGTGCATTAGGTGATATTTGTATTCAAATTCTGATCTCACCTTCTCATTTGCCTTGAGAGTCTTCTCAATCACCACACTACTGTCCTCAGAGTCTGCTCTAGCCGCCACTGCTTCTGCTCAACAGAGTCCATTACATATTTTGAGAAAAGACAGGGCATGTAATTACTGTGAAACCGTGCTTTAGCAGCAAGACAGATGGCATCCGGTATTTCGCAATCTGCTCACCTTTCTTCTTGGCCGGTCTTCCTCTGGAAGATGTAGGCTGGTCCTTCTCAGAGGCATTGTCCACTGGCTCTGTGAAAGAAACAGGTAGAGATATTCGCTTTCGAAATATTATATAAATTTGCATGAGAAAAGGGATAGTGTAAATGCCCTACCCGGTTCTCCTTTCTTTCCTCTGCTGCTAGTCGGCGTATCAGCCACTTTCTTTGCCGGGCGACCACGAGGATTAGGCGTCGTCCTTAGGAAAATAATTTAGTTTATATTTGGAACGTGTTGTATAATATTTATAGATGTGCTAGTATGCTCCAATCAAATAGCTCCAAAAAAATGGGTTCAACTCACTTCTCAACGGGTGTTTTGGCGGCAGAAGTGCTGCCTGGAGGTCGTCCACGTCGCTTCGTGCGAGGCGTCGACTCTTCGTCCGACATTACCCACTAAACAATAAGGAGAATGATGTTACAGAGAAAGACGCGAGAAGAAACGCGTGGATTGTGAGCACGCGAATTGATCAAACGCAGAACAGATGGTTGATAATATAGGCGCAGTGGTCGATTACAGTTGCGAGCAACATAAACCATAATAATTACAGGTTCAAATCGATATAAACGATCAATAACAAAAAGAAGCGCAGTCAAAACAATTCAAAACAAGGCCGTCCTATTCCCCGGTTCTGGCTTCCGGTTGATGATTTATCTTACAGTCAGCAGTATCAAGAACTAACTTTTCAAATATTCATATTCTAATTCACTATCACAGTAACCAGTACCTGTACCGTATCAGATGGAGGAACATCGGTACTGAATGATCGAGTGAAAAAATAATTACTAGTGAAAGTAACTTTTGTAAAATGTTCCGGATTGCTGCAGATAAGGGTTATTGTAGATAGAAAGGACATTCATACATCACAGTGCATTTAAATTCTTTATTCTCAGAAATTGCAATAGTCCGAAATGCACTCGCAGACAACGTCTCTTCGTCCGAACTTCTGTACATTCATGCATCCTCCATTCGGTCCGATGAATCTGCTCCCGAATCCACACCCGCGAGTGATTCCAACGAAGATTGTTTGAGATGAGCCATCTAGAATGGAACAGTAGGACGAATAAAACAAAAAATAATGTACAAATCTCTCTTGGTCCGCATCTCAATGACATAATGAGTTTACCCTCCAACTGAAAGTTCTCAACGACCATCGATTGCGAGCTGCACGACGTATCGCACTCTACGATCGTTCGATTCTCGGGATTCTGAAACCTACGGATTACGGTAGATCGAAGATGAAAGATCACCTTCGCAAGAGTGGAAGTTCCGGAGGAAGAGATGCATTTGAGAGCATCGGATACACCGAGAATAGCAACAGCCAGAAGGATACTGGAGTACATCGTCCGTTCGAGTGAAAGCGAATCTACCAGTTTCTCACTCTCTTCGCTTGTAACTTTCTCCTCCTTCTCTCTTTCTGTTTATATTTTGTCTAAGACAACATGTGTGCTCCTGACTAATGCTCGAAAAAGCGCCTATTTTTGACAAGGCGACGATTGGCAAAGCTCGCCTCTCTCAGACACAACTTGATGACGTCACAACTCGTTTGGCAGCAGTAATCGAGTAGGAATGCGATATCATCCTGGATCGGGGCGCTCTCCTCGAATCGTGTGCTCTCTCGTCGTTCAGAGTGGGGGAGAGGGCGAGTCAAATGGAGAGATAGCAGGGTCTGCTAATCTCGGGTCGATCTCGAATTGGCTATGCTGTCCGCTTACTTACTGGTTCCCCATCTCTGCCGATAGAGAGACTGCCTCATATCTCTCCTAGCTATAAAGTAAGTGGAAACCCGTACACTCGAGCCATTCGAGTGTTTTCCTTTCCTCCTTCTCCCTCTGGTCATCTCAATCCTATGGCGTAACCTCTCCTCTCACTTTCAATCTCTTGCTTTCTCTGAACTTTCATTCTCCTGGAAACAGTAACTTGTCAGGATGCGGTCGATAATCTTGCTAGCCCTGCCTACCGTAATCCTCGCTGGGCCCTTCTGCATGTGTCCGAATGGACAACCCGGCCAAGGTAGGTCAAAAAGATTTGCAATCAGTGACTAGCGTAACAATTCAACAGAAAAATGATATGCTTTACAGCATTATCATGCCCCACTCCCAAAGAGCCATCTTGCCCTGAACCTAAGCCATGTGAGGAAGAGAAGGTGAGAGATGAAGATGAAAGATTAGATATCAACGTTCAATACTGCAGAAACCCTTCAGCGACTTTGAAATGCCCAGCTTCCCTACTCTTCCTCCTCTCGATACGAAGGTAGGGTAAAGATGACGAAAGATCAAAGATCATCCTCGCAATTCAGAGAATGTTCGGCGGTTTCTCCATGCCCACCCTTCCTCCCAGCCTCAACTTCTTCCCCAATCTCTTCGAGTCTACGGTAGAGATACTGTAGCTACCGTAGGTCTACCGTATCCTATTTAGACGACGGAGAGTCCCGACACGCCGGCTCCTACAGCTCCTCCTCCGCCTCCCGCTCCCATGGTGAGATTGGTGAGAGACCAAAGATCAGATCTATCGATTGCACAGTAATCTTAAGCGAGAATGAGATAGAAAGATCAAAAATCAGGGATGTGATCTGCAGGAGCCTCAGACTCTTCCTCCCTTCGTCAATCCCACTCTCGCTCCCTACAACCAGCGAATGCCCATTGGAGTACCCGTGAGTTTCATTGTGCAATCAAATAGCCGAGGAGCCAAGCAAGTCGATAGATTCCAGAGTTTGATTGCAATACTTTTGTCAGTCAAGTTGTTTCATCTTTGTCTGGTCCTCTAGTCATACCTCTGCAGCCCTCCGGCGCCCAGATTCCATACGGCATGCAGCAGGGTGGAGATATGCAGCCGATGCAGCAGCAGATGGGAGGACAGCCAATGAACATGCAGCCTATGCAGCAGATGCAGCAGCCACAGCCACAGTTCATGCAGGTTCGAGCTGTCGATTCAACGTTAGCTAGTAGACGAGGAGTTTCCACTTTCCCATAGATGGGATGGAAGACTAGCAACCTACGGTTGCTACGTTGTACGCCGGGGTGTGTGTTAGGGTTATCATAGATTCCCTTGAAATGCAAGCCTGCATCCTCCCTTGCAAAAGGCTCGTGAGGCCTCGAGCGATTCGAAAAAGTTGCGACTCCGCCACTTCGTGGCTCCGTCGCAACTTTTTCGAATAGCTCTCAGCCTCACGAGCCTTTCGCAA
>LS517129.1:79764-167738 GCA_900490845.1 Pristionchus japonicus | reverse complement strand
GGCTGCTCAACACAGCAAACCTGAACCCAACGGCCCTCTTTAGGGCCACATTCCTATTCCAAACCAAGTTGATTGACTTCTGATCGACAGATCGGAGTCTAGCATCGATTCGAATAAAGTTTGAGAAAGTGCTATTTGATTCTATGTGCTTTCTGTAATCTTGTTATTGGTTTTCTCATTGGCAAAAAGCTACGGAAAAGCTTTCGGGATCAGTAACTTGTCGTGTTTTCGAACTAGGTGAACGAGAGGAGCATTTGCGTAATACACAAGCCGTTGTCTTTGGGACTGTCGAGGGATTAGGGTGCATTCTCTCTATCTGTGTTACTCGTATGCTAATCATCCGTCGAGAAACCGGCTTGAAACATGAAGCGAGAGTGTATTCGAAAAGGACGCCGAGTTTTGGCGCCCAAATGGGCGGAGTGTGCCCTCGTGTTTTGGACGAACAAAGACTTAGCAAAACGTGTAGATCTTGCGGAGTGAGAGAGGGCTTAGTATCCGCCTTTGAAAATGTCGAAGATTCTTTCATTTATTACATAGAAGAGTGTAGATAATGAAGTAACACAATAATTATGTGATTTTTGCTCCCGGCTGAATTAGCTTTCCCATGAATTTCATCTTCCATCCCACATCGTAGCAGATAAGGGTATCAATGAAGCTGTAGCGGTTCTCACTGGTATTACCGTTCTCTGATTTTTGCTCAGACATCTGTGAATTAATTTCTCCGTTCATTGTTTTCCATGGTAAGCACCTGCATTTGTTGACCGTTGTCTTTTTTCATAGTCTTGCAGCCTTCCGCGTTCTCACCATAGCTGAATCCAGTTTCGGGTCCATCGCAGTGCTTACTGCACTCTGAACAGCATTCATTATAAAAATAATATAAGTTGATACAAATGCTGAAGTTCTAACTGTTGGTGATGATCTTGATCTCTCCGGACACCTTGTCGTTGAAAACATAAACTGTCTTGAATTTTTGAAAGATTGATTTATTGTTCTAAATAGACACACCACCGGAAGAATGCATGCTAATTCGTTACGTTGATTCCCCAAGAGAACACATTCTCCGTTTCGGAAGGAGAATGCGCGACAGTCAATCGAGAATACTGAGCACCCTTGCCTGAACGCGACTTCGGATAACAATACATGACCAAATGGAGGCTGACGTTCTTATACAATCACAGATATATTCACATTGGTCCTGCTCCGAGAGGTCCATTCGCGCAATCACACTTCTCATAAAGTTTTCAGACATCTCATTGTATACAAAACAGTGCACCTGTACATGCGTTATACAATTAGATATATGACCATCCTCAAACTTCTACGAGGATCGAGAGAAAGAAAAGAAAGAACATCTCGGGATGGTGGAAGGAGGAGGAACTGAGGAACTGTGAGTGTAGAGATACAAAATTTCTCTCGACAGGAGAAAATGTGCATTAGTTCCCTGGCAACATTGAAGCTCCAGTGGATTTGAACAGATGCGTCGGAAAAATGTAGATGATCGAAAAAAAATCGAGGTTAGAGATAAAGATGACGTCTAACATCTCAGAAAGATGGAAACGATTCCTCCAGACTGACGTCTCTCTATGTGCTAGCATGTCTATTCAAAAGTAACAAAGCAATATCAAAGAAAATTATTTATTACATTTGATAATCAAATCACAACACTTTCAATTGTTCGACAGATTTCAGATCCGGTATGATACTTCGAGACTAGAGTGGGTACAAGAGTTTCAACAGGCTTGCAATGACTAAAGTAAGATTTGTTCGTGGAGAGAGATCGAATGATTTTCTGGGAATATAAAGAGGAATCTATTGTAAATAAATAGTAACGAAATATAATAAAGGCAGATTAAGTCACAGCTCATCTAATACGGATCAGCCAGTGTCTCTTCATCTTCGTCACTCTCGAAATTGACGCTTCTCCCACTGATTCTCACGTCTCGACCGACGTTCTTCCGAAGGAATCGAGCGTATCTGCAACGATTACGAAATCATTAGAAAATTTGAATGCTTTCTGACATCATCTAACTCAAAGAACGCTTGAATCGACTATTTTCCCGCAGTGATGAAATGGAACTCACGTGGAAACGAGTCGTGCGAACAGCTCCTCCAACTCGTCCTCGCGCATTCCTGGGAAACGTTGGCTTAGCACACGCAATACATTTTCAACTAGACTCTCATGACTAGTAATCGTCGCCCTCACTCACCGACACCACAAGCGATGGTGATGTAGCCGGCGTGCTGATCGGGTGTGTGACTGCCGAAGTTGATGAATTCGTGACCCTCTACGGAGGTCTTCTTGGAAGTGGAGGGAACCACCCTGAAATCATACACCTATATAAAGCAGAGGTGCTCTGGTTTCTCGTGACCAGTAGGCAACCAGTAAAAGTGGGCGGAGTTTGAGCTGACCAGTAGGCAACCAGTACCCTGACCAGTAGGTAACCAGTAGAGATCTGACCAGTAGTTGACCAGTACTCTGACCAGTAGGCAACCAGTATCTCAACCACTGGTTGACCAGTAGGCCCGGCCGGCACGGCCTACTGGTCAACTACTGGTCAGGGTACTGGTTGCCTACTGGTCAAGAGGGTCGCAAACCCGGCGTGTCTAGATCGCAGCTAGCCTATGAGGGCCCCTCTCGCAGCTCTAAACCGAGTACCCTCTGGTACCCTCGAGCGCCACTGCGCGCAAATGCTTACGGTCCCAGCAAGGCCGTCTTTTGGATGTGACCGGACCCACCCGCGTGTGGCTTGGTTACTGTATGGGGGAAACCATGCTTCGATCAATCAATAATTCCCGCAATTCCGTCCCCCTCCAACCACTGGTTGACCAGTACCCTGACCAGTAGGCAACCAGTAGTTGACCAGTAGGCAACCAGTACCCTGACCAGTAGTTGACCAGTACCCTGACCAGTAGGCAACCAGTACCCTGACCAGTAGGTGGGCTACTCCCCACCTACTGGTCAGGGTACTGGTTGCCTACTGGTCACGAGAAACCAGAGTGTCTGTCCGTCCGTGCGTCCGTCCGTGTGACCACCATTGCGAAATCGTAAACAAGTTTCATCACATGTGCGCCTCTCCTCAGAATTGCGAAATATTGCGAAACTCGGGATTGCGAAATAGGTGGCTCTCGAAAGGGGAGAGGAGAGGGAGAGGAGGGGGGAGGCATTCTCGAACACTCTCAGAGAACACCGGGCATGCCGTAGGCATGCAGGACCCATCTGGTAGAATTATTAGCTGATGAATATTTACAGTTCCCATTAATTGAAATTCAAAATAATAGCTGGTATTTTTTTCTTGGAACACTAGCTCACCAGGAGCACGAACAGTTGAACCGTTTCTGTGTCAAATGTGACAACGGGCTCAGTATTAGAATATTTTATACCGAAAAGACCATGATATTGTCCATACGTTTTCGTTGCCCTACGGGAACGAAAAATATATAGTGGTCTGATACTGGGAGCCCCCAAATCAGGGAAGTATATAGTGGTCTGAAACTGGGAACTCCCCAAAAGGGGATATATTGTGGTCTGAAACTGGGAACTCCCCAAAAAGGGGATATATTGTGGTCTGAAACTGGGAAACTCCCCAATAAGGGAAATATACTGTGCTGAAAGGCCCAAAAACGCAAAATTCTCCTAAAAAACGTGAAAAAAAAATCCAAGAAAAAATATTCGGTGGTCTAATTAGGGGGGGGGGGGGGAAATATATAGTGCTCCAATCCTTTGGACAAATATATAGTGATCCAAACCTACGGCCCGGGGGGTATCAAAATGTATGATATTGTCTAAATCGCTTTTCTCGGCCAATTGCGTCCCCTCTGTTACCCTAACCCTCATATCATCTTCCACACAAACTCTTCCCCTTTCTTTCCTTTCTCCCTTATCGCTCACCGTGCTCCGGTGATTCCTCTTGAGAAGAGCACTGCCCCGAAGAGAGTCTGCTTGCTGGCGGGGATCGTGCACAGAGTCATCGCTGAGAAAGAGAGATCAGACAGTCCTTGAACCTCTGAGTGAGATATCAACGCTGCACCCACTTCATGATAAACTATTCCATTTAAAACTAAAGGTCATTCAGAAAATATAGATCGAATAACTAACCAAGTGAGATCAGATTCTCCTCCACTTCGTACACTGTCTCTCCAATCTCCTCGGCAAACGTCCGCAACTTCCTGCATAATTCCGTTTCATTGTTTGAGTTTCAGTAGATCTATCTATATCTCCGACTGAAACTGGAACGATACGAACTGGAGAGTTATTTCAATTACAAATTAATTTCACCACTCACAATCAGAAAACCACTATTAGTTTAACTTTCACTAATGTCCTTCCCGTTTCACGCATACCATATCATTACAGTTCCATTATCCAGGCTGATTTTCTACACAGTTGCGTTTGCAAGCAATCCCCACCTCCTCATTCTCTCAAACAGCCTCCTCTGTCTATCGTACTCCATCTGCAATCCTCTCGTTCCCTGTCCCAGCAGTGTCAACACGAAGTCACGAGCTGGCACACACGAGGCACGACCTGAATGAAAAAGAGAGGAGAGGTGAAAGTTTTATTCAACTGTAATAGAACAGTTTGAAAGAACAACATTGAAATATTCCTAGAGGGGTTCGGGTTTCAAAAGAACGTTAAAATTTCGATGAACCGTTCCTGCTAATTGGTTCATCGTTCCATTTATATAATAGCACAATTACAAAAGTATCGATTGAACGTGTCATGCACCTCTCGTTCTCCTCACCTGGATAGAACTGTGCGAATGCATTCGCGTGGCTCTGCTTGAAGAAGGCAACGAGTGCCCCACCCACTGGCACCTGCAATCATTGTTCTTGGAATAAAATGGAGCCGTTTAATTCCCTCTCAAAACGCTGTCAACTTCAGCAGGCGGTCTCATAGAAGGCGGATGAGGGATTCTCCACCCCATTAGATAGCTATTCCAGGAGAAAAACTAATAGTTTCACTCAAAAAAAACAAATCTAATAAACAAATCCATAGAAGATTATCCCAAACAGATCACCGTCACAACTTCACTACTAACTGCCCCCACCCTAAATCTCTCTCTACCTGGAAGTTCTTGTCGAGTGACTGCACGAAGGCGTCCAGGCGACCACCCGAGGAGCGACACTGCAAAGAAAGAATTCGAATCTAACGAAATCGGGGGCTCATCCCGTCTTTACCTAGCGGAGTCGTGGTTACATTGCAATGACAATAGCATCGGGAGTACAATTAATATAAAACCCGCACACAAATGAATGTAGTCCCAGTAACTAACATGCTTCATCAGAACTTCAAACGATTTGAACACTTTTCAATTGTGCCATGTTCGGCAGTTCATCAAATATCTTTCTCCTCTCACCTCCAATATCCGTCTCGTGCACTCCGCAGACTGCAGTCCATACGCGTTGTTCACGAGATGAGGAACGGCGTGCGCGGAACAGAGTGCGCCTGAAGTGATCAGGGTTAGAAGTGGATAATATTTGTTGTATTCGCAACGAACGAAGCAGCAATATATCAATCCGATCAAATCACTTACGACTTATTGCCAGATTGCACCTGGTAACGTTTTCATAATTCAGTAACTTCTCACGTGTTCTGCATCATAGTTGCTCATTTGCGCTTCACAAATGCTAGATATTGCTTACACCTACACTGACTCAATTTTCCATCGGTTCTGTTTCCAAATATAAAAGAAAACAGCTAAAACTACTACCATCCCTACTACCTTCCTAGTCGCTCTTCACCATCTCCCATTCCTCCAACTCACCCACAGCGACTAGATCGTCGGGCGCACGAGGAGCGAAGGCTGACGTCGTCGTGATCACGCAGAGAACCTGAATGATGTCGGGATTATCGCAGATATGACGCCGTTCGACTAAGACTCGATCAAAGGCCGTCACAGCCAAAATGTGTCGATTCGCTGTAAGTGTGTGTTTTGGGGTTCTCGAGGGTGCTGATGAAGATGCGCGAGCTCATTTTGCAATTTCAACCTCCGTCGGCTCCAGACGGCGTCACGTCTAAAACCATTTTATTTATATTTCCATGTTCTAGATAGCGCTAAAAATAAGTGAACGCGGTTCCCAGGGTAGAATTTGATGCTGATCATGCCTGTCGAGGTCATTTTTCATTAATTTCAAAAATACTGTTTTTTGAAAAATGAGATTTTGCAGAAAGTCCCGTGCAGGCTTAGAAACATACACCATTCGATCCGCCTTGAAGAGAGGATTCCGAAAATGCCCCTAAAGGTCGGGAAATACCCTGCGGTTTTCAAATGAGCTAAATAAAAATGAGGCGAAACTGAGTTGGAACGACTTCTCTCTCCTTTGATCTACTTCTTCCCCGAGCTGTCTCTCTCTCCGCTCTCTCGTATTTACATGCTCTCTCGCCTCGCCCTTAAGGTCACGGCTCGGGGAAGAGGTAGATCAAAGGAGAGAGACGTCGCTCCCACTCAGTTTCGCCTCGGTTTTATTTTGCTCACTTGAAAACCGCTGGGTATTTCCCGACCTTTAGGGGCATTTTCGGAATCCTCTCTTCAAGGCGGATCGAATGGTGTATGTTGCTAAGCCTGCACGGGACTTTCTGCAAAATCTCATTTTTCAAAAACAGTATTTTTGAAATTAATGAAAAATGACCTCGACAGGCGTGATCAGCATTAAATTCTACCCTGGGAACCGCGTTCACTTATTTTTAGCGCTATCTAGAACATGGAAATAGAAATAAAATGGTTTTGGACGTGACGCCGTCTAGAGCCGACGGAGGCTCAAATTGCAAAATGAGCTCGCGCATCTTCATCAGCACCCTCGAGAACCCCAAAACACACACTTACAGCGAATCGACCCATTTCGGCTGTGCCGGACCACTCCCGATCTGTTCGATTCTTACGCGAACGGCGTCATATAATCTTTGATCGCAAAATCTACTCGAGTCTATAGAGTTTATATATACGCTCTGAAGAGAATATGAGACCTCGGTATCACTCGAACTTTATCCTCCAACCTTTTGAGGCAGTTCAATGGACTTTCGATAAACAATTTCTGCACTTTTTAATCATACCAATGCGTTGTTATAAAAATTTATCTACAATCCAAGGCTTTCATTAAAGCAAACATGCCGATAGGCATACACATGCCTCCAACAACATGTTTTTGCATGGCAAATTTCAATCGTCTCCCCTATTCCATTCCGATTCTCTCCTTACCTCATCCTCATGCTTCTCTAGCATTCTCCGTATCTCGGGCACATCCGTCAGCAGCGAATCGCCCTCTCGAAGAGGATCCACGATGATCGGATCGTAGCCTGAACACAAAAAATTTAATTTAACAGACAGAGTTTGATAAAGTGCGTTTGGGTTTCACATAACTTATACCTGACAAGTGTGCGCACATAATCAATGATTCCATAATTCCGGTTTGAAGAGAAAAAAATGCTTCCGATCAACATCCAATACAGTTTACCCATCTCCGTTTCACAACCACTTGACCTCAAACAGATCGGGAGAAACCCAGTGTATCTTTTATCGGGGGCTCCAACAACATAATTTTAATATCCATAGCTCCAGACGACAAAACATTCTATCAACGTCGACACTATCCCTATAAACAGTCATCGCCCACTATCCTCAACTCACCCGCCGCGAGAATCGCCTTGAAGGCGCTCTTCTGATCCACGCGCGACCAGATGACGTATCTGCAAGATCAGATTACAAACTACAAAGAACAAAGATCAAACCCCAAACTCCACTCTCACCTCGCTCGTGGTCTCGTCTTCCGCCAGTGCGCCATGCACATCATCATGGACATTCCCGTGCACATCGGGACGACCACCGCGCCCTTGACCGAGTGCAGACCTAAGTGAGAGATCATAGATCAAACCACAAACTATAAATACCAAACTACAAACCGAGGGTCTTGAGTGCGTGGAGGGCGAACTCGTTGGCTAGACAGTTGAGCATCGACGACCCGAGAGCCTTCGGTTGCACCTGCAACGAACAAGTAGATGAACAATCTTTTTTTGCACCAGAAGCGCTAACGATATTGTGCATTCACCGCAGCGGGTCAACATTACTTCCAAGTGAATCGTGACTGTTCCTAGTCTTTTGAAATTTCTGAATTATTAGATTTTCGAATGAAAACAACTCGCCTCGCACAGGTTTCCCGATCGGCCGATGCCGTGCGTGAGACTGCAATGGATATTGATAATTGATAGATCAAAGAGCGATTCCTCGAACTCTGACTCACCCGCAGTGCAGCCTGCGTACCATGGACGAGGCGACTCTACCTTCCCTCTCGCCCGCTCCGAGAGGAGTCTGAATTTGAGAGGATAAGTGTATGAATATTGAGCACAGGGTGAAATGCATATTGAAAATATATGGCATCCAAGGAAAAGATTCAACCCTTGCATCACAAAACATTAGGATATATTTGCATCTTCAAAACTGCATCTTCGTCTAATCAAAACTCAAATGCCTAAAGTAATACAATGCACGTTTGCAGCACGAGCTCACCACCCAGAAGGTACATGTTTTTCGCCGGCGCTTTCTTTTCACATAGACCTCAAAACAGAAAATGAACTGACCATATCAATTCGATTGTTCGAGTCATGGCTGGCGATCCACTGCAGGAACAACTCGATTGAGTGCTCTGTCCAGCCCTCGTCCGGGATCGATTTCTGAAGAGAGATGGTATGCCGCAGTTATTTTTAAACATTTCCCAACATAAAAACGTATGCATTGTCTGTTGCTGTCAATTTTCGAGATCTTTCAAAAATTTGATGATTCGAGCGATGAATTTTAATTAAAATTGTGTAGCTCAACATTTTAAATTTTTAAACGCCGAGTGAAGCACTTTCTTACCACAACCGTCTAACATTGAATTTTCTGTCTATGATCTTCCTAAAACTACAATTTTCAAAGTAAATACTAAAATATTTTTTAGGATTTTCCTCACCTTGGTCCACAATTCATTCAGCAGTAAACTCGTCGACTTAGTGGCGATGCGCGAGTACTCATTGTGCGCCTTCGTGAACGACTCACTCATCGACATCTGCAATCATCAGTCTGGCCCACCGAACTAATCAATAATTTCAACTAACGCGGTCTCTTACTGAACCTTCTCCCCAGTCGCAAATCGAACCCATTGAGTTATTTACTCCAATTCTACCGTACCCTACCGTACCTTCTCCTCTCCTCCCGAGTGCTCTCGTCTCCGATCGACGAGTGAGCTGGCCTTGTGAGAGGAGGCCTTCCTTCCAGAGGCCAGAGGGCCGCCTGCAATCAATCAATTGACTACGGTATACCATATTCCAATATATTTATGTGCCCCATCAATCGATAAAGCTACCGTACCCGCCCGTCCGGTGGTCTGTCCCTGCTCCTCCTCCTCTGCAACTGCCACTCGCTCAGTCCACGATCGGGCACGTCGAATGGCCTCGCCTGAGAGATCAATCGATAATTGAAGGTACATTATATTGATTTGGTTATATTCGCCGGCAAAGAGGAGAGAATTGGAAAACCATCAAATTGGACCATGTAGAGTGGATCTGAAACGCATGAGAACCTACTTAATCGGTGATCAAGATTTACATGCATTTTTTTGTTTGTTGAAAACTCGGCATCCACGATTCTATTGGAAATCCATCAATCTGGCAAACTTAGGAAGAATGAGAAACTCTCGATAACCTAGTCTGACGTTGAGAGCAGAGTCCACAGAGGAATGTCTTGTTGAAAACGGATGCACACAGAGAGAATTGGAGTAATATCAAGCTAGGCAATTTGCTGTAGATGCGAAACTCAAGAAATAAAGTGAGCAATCAGTGCAAAGGCGCCACAAAGAAGTGGTGAGTCAGCCGCTAAGACGATTTCCTATCGAAAGAAAGCATGAGAAGAAGGTCAGATCCTCCTTCCCGACCCACTAGCTCCGTTATAGAATCCCCCCCCCCTTACAATTACTGTGGTTCACCATTTTCCCGCTCTCTCCTATTCCCTTGCTTCCTAGAATCGTTATGCACACGATATTGAGAGATTGTCTCACCAACAGCCGATTGGACGAGTGGATTCCCTGCTTTCTTCCTCTTGGCCGGATCACTGAAACCGAGCATGGAAGAAAAGAAGGAAGATCCGAAATTCAGTCTGAGGTAAGGAAGGAAGTCTCCACTTCCCCTTACTCTCCGTTCTCCTTTCCGCTTCAATTTTAATTTCCGCTTCATCGCTTCAGCAAAAGCAGTCAACGAACTGTCTAACAACCACCTTTCAGATGCAGTGGCGACACAATAGCCACCCAATTAGACCACAGAAATTCCTGCAGCAGCCTACGCATAAAATCTTCGATAGCAACTACCGTAAGGGGGAATCAATCGCTGGTTTACGAAAAAGACGATTATCATTATCATTTTTATCTCATCATCACCAACAGATTCTACCTCTTCCTACTGAACAATCCTCGCAATCGTCTCGATAGACTCGGTCTCTCCTCCCTCCACTCGGCTTGAGCTTCGCGAAAGATGGTTGGCGGTGTGGTGACTGGTGAGGAGCGTGTGCCCACCGACGTCGACGAATACGAACACTTGCTATACTACTACTAGCCGCAAGAACGGGATTGGTAAACGTCGCCCTGACAACACACCACCCCACAATAGACTCGTCACAGCAGGGGTGCCAACGACTCACACAATGATTAATCGCTTCCGGGCTAGTAACCTCTTCCCCTCTCTTCTACCCTAGTAGTAGTAAAGTCGAGCAGAGAAACAAGAGACCTAACGACTAGAGTGACCTATTATTATTGGAACAAAGGTCTACGTGGGAGGGGCAGATATTTTGAGGCCAATAGTACAAACCACTTTATGAGTCAGACAAGCAAGGTTCAGATACCACATGTTTATCTTTACCACAGAGCAAAAAAATTAGAGATTGAGCAGTTACGGGGGTAAGTGAGATATATTCAGTGAGATACGGTAAGTAGATCGATAAGGAATGGGAAAACATGAGGATCTTAGCAGGAATACTACAGATCAATAAAACGCGTAAAACCTACAGAGAACGAGGTCGATGGGGTAGCTTAAAGTCGAAAGATCAAGCTAATAACATACACAAGATCAACTATTGCAAGGAATCGATTGCCAGACACACTATAAACATTAGATACAATCGCGAAAAGAGGGAAAGGTGGCCTACTTCAGAAGATGCTAGTTCACACAGTGCACAACAACACGCAATAACTACAATAACGGAGATAACGAGTGGAAAGAAATCGCGGGAAATAATTTCACATAGCTGCATCGAGGCAACGATCAGCCTGACTTGCACGGGACTGATACACTTACTGTAGGTCAGTCCACGATGGTACCTAGGAGGGATACGATAGATGATTACGGTATCTACTTGGTGGAAGGAGGCGAGTCCAACTCGAGAGCGGGCAGTTTGGGGGCGACGGGTCTCTTCGATTGGGCTGTCACCACCAGCTCCTTCAGCTTACGCTGCACCGTACGAGGAGTGCACGATTGGATCTGAAAGAGAAATTAATTTTGTTATTGTTGAGAATCTGAAGACGATGGCCGCATTATTAACGTAAACGATCATAGGTTATACAGAGTCCACACAGCTTAAAACCTGATTGTGAGTAACTTTTGAGAAACAAACTTCCTTTCACAACGACGCTTTCTAATCTGACATTGAATGTCAATAATCTTTTTAAATAATATTTTACAGCAGCACTGCTCAGGGAGAATTATTGTCAAGAAACATACCCAGCAATTTAACCGCGACAAAACTTGAAACTACCCAGTCATCTTTACAATATTAACATTTCTCCATCCACATAATTCTTACCCAAAGCCATACAACCATTGTAGAATATGGCTAATTAGCTCCCTCATCCTCACCTTGGCAGCCAGTAGGGCGAGTGCCTCATCGGTTATGGGCGAGCAGCGAGAGGGAGTAGAGACTGCCGGAGTGCGATTGCTGAGGTTAGTCGTCGACGCTTCTGGAAGAGAGGAGGGAAATTGATTAGGCCGAGTATTCAAGATTTTATGAACCGGTAACGACAGCTGAATTACGAAACCAAAGCGACTGCATTTGAATTCGACACGGCGCTAAAAATCGTACAATATATTTTCAATAGATAAAGACTCACTGAGATAGGGATGCTCGAGCAGCTCGGCCACACTCGCCCGCCGCTTCACATCGTACACCAGAGAGCGCTGCAATTATCGAATAGTACCCAGATGAAACTCCAGATCAAGATTGCCGACCACATTCAGCTTCCGAACACATTAACACAAAATCTGAGCATCTGCCAGCTGATGTATAGCGACAACTTCAGTATTAGTCTCATCAACAACAGGTGATTCAATCGATAAAAAAAAGTCATTCCTCGATTCCCCTTTCATTACCGTACCTTGAGCACATCGACGATCATGGGATCGTCCGTCGCATCGTAGTGAATGCGCGTGCTCGGATCGGCGATCGCTCGCATCTTGGCGCGCTGCAATCAATAATCAGCCAATCGTCAATCAATACTACCGTCTAAATCTACCGTACTCTCACCCTGCTTACCGTATTCTTAAACTGGTCGAACGGCCTCTTTCCGTACACCATCGTGTAGAGGATGCACCCCAGCGACCACACGTCCGCCTTCGCCGTCACCTGAGATGGTTTAAGATTCGTCTGGATAAGGTTCGTGTTCCACCTCTATCCTACATCCATTGTCATGGCTTCGCATCTGATTTGTCTTCGGTTGGTATTTAAAAAAACTTTAATTGTAAAACTAGCAGTCTCTGTACTCAATTCTATCACCCCCCCCCCCTCACCTTGAACTTGCTGCCCTTCTCCTCGTCTCCCTCTCCTCCTCCTTCCTCCTCTCTCTCCGCAGCCAGCAGTGACTCGGGCGACATGTACGACAGCGTTCCCATTTGTGTATCCTGAATAGAAGAAAGATTCAGTTTTGAGAAAGTTCAACAAAAAATAATTTTAAAAAAAAACTAGCACTATGGCAATCTCATCTACCTCCCTTGTCGCAGACATCCTCCATCTATAATCACGCAACCTTCACCTTCCTCTTATCCGAAGCGATTGAGGAGCTAATGGATTCAAGAGTTATACCAGATATTTATTTGCCCAGGATTGTATTATTAGTAGCACCTGCTCCACCAAACACTATCTATCTCCCTCCACATCAATCCTCGTACATCTCTCAAACCCTCACCTTCAACAGACTGGTCTTATCCGATGGGATGGAGGACGCGATTCCGAAGTCGATCAGCTTCAGATTGGCAGAGACGAGAAGGAAGTTGGCCGGCTTCAGGTCCATGTGCACCACTTCTGCAATGCAATCACATTATTTTTTGAACAGTTTTTTTCCTCAGTAGGTGTGTCCACTGAAGCATGACTACGAATCATCTCTTCTAAAATCAGAGAAGCACAAAAGTCAGTTCACTGATTGCTGTCACAACCACTCTTTTAGCCATTGTGAAACACCAGTCATTCAGCCCTTCCATAAAGTTTTTTTTCAAAATGCGAAACCCACTGTGCTCGTGAACGAATTGGACCGCCTCCAGCATCTGCTCCCACCAGTATCTGAAAAGAGCCTCATCTTGATCTTTGATCTCTTCCGGTGGGCTAAACAACCACGATAGCCCCCAGTGGTGCTACTACCGTACTTGATGAAGACGGGGGTGCACTCGTCTCTTCTGTTCTTCAGATAGCTCGCCAGATCCGCCTCTCCTTTCTCCATCACCACGATCAGCTGGTCCTCGTCCACCTCGCTGCAAAGAATTTCGGTGGCGTGCGTGGGGATTTCGGTGGCGTGCATGGTGATGTTTCCAAAATGTCGCGTGGTTAAAAACCAACAGAAGAAGTAACTTACTAGTCAAACATCTTGATGACGTGTCTCGATCCCTGCAGTTTCTTGAGCAGTTCGACCTCGTTGATGAAGGCCTCTCGAGAGGCGTCGTCCGTGTCCGAGAGATCCACCACCTGGAGAGAAGAGTAAACGGTAGGAAGACGGATACTGTATCTCTGAGCACCAAGAAACACCGAGACGGAATAAAGTTGTCATTAGCGTTTTGAAATAACATACCTTGATAGCGACAGTAGCTCCCGAAATTTCGTCGAACGCTTGGTAGACCTGGAATGTGAAGAAATTACTTTGAGCTTCATATTCACCAAATATACGTTGCTAGTGCAGAATGTTCATTTAATCTGCAACCGAGAATTTAAAAAAAAACATTTTAAAAAAAAACATTTTTTTTCTTCCGACTGGAAAGTGTGAGTTTCACACGACTTCTAAAGCCTTGAGCGCAAATGCATTCTTGAACTTTCTTTACCTCCTTTGAGATACACGACGAAACGTTTTTGTTGTTGTTGCTTTTCATAAACATTTTGATTTCAAGTTCCACAATCACTATAGATCCCATCTGTTCATACCCACTCCGATTCATGCCTTTTAGCTCGTTCCATTCTCAATCCGACTCCTCTCACCTGACTGCTGCCTCCCTTTCCGATCTGATTGAGGATGGCGTACTCCTTATCCTTGACGAATATCCGTTGAGTCGACGCCAGACTGAGGGCGGACAGCGAGTGACGATTCATCGACGGAGTCTGAGATGAGGAAAGGATATGGTCAGAATCTGAATGGATTGCGCGTTTCAGAAAAACAATGATTATATCAGGAACAACGAGTTCTAACAATAGACTGTCGATTGTCAGGTCAAAATTCACAGTGCTTTTTCGACGTCAATAGGATCTATGTTTCGCCTGTGTGACAAGTACCACAGAAAGGCACATTCAACAATAATTTATATCCCTGCCATTAAAAAACCCTCACGAACCTGGCCGAATCCGGGCGTCCTCGGCATGAATCCGGGAGTTCTGGGCATTAGTCCCGAGAGGATCGCGCTGCTCCTGGAACATCACATTAATATTCCTCATTCTACAACTTGCGCCCTTCCATCTCCGTTCATAGTTCCAAATAAACAATCACTTCTGCGTCATCTTGCGTCAACTATGATCAATCCTCCCGTCTATCCGTCTTCCAATACTGATCAATGGACTATTTCTTTAAAGTGCCTTGACTATCATCGCCCTCCCGTACCTCGACACAGCAGGGGTGGCGAAGGCGGGTTCGAATGCGGCAGCACTCTTGCTGCGGAGGATGCTTCCGTTGGCTGCGGCAGATCGGCCCGCCCTCTCCTGCAGCATCGACTGGTGCTGCACTTGCTGCGAGTGCTGCTGCTGATGATGATTGTAGTGATGGTGGGAGGAGGGCTGCTCGGGAGGTGGCGGTTTGATGCTGCAAGAATGGCTAAGTATGATTAACAATTCATATTTTCAATGCATTGTTCATATCATTTCCCTAAATATATAAATTATAAATCTCACTCGAATGTCTCATCTGCTGCTCTCGTCTCCGCTCCTTCACTCGTTACTCTCGAGCGAGGCGCCGGAATTGGTGGTCTGAACAATTTTATTATCACACTACCTCTCCCCTGTGCTAGAGTCGCGCTTTCTAGTCTTTCTTCGCACTTTTAACCCCTCCACAGCCTCTCATACCTCGAGAAAGACTCCATCTTGGCGGGTGGCTGTTCCTCTCTGATGAACGAGGTGAGGATGCTGTTGTGGTGGTGGGCTGTCTCGCGAGGAACGTCGATCACTGTTAATTGATTGTTGTTCATGTCATCGCTAATTATACATTGTCGACCTTCGGTTTGCTATTCTTTACAACGCTCCCTGACCCACCAAATCACCGTCTATTACTTCAGAAGATTTCCATACAGGACTACACTTCCACTATGTTCTCAGCCCTAGAATCCCCTTCACAACCACAACCCCCTACCTGATATGACTATTCGAAGTCCACAGACACATAAGATCTTATATTTTTCCACTGGATATCGGCGTAATATTACAATCCCACCAAGCTTTCAGATTATGAGAGCCCTTCGCGACCCCAATCTCCCCTCACCTGAACTGCCTCCAGAGGTGTTCCTCGACACATTCGAGGAGGCGACGCCCGATGTCTCCCCGAGCACAGAGAACGTCGATCTGGAACGACTGTTTACTCTGACATCATAAGAAACCTTGAATCACTAAAAAATATTGCATTCAAACAGGTTAATTAAATAATAATTAAATAAACGCACCTCTGTAGTTCGTCCGCTCCGCCCGCCGACGACAGCATCGACGCGCCCATCGAGGAGACATCGCCTGAGAATGAGAACAACCATTTACTGTTTTATTGCCCAACGAAGCAGATCAAAATTAACTTCAACCATTTCCTTTGAATAATACAATGCATTGCGACCACTAACCAACTGTCCACATGATCAGTTTGTAATACGAGTTCACAACATCCTTCACATCAACTTCTGTCAAGTTTTTGAACAAATCACAACGAGTTGTGGCACGGAAACTGCTACAGAATCTAAATCCAATTCGCCAATCCTTCTTCCTCACCAGCGGGGGCGCTCTTGTTGGCGCGTAGCTGCGACTCCTGCAGCAGACTCGCGTCCGCCTGGTGGCTGCAGTTCGCACCCGCGTTCTCCTGGAAATTGTGGGTTGGATCATACACGTTTTACAGTGATAAATATCCATCGAACTAATTATTTATTTAAAAAAATTTAAACAAAAGAAAAACGTTTGTTCTCCTAAAAAGGCGGCTAGTGCATCGTTCGTGCTCACACAGTCTTCGTAATCGTGAGATCCTCACCTAACTAATTGTTTCTTGCATGCTTATTCATTAAGAAGTGAAATAAAAGCTGGCGATGATCACGGCGATTTCACGGTATATTGAAAAGAGAAAAATATCGCTGGCAGTAATTATTTCTCAGTGAATTTTTATTAAAAATTTCAAAATAAATGAGAGTTTCGCAAAGCTGTCATAACCAATGGTCCACTCTCAAACTGATCGCTTCTCTGATGGCCCTCCAACAAGCAAGTGAAATGTAAACTTCGGGATTATCAGCGTTTCACCAAGTCCTCAAACCTAACGAACACTGCTCAAAACCAATAACTTCATTAGCGTCTCCGAAATGAATCCTTACCTTCTCCTCTCCACTCGCAGCAGTCTTCGTCGTCGTCCGAATGTTGGGGTTGGAGACGGCCGCCGTCGCTGGAAATATTCCCTCTCCACAGTTCCCTCCTCTCCACTCCACTCAGTTCCCAGTTCTCTCCACAGACTCCAAGTTTTTCCCTCTCCACCTAATTGCATGAACGAAGAAGATGTATCCTCCTCACCATTGATTCCCGGGAATCCTTGTGGTGCCTGCTTCTCCCTTTGTGCCTTGAGTCTATTCAGTCTCTCCAAGTAGGACGGCGCCTTCTTTGGCGGCTGTTGCTGCTCTCGCCCGCCGTCTCCCTCAAATCGACGCTTTTTTTTTCTTTGGTAAACTTGGGTTTCAGCTACTCTCTAAAAACCATTGACGCTACGCGGCTACGATTTGAGCCATGTACTTCGTGGGAAAAAAAATCACATTTTCATTCAAATATAATTTTTACAAGAAATGGCTCACCTCAGACATTGTAGCCCTGCAAGAAGTGATTAGGGCGGGCTGGGGCCGCTGTGGAGACCCTGTGGGAGGACGGTTTCAGTGATGATTCAAAACACGCTCACAACCTTCCGAAGCCAGATATAACAACGACAAAAACGTTTGAAATCTTTCAACGCTCATAATTTCATGGAGAAAAATTGTTTATACAAAATCATCAACAGCACTCAACAACATCGCCTTCGAGCAGACTACAAACTACAAAACAGAATGGGGCGGATTACGGTAGGCCATACGGTACCCGTGTGAGATCAACATCGATCGATCCTCAAGAGACAGCGAAAACAATCAATAACAACTATCTAACCTATTGTCTGGTGTGCAAAGCAGGACGGAGCCTATCAAAAACGGGCGGGAAACCCGTCCTCTGATAAGGCATCGAGTGATCACACATTGCAAGGTGGAAACAGGAAAACAGGAATGAATCTATCAATGAGAGGCGTGATCTAGGAGGGTATTTCATCATCACTACGCAATCTCTCCTCCTCTCTAGACGTAGGGCGCGAACTTGGGATCCTCTCTGTCGTCCTCCTGAGCCAGAATCTTGTCCTTGTAGTCGATGTATCTGGAAATAAGTATTGTGATCTCTAACACATTAATCCGACAAGAGAAACGCAAACAAAACACTCGTTTTATATGGATAAATTTTCTAGAGAAAAAGGGAGCGCAGAATCAGACTGCAATGAACACTCTCACTCTTGTGCACTTCATGAAGCACAAAATAAATCAAAACAATTTCAGCCTGCCGTTAATAAACCCGAAAACCGAATCAGATGCCCGTTTCCTCACCTGTACTTCTTGTTAGCGGGTCCGGCAGTGTGGATCTGCTTGAGGAGACGCTGCTCGAGCAGCTCCAATGCAGGCAGGGAGAGCACGATCGTGTTGTACCTGATAGGAGAAGAGTTCATCCAATCAGCCAACAACGCAGCTCTTCCATTTTACCAATCTACTGCTACACGAACCCTGGTGTGATTAAAGTGACCGCTTTAAAAAATTGCAGGAAATTTGAGGTTCCTGTACTTCATTGATAGTCCACAGGCCCCATTACAAGTAATGAGAGAAAGACACAGAGAGAGCAACAAGAGTCACTTCATGATGGAGAAGCAGTTGAGTCCGAAGAGAGGCATGACGTTGAAGGAGGGCACCTGGTCGCACGCGTCCAGAAGACCGCCAGACATCTGAAATGAGACTTTTACTTATCAGCTAGCAACTCAAGAAAGGTGTATCATGCTATCAAAGAGACTTTGAGCTGATGCAAGAGAACCGCGAGCATTGAAAGTGGAATGAAAATTTTTAGAGCTCACATTCCGTAATCCACGCAGTACTAATAATATTCTTTTGCGATGGCCCAGAGATTCATTGATGTTCATGGTGTTGAAGCCTATTTGGGCGAAGGTTGAAACAGAAACGATCCACTCAAAAAATGAATAATATGTTCCTACCAATTCACAAGGAGCAATTTACAAAAAGTAGCGCGTTTTCTACAACCTTTGCATCAATGGTGAAGCACCCAATCAACCTTTTTCTCCTCATCTGATTAATAAAAATTTAAAATCAAACGTACGCTCTCCTCTCCCGCATCGACGAAGAGCACCGAATAGCCCCAGTTGCGAGCCTCCGCCATCTCCTGTAAAAACCATTCATTGCGATTTCACCAAAACCATTCTAGGTTTCATACAGACCTCATACTCACAATCAGCAATCTGCAATCTGCCAATAGTCTCAAGGAGAATGTCAATAGAATTTTTTTGTTGATAAACAGTCATTTCTGGTTACTTGAAAACTACAAATGACTCTGTTCATTGTCTATCCAATTACTCAGCGCGACGTATGTATAGAAATAACTATGAATCTGCTCCTAAACATTCCTTCCCCTCACCTGCAGATAGTTCCCGTCGGCTCCGTCGGGCACAGCCGACAGACTCTCCACTACGTGCACGTCCGATTGGGCCAACTTGAGGGAGAGGGCGACACACAGACCTGAGATTAAGGGTGAATGAACACATAGTCAACTGCCCACACACAATGCTCACCATCGCCTCGCGTTTCTGACTAACAAATAACCTGTCAACTCTCTGCCACATCGTCAACTCATATCCACCAGTTGTTACCGGACAACAATAGAAAGCGTGATTCATTTCCCAAAAAAATCGAAGGACTCGTCATGAACGCGGAAAAATATCACGCTCGCTTGCTCGCTGTCTGATCGGCGAAAAACCCGTTAAGAGACACTCCTTTTATTCTCCTTGGACGCTCTGTGTCACACTGTCAACTAATATCCTTCAGATTCGCCTACACAACGATAGGAATCCGGTTGCTGCTTTCAATAATATTCCAATGCACTCACCCTGGACGCGGATGCTGTCGGGCAGCATGTAGAACCACGTGCGCGGCCCGCGGACTCCGTTCGCGAACCCGCCTGAGGAGAAGGAATTATTGTTGGATATATGGATGCGGAAAATCGAACGCCATCCCATAATCGTAGAAATCACGGATCACGATATCACCAAGACCTTATCCAGCCGCATAACTATTGGTACTACTTAATATCCTCGTATTTCTAGCACCATCGCGTCACCAAATCAACAAACAATATTCGACTTTCTCTTCTCTTCTCACCTCGAATGAACTGGGGCGATCGCACGGATCCCACGTGCGCCCGGCCGGTCTTCTTCTGCGGCCACGGCTTCCTGCCTGCAATTTCGCATACTCACGACCGCCCATTCTCTGTCGCACCGGCAAGATACATTCAGTAACCGAGACCGTGTAATAATAGACTCTCGACGGATTTGCTTCCAGCAATCAATACATCCTCAATCCTTCTACAGTATCCCTATGCTACCGTAATCTTCAATTATCGATTCCTTCTCACCTCCTCCGGGCATCTCCGCCCTACTCAGCTGCTTCGTCATCTGCACGTTCCTGTACATCTGCTGCCACACGAGATTCCTGCAAAATTAGCTAAATTTTCAGTGCTGATTGGCGTTTCAGACGGTCCATATCACGACTACTGCTGTTCGTTAATAACGCGCATTTATTGATAAAAACAGCATGTTTAAAACCTTGCAAATCAGTGCCCGCGGCGGATCAAAGTCACAAGTGTACAATATGTCTAAAGAAATCGCTATCCACTAATGCTTCTCGTATGGCCAGGAGCAAAAAATCTAAAATCATTAGCAACCAAAGTTAGCAAACAAGAGTCAATGGCTGTTCGCTGCCGCACATTTGCAACATCTACTCAGAAAACAATGTCCACTAATATCTCATCGAACTTTGGGATAAAATTTTTTTACAACCACCACAGCTACAACTCCCCTGCCTCCTCTCCCTCACCTGTGCAGCAGATCGACTCGCGGGGGCGCACGGAAGACGGACGGGTGCAGGTCCACCAGCGAGACGCGCTCGTCCTCAAATAAAATCAGTTCTCACTCGTCACCGACTACTGTAGTCCCCCAATCAATCAATACCATACCGTGACAGCGTGGAGGGTGCTCACCCACGCCTGGGGCGTCTGCACGAAGGGCGACGTAGGCGGGCGCCACAGCGTCCTTGAAAAGTCGATAATTTCAGTCCTACCGTTTCCTGACCGTACCTTTGGTACTCTTCGGGCGTCTTCCTGTCTGCAGCATCGACGGCGGTCGTCGAAGTCGCACGGGCCGCAGAGTTGGCGACCACGGCACGCAAGCACGGTCGCAACATCATCCTGCGTCTATCGTCCTATTTTCAAGATTCGGGGCATTCATAGATAAGTATCGAAAACGTCTCGAACGTCTTTCCATCATCACAGAGTAACCTATGCAGAAGAAGAACAGCTTTATAACATATCGGGCACAACAAAAACAAACAAATCATAGACAGAAAACAATGTGGAAACAGTCTATCCTACTCTACTCCTCGTGAGATCTCATCCTTCCTCCTCCTCTCCCTCTTCTCTACATCTGCTTCGCCCTATAGGCGGCTCCTCTCTGGCAGGCCTCCTTGAAGAGTCGAAGCAGATAGGCGACTGCTTGAGGGGAATCGTCGTTGGCAGGGACGAGGTAGGTCAGATAGGCGGGATCGGAGTTGGAATCGACGATACCTGCAAGGGAGATTTGTGAGTCAGGGGATTTATTCATCTCTAGACTCCGTCTGAAAAAAAAGATTCTAGCCCGATTCATTGCTAAATTTAATAATAACATTTGATAAATGTAAGAATTGTCAGAAAGGTGATTCGGTTAGTCAGGTCACCCATATCCCTCCTTGATTCACCATTACTATGATAATCCCTCGTCTGCCATTTAAAATACTACTCTTTCCACCACAATAAACCGCACGGTTGATCACCGCCTCACGCCCACCATATTTTTCGAGAAGTCGGTCTACATTAATTGTTGTAACACACTTGGAGGAAAAACAAACAATATTAATTTCCCCTGCATGGTCTGCCCCATCCAATAACCCTTCTACGTCACTCTAATAAGGAAATGGACTGACCAACAGTGGGGATGGTCATCTTGGCGGCCTCGACGATGGCCGGATGGCGTTCGCTCATCGAGGTGAGAGATGAGAGGAACACCATCGTGTCGGGCATACGGACGGAGGCGCCTGAAGAGAGGGATAATGGGGAATGTTATTTATAAAGTGGGCATATGCAACGGAAGAATTGAGAAATGGATGAACTGCTAGTCTTATGAACCAATAACAACTGGAAATCGCATTTTAAGAGTAAGCAGGAATTCGTCAATCAATTCATGCACCAATGAGTCCTTCTCACAGTCTGACATGCATGCAGCACCAACCTAACAATAACTAGGATTTTATGAACAAAGATAGGAGAATACCATGGAATTTATTTTACGTAAACCTATTTTTCTGAAGGGGGAGCAGCAAATTCATCGATCAAGTAAGCAACGTTCCTTCCATGAGTCTCGAGTGCCACACCAATCTCGCAAGCACTCTCTCATCCAGATATCCCTCCCAGAGGGTATCATCCACTCATCTCCTCCTCTTGTCACCTCTCACAAAGGAGAACCTCCGATCCCTAATTCTCTCCATTCACACCCGATAAGATCAATACCAAACGGTTCGTAAAGAGTGACAAAAGGGCATTATGGCAAGCCCTATCCGAGGAACACCCACAAACTGTGTCATTTTTGTACAGGACCGTGATATAATGGGTACAGAGCCGCAATTTAATGTTTACTTAAAGGCGGTAATTCAAACATTCAAACACTCACCGAGCAGCTGCTTCATATTCGTGAGCGTGCCCTCCTGCCAGAAGCGGACGTGCGCGTATTGACCGACCTGATTGTGAAAATTTAATCACATTCACGGTCAATGAAATTCCATGTTTCAACTAGTCCACAAAGTCGAGAGGTAAGGATATTTTTCAATTGATCGATAACTTCTCGAGAGAAATAAACACCAATAAAATACACTCAGTCCTCGCTCACTCCCTCTGATGTGCGCATCCTACCGTACCTCCTCGGCCATCTTCTCCACATCGAGCATCGTGTCTCTGTGCGTGGAGAGGAAGAGGATGATGCCGCCGCGAGAGACCACGTGCGCCACGAAATCCAGCGCCCTGTAAAAAATATTTTACAAAGTACAGCTAGTGAATAGGGACGGAGGAGGTGTTCACAGATGAGCAAAACAATTGGCGTGTTTACGATAAAAGGGAAGCCCATCCTACCCCATTTCGAGTTTTAAATTTAGAATTTCAAAATATTATCAAAATAGAGAGAAAAACAATAAAGAAATGAGGTACGAAGTCCGACGCTTTTGAGTCCAAGCGGAGCGCATCACCGGTCAACCTTTTTATCAAACTATCGCAAACTGAAATACCCTAAAATGGACAACCACTCCTGACGTCCAGTTTTTTGCATGTTTGGGATTTTACGCCGCTTACTCGTCGACTAAATCATGATCACACACAGAAAAAAAAGCGAATAACGGCGATTTCATTGAACGGGAGAATGAACTAGTGATGGGTTACGGTACTTTGTTTTTAAAATTCATTTTCTCAAAATCGGCTCTGAGTACAATTTTCGTTTTGTCGCATACGATGTGAAATACGGATTCGAAAAACATGTTAAAAAATAAGGGAGGTACTCAGAGCCGATTTCGAGAAATTCGATAAAACGTACTTTCATAACGGCAGAATGCACAACTTTGATGGCGTCAACCATGAAGGTTGTCATTCTTGGTTGTTTTCTATGTTGATAATCATTATCTGCGTCCCTTAATCTATGAACACCGAGAGAATCAAGCCTCAAGTCAATACTTTAAAATCACATGATTTTTTGTTGGCTTCGTGTGGGCTTGTATTCGAGCTTCTGTTTATATAATCTTCGTCAAAGTATTGTCAGAAGGCTTAATTGTTATTCTCAATTTAAGAAAAATCATAATCATGTGTCAAAACATGCTAAAATAAGTAAACAAAAATGTGAAAGAAATTTGATGGAAGATTACGGTAGATTGAAACCAAAAGCGTCGAAGGGTGTAGTCCAATATTCGTACTCAAAAATTCCCCGCCTCCGTCCCTACTAGTGAAAAATAAATCAGAAGCTCTAATTCTGCTTTGAAAGCGCGCCTTATTACGTTTGCGTGTGGAGTGCTAGGGAACGCGCGCTAAAAGGTGGCACAAAAAGGAACAAGTCAGCACATGACTGGTTGTGCGTCTCTTCTGATTGTGAAGGGATTTTTTTCAATTTATCTCTATATTCTAGTTATACTGCCCACAGCTTCGACGTTCTACGGTTTGTAGTGAATGGGCCCTGAATATCTCCAGCTATTGTTTGCAGGACCGCAATCAGAAGAAGAAAAACCTTTCCCGCCGAGCCCGTGTTCCTCTGTTATTATTTGACTGATATAAAATAGCGCTTCCAATCCTCCGCCGATACCGCCTCATAACCAATCAATGAGTGATTTAGAACACACCGTCTATAAAAATCAACAACATCAATTTCGTAATTAGCATACCTTATGAGGTGTTTCCTCGTGATCTCCAAATCGAACACGCACACGCCCAGTCTTTCTCCGTACAGCGCCCACTTCATGTTCTCGTTCAGGGTACCGATCTGGACATATGAAAACAATAAAACCGGGTTCTCGAAATCACTCAAGATTTATTTATGCTTCACTCATTGTTCTTAATTTTATCCATTTCATTACGAATAATCACGAACATCGACTGTCTCCATAAAGACCCTTCCCCACACCTTGTGTCCGTAGTGCAATCGTGCCTCGAACATCTCGTCGACGTTCACGAGCGAGTGCAGTCCGAAGAGATCCTCCGTCTCCAGTTCGGGGGCCACGTACGGTCTGTAGAGAGAAAGGATGATGAGAGTAAGGTGAATCGCTATGCAGAGAATGAGAGACAGAGAAAAGAATATTTTCGACAGAAATAGACAGACGAGAAGATCGGAATAGTAGAACGCTTGGGAATAATGGCAACCGCTCGAAAACTATTTCATCAATAGATTTTCTAAATTGAATCCGAAAATGGCGATGTTTCAGACATTGCACAAATACAAGCTATCCGAGTGATTCTCAATATCTGATCAGTATCTCCTCTAATAAGAACCAACCTGAGCACAGTCGGCGTGACGGATCCCTTCTGGAGCGTGTCCGCACTGGGGGCGCCAGTCGGCCGCGGGGAGGGCGGTGCTGCGTCCGCGGCAGCAGCGCTGAAAGTGCGCGGGCCACTCACGCCAACTCGACGGATCAACGAGCGAAGCGCCGCACTGTGCATGCTGAAAGCTTCCTTTGTTTCTCACGCTATCGATTGGACCAGTCAGATACTCGATTGCGGTTCGTACTACCGTAGGGGTTATTTCTAATCAAACGGAACGGTAAAATCACATTTATTAGGTGTTTTCACATTCGCTGTCATCGGGAGATAAGGGAAGGGCGACTTTCAATGGTATATCAATAGGGGGCGATGCAAGAACTGAAAGGAGCGGGGCAAATGGATGATGACTGGAAGAGAGGCGAAATAGAACAACGGGAGATGTGGGAGTAGACAGAGGGGCGAGAAGAACCAGTGGAGAGGCGCACTCGAGAGACAAGATAAAGATACTCTTACTATTCAATAATATCAAACAATAATAATAATAATAAAGAGAAACAAAGCAGTCTATTCGGCACACTATCGACGATAAGCGAAAGCAGCTGATCTACACAGACGATATTACAAACATAATAATATGGGTGAACATCAAAGATCGAGCAAAACAAAAGATTCTGAGCAAGCTGGAGATAAACAATAAACCATTCCCTATTCGTTACTTGAAAGGCCTACGGAATCAATCGAAAGAGCGAACTAGAAACGGCTGCTTTTCTCTGAGATCATACAACAATCAAATAACAACAATGAGGGAATAAAAAGGAGAAGGCAAAGGTCACTATTCTCTCAACAGTTAGACAGAGCAAGAAAATAGGAAAATCAGACAATTGTTCTAAAAGGAGTGGGGATATGCTTCTAATAACTACATCTGAACAAGAGAGAATGGAGGCAAATCTAATAGATCGATCATTCCAATCCCTCTCTACGTCAGTTTGAGAATGGGCGCGAAGGGGAAGGACTTGTCCGAGAAATCGAAGTCCACTTGCGCATTCGGACGGGCACCTGCAAGGAGATTCCTTCGCTTATCCACATCATTCCCGTTTCACGATTACTATTCAGCAAGCATTGGTGAACGTGAAAAGTGTCTAGAAGACGTAATGCAAGGTAGTCAATTACTAGTAATAGCCAAGCTTCAATAATTCTACATCCTCACTCTGTTGGTGATAGAACATTTCGACAAATTGAAATGAGAAAATCCTGGATGGGATAAGCATTTTCGGAAAAGGACATTTCGACAAAAACAAATGGGAAAACACAAGTGGAGAAGATCATTTTCAGAAAAGGACATTTCGACAAATACTTTGGTACAAACGTTGGAAACAGCATTTTCCGTTGGTTCCAACGTAAATCCTTCAATATTTTTGTCGAAATGTCCTTTTCCAATTTGATTTTCTCAAGTGTTTTTGTCGAAATGTCCCTTTTCGAAAATGCTTTTCTCAGATTGATTTTCTCAAATGATTTTTGTCGAAATGTCCTTTTCCGAAAATGTATTTTCTCAAATTTTTTTTGTACAGCTGTCTTATCACCACTCTGTTGAGGTCCCCGTCGCTAATTTCTCACCACCACGGATGTTCACAAGTTGTGAAATCACAACTACAAAGTTTCCCCTACAAATTTGTTTGCCTTTCACTCTCAACCCATAAACTCCTAGTCAGCCTCCAGTCAATTCTTCTTCTCTCGGGACCACACAAAATCAATCGCTCACCACTGGCGAGTATCTTGCACACGATGGAGTTCTGGCCGCAGATTCTTGCGAGGGCGAGGGCGCGCGCGTCCTCCTTGTGCAGAGATAGCGCGTCGCGACCCGTCTGGGATTAGAGATTAGAGATCAGCTTCGAGCTCTCGATCAGACTCCAAGCTCCGCCCACCTTGAAGCAGATGGCGGCGTCGCTGAAGCACTTGATCGCGCCCGAGGCAAGCATCGCATCCACCCTGGATAGTTGATTTCGTTCGTTTGTATTAGCGTCTGAGATGTTCCGATCATTAGACGAAATGGGTTCTCAAGAGGTTTATGATACCTGTGGCACACCGAATCACCAATGCGTCTATTTGATTTGCCGACTTCATTTAAAAAGTTTGGCCTAATTGTTTACAATCACATGCAGTAATTATTCTAGAGGTATATGATTTGCTGGCATACTGAATCACCGACACAAGACGCATTATTTTTGCGACCCCCTTTTCATATTTTCTAACGCAATCACAAGAACTATCGACCGCTTACGAAATATCAGATATTTTTGACACGCCTAATCCCCATGATTTTTCTCCCTCCCGTTCCACTCACTGGGAGGACATCTTGTAGTGGTCGAATGAGAGATGGTAGGGAAGGGCGAATGGCCTGAGCGGCGCCATCCGATGGTAGTATCGCAGCTTCTCGCTCTGGCCCGGGAACAGCTCCGGTATCTGAGGGAGGGGAAGAATTCAATTTCATTGCCTCTTATGGCACAGCTCCATTATTTTTTTTGTCCAAGCACGATTTAAGCCGCCGGTGGTTACGCGTAGCATCAGCACTAGATCTCTCCATTTTTCCTCGTTAGACAATGTAGAGAAGCGATAGGGCTACAAAAAAGAAGTTGTTAGACAATCCGCCTCACCTGTATCCTCCCCGCAGCCTGCAGTCCGACGCACACCATGTGCATCGCCGTGTACACCACCTCCTCGCCCTGCGTGTACATGTGCTTCAGATTCGCCAGTCTGTAACGGGAATTGATTATTGATTGAACAAGAATTCTCTCGATCGCCCAACCAGAGACAGTAATCGATACAAAAACGCGGCACAGGAGGAACTCGGTGGGGTTGCTCAAGACCAAACTACCGCAGGATAATCCCAAGAAAATTATTCCTAATTTTGAGAGGGGGATCAAGAGCGTAATTGTAAAATTGAACGACGTCCGGAATCTATCCACTCTGACAAGCGCTTACCGACCAGGTCCAATTCAAACTCCTTGCCTACCACACAAGAGCAGTCTTTTCGGCATTTTAATTATTTTTCTACACCAGCGATGAGACAATAATTGCACACTGGTACAAATTCTTGTATGTGAGGCGACGAGCAAGCGTGAAAGCACCAGTTTAGCTTCTACGTCTTTCCACTTTCCGTCTTTCCATGTCTTCCCCTCCCCCCCTCACTTCTTCTTGAATCTCTCCTCCATCTTGATCATCTTGCTCGTCTTCGTCTTCGCCGCCTTCGGATTCTCCTTCGAGTACTTGAGTAGATCTGAAATCAAAAGTGTCTTGATATGTATACAATTGTCCAAGATCAACCCATTGAAACAATCCGATCTCTACGCATTAACAGATCCTCGCGAAACATCAACAATTCTGTGAAATCAAAAACGGAAAACTTTTTTTAAATCGAATACATCCGAACAGCAGAATAAATGCACAACACCTTTTACTTTTCTACTAATCATGAAGCCCAAATCAGATCGAGAATTATATCCCCTCCATACCCCAATTGTACTCCGCGTAGATGTACTTGTGTGCCGCGTCCAGCCACGAGAACGTCCACTTGCTTACCACCTCACGCATGAACCTGCGATGGAAATCGTTGAGAGGACAGGATAAGCATTTATAGTTCCAAAGCTTTATTTATTTATTTTTAATGGATCTTACCGAAACAACGTCATGCAGAATATTCCTCTCTTATGCGCGCTCTACGAAACCTTTACCGCGCATGCCAAAATCTTCTGCAGGATGTTCCTTATATACATCAAAACATTATTTTCTATACAGAAAATCGCTGTCTGTTTCGTAACCAGTACGAGCATCCGATGAAATCATAATAACGCCACCCCCTCCCCTCCCGATTTCCTACCACCCATCAAGTAGTTTCATATATCCGCCAAATAATATTTCTAGGCTGCACCTCGACAACTGATCAATTCTATCATTTTTTTCAACCGAATATCAGCCCCATGAAACCATTCTCACCATCACACTCCAAGGTACGCAAACTCGGCGCCCAACTCTTCTCCCATGTCTCACACGCACTTATTGTATTTTTCTTCTGGATAAGTCTGACTATCAAACATCGCACTAATCTTCATCGTCTTGTAACTCTCCCATGAAACCCCAACCCCAATCCACACTCCAGCAGCAAAATTGTTTTCCAATAGGCTAGCCTTACAACATCGCTCAACGATATCCCCTGTTACATCAATCTTGTGAAACAACAACTGACCACCACACTCCAGCGTACTCGTACTCGGCGAACAACTCGAGTCGGAATCCCAGCTCGAAGTGCCAGTGCACGAGGGAGAGGGCGTGGAAGTTCATGAAGGACGATATATGCGTGCCCGCGGGAGGGCCTGACAAGGATTAAAGGAATATTATGGAGGAATAATCTGATTTACTCTGCTGATTCCCCAATGCTCTCTAGCTTTCTAACATGTTACCGAACTGCGGCCGGTAAATTATTTGTTTGAACAAAGTCGGTCCCACTCATCATCGTTCCGGCGAGCTTCACATCTCACTTATGAGACCTCTGAAACACTCAATTCCCTTCCAACTCACCCTTGGTATCTCCATTGTGCGCCGCCGCGTATGCCTCCGTGAGCACCGTTACCTCCTGGTCCAGCCGCTCCGCCTCCAGCTAGAAATGTGTTTAATGTAAAATAATAAAAAGAAAACTTCAAACATTGAAATGTACTTCTAAATATTTCGATCCGAATCTGCTCATCCAACAAGTCATTCCACTACCACGCGGTTGTCTAGCACCCCTGATACACAAAGCACCCAATCACCAAAAGCAAATAAATCGTTAAAAAGTATTTTCAAAATGCTTTTCGCAGTAGAAAATCAACTGTACTAGTTAATCCTATGTAGCATGTTTCTGCTTGCTTCTGGTCTACTTATGGAACTCATACTTGCCAGCCGCCAACAAACCCACCAGGAGATTGGCGAAATCATCGAAAGCGATGCCGATCTTGTCGCGTTGACGAGCCGTGTTGTGACCTACATTGAATATCGATTAGTCAATCCATGATCCAGTCAATGTCTCCGTATCCTCTCATTAGGCTTGATCATGACGTAAAAATCGATAAATCACCGTACCGAGTGCCTGAATGACGCTGAGGTAGACGCGCGTCGTATCCGTCACGAAGTCGTCGAAGAACTCCTGCAGCGCGTCCGACTTGTTCGATGGGCTACTGTAATGGAGTGAAATCGACAACTGATTTTTTTTGGATAATTTAACAAAACCAAGAGAGAACTATCAACGAAACAATTTATTTTCGCTTCTATAATACTCGCGAAACTGCCATCGTCATGTTACCACACTCGTCTAACAGATCAAACAGTATTCAATCATCTACCGTACCCCGTATACATAATGGGTGCTCCAGTCTGGTTCTTAATCGTATCCTTGACGATTTCCACCAGATGAGTCTCTCCCAGAATCCGCTCGTCGTTCGGCAGCAGCACAAGCTGGAAGGAAGGAGGATTGGATAAGGTATCGTTAAATGGTTGACCCATCCCGAATCTGGTTACGAGAGTGCTTCAACAAAACATCAAAATGATGCTTACCTGCAAAACGGACCGCGACAACGCGCAGCTCTCGATCTCGCAGAACGTACGCAGGTACTTCTGCAATTATTATTATTAATACTTTCGAAAGTCCAAAAATCACTCCCACGACACCCACGTTCGTCATCTTCTCGTTCGCTGTTATCTTCTATCAATAACATAATTTTAATTGCAAAATTCGTCCACATGCTCGCCAATCAATCGATAACTGACCATGATCAATCCCAGATCGTGCACGATATGGGGCACATTGGAGGCGATATCGTAGAATCGACGAGTCAGCTTCTCCAGTTGAGAGAGCGCGTGACGACGAGTGAGGAACTCCGACCTCCTGATAAGAGATAGGTTAAACAGCGGAAATACTGTTCTTCGATGGAAGAAAACGATGGATCCATCTTCCCATCCACTTGAATGTTTCTCCTTCTCACCTCGGGAATGCGGGCGGGAGATGTTTTCTGTTCAGGTCGGGGATGAAACACGTCAGCCAGCCGTAGTCACCTGCAATCGACAATTTCTCGCGTGCTGTTTAGAAGACGAGGGGACATATTTAAAAAAAGGAATAAAAAAAATGCATGAGTATTTTTAACCGCTGGCATATCCACCATCTCTGCCCAACGTAGACTCCATCTACTCACCATCCTGTCCGACGGGCGCCATCTTGCCCATCTCGACCGTCTCGTGGAAGCGAGTCGCGCACTCAACGGCAGCCGACAGTCGCTCCGCCGCCTGTCGCAATCGGGGTCTGCAATTATTATTTTCAGGACCTGAGAATCGTGCTTTCACTAGTGGAAATTGAACCTGACTATTATGCAAAAGCCACTGCAGCTCGCTTTCACCAACTCATGTAATCAGCACAACAACATATGTATTTTCTTGTGACATTAATTACCTGATGATAACACAACCCCCTCCTCACCTGAATGTGACTGCCTCTCCATTCGGGTCCTGGTTGTACATGCTGTTGCGCGGGATGATCATGTGCTGCATCGCCTGCAATGAGGGCGACGATTACCAAACAGCTTTCCCGTCAATTATCGACACGGCGACGTTTCCCACCACCTTACACCACACTTGCTACCGTACCGAGAGGGTGCACCGCAGCCACGTGAGTCGATCGACGACTGCTGCCAGCACGGGCGCACGAGCAGCGTCCGCCTGTAAAGGATTGATTTTTTTCAACCGCAGTTCTCGCTCATATAATGAGGATAACTACCTTCGTTAGCCTCATAGCCAATCAGTGCAATGTGAAAGATGCGGGTCTGCAACCCTCTACCAACGAGCTAATTACTCAAACTCTTTACCCCAACGAATAATTATTTTTTAGTTCATTATCTCTGCCTCCTATAATCAAGACATTTCGTATTTCTAAAATCATAACTACCTTAAGAACCACACAAGCTGCGGGTCTACAATCCTTGAAGTTTCTTACTGATCATTCGTCACACATTCAAATAATTGAGACAAACCTGTTCTCTTCATACTACAA
Organism: Pristionchus japonicus; assembly: GCA_900490845.1. NCBI lineage: Eukaryota > Metazoa > Nematoda > Chromadorea > Rhabditida > Neodiplogasteridae > Pristionchus > Pristionchus japonicus. Next base: position 135,587 of record LS517129.1, on the reverse strand, counting down.
CATTCAGTTTCTCTGGCCTCAACTCCTCTTTGTGCAACTCTCAACTTTCCGTTCCAAATTACCCTCCATCCCTCACCTTTCCCACTCCGACGAGACTCTTCTCTGCAGCTCGAATGAGATCGAGTGTCTCATCGAACGAGAGAGACGACGTCACTTTCACCGGGAACTGATGCGCGTAATCCTCCTGTCAATTGAGCAGAGATTAGAAAACGACCTCGAGTGGGTAAAAGCAATCAAGTGTGTTAGAAATTTGATGTTTCAGCCTATCTACAATTCTTGATGGAGTCTTATGGTACTTACGCTCATAGCATCCTTCAGGTCACAACAAATATTCAATACTGCGCCAAAAGCACAAGCGGCTTGCCGGTTTCACCCACTTCACATAGTCACCCGAATTGGCCAGATGTTGATGCTATCCAGTTAGCCGATCCAAAATATCAAACCCTTGACTAAAGTGCACGTTACATTCGAGTATCATCCACTGTACATAGCCCGATAGATGCCCTCTTCCTCGATAGTTTCTTTCTCTTGTCTTCCCCAATCCCCTTACCTCCTCGACGACGGAGGCCGTCCCGATGCAGTGGCGGATGAGCATGGTCAGATGGGCGAGGCCGTGCGCGAGGGCTGTCATCGTCTGCAAGGGAGACAGAGGTGATTAGGGATGATTTTTTAACACCTGATTTAAATTTACGCACTGTCGCTACTCTGCTATCAATCAGTTAATTATTGTTCTACTAGACTCCAAGAGAGGAATTGGACAACGCATCTCATCCTGTACTTGCACTGCCTCTGACTCACTGAATCGCCTTCTTTCATTATTTTTTTTAAAGAGCTTGCCCAAAACTAAAACAAACCTTCCTCGCGCCGAGACTATAAATACTGTCCTTGAAACACCACTCCACCTTTCTTTTATCGACGCTTCCCCCCCCCCCCTGCACTCACCCTTCCGGCGACTCTATCCTTCTCCTCCTTCTCTGGCTGGCACTCGCACGCCGCCGAGAGCACGTCCGGGTCCGTTATCAGCAGGTTCGTGTGCAACTGAAAAGCAATACAATTTGTCAAATTCCAATTATCGATATTTATTTGCTTTGATAACCCACGACTATTGAAAGACGCATCAAGTGCGGCGTCTTATCAAACCATTAAAACCACCCCGAGTCTGGTCGCTCTGACTTCTCATTGTCAGTCCCCCCCCCCCCTCCACCTTCCTTCTCCTCTCTCATCCACTGACCGTCTGGGCGACGAATGCTCCCTCGAGCCAGCTGACGAGACAGGCGAGAGTGGCGTCCACTGTAGCCAACACCTCGTCGTCCGCCATCCCGCGCAGCCAACCTGATGATGAGGATATAATTTTATTCTAATTTTTGTACAAGACCTTTAGAATCTACTCGTTGTCAGTTCAGAGCATTTTGCACATTACCAAGCTAGACCACCCCCACAATTTTTTTTTCCATCAACTACCAAGCCCCCTCTCCCCCCTCTCTATCCACTGACCTTCGGCGACGACGTCCTCGACCGTTGGGTGCTCGCGCAGTCGGATGCAGCCACTGAATTTGAGTCAATATTATTATTTTGCACCCCCGGAAAGATACTTCCACCACTTTACTGCAGTGCACTCTGTTTACGAGCAGGTAGTGCGGCATAAATCACTCAAGCATCCATGCGCACTCTTGCACTTGCTATTCCTATGAACACATCAACAACAATATTTTGTTCATTTTTTTCGAAATCCATAGAAAAGGCGTCGGTTCAAGCACTCGACCAGTTACACCAACCCTCATACTCGTTATCCCTTCCTTCCTTCTCCCTCACTTACCCATCCATCTTCGGGTCCATCAACTCGATGGCACTCATCGCCTCGAACAGCGAGAAGTCGTGCGCCGCCACCATCTCGCCCAGTCCGAGCTCTGAATTAATAATTTATATTATTAATAAGAACAATATATATCCATAACACAATGCCCGAGGCAAGAGCTGCTCATACTCATGGACCTGAAGTTTTGTCAAGCAATACAAATTTGTGTCACGAGTACTGTCGAGTTCTCGACGAATTCGTGTATCACCAGGCGCAAATATACGCCTTGTGTATAGCGTTGTTATCTAGTAACATCGTTGAGCCGAATAAAAGTATGAACTTCGAGTAATACATATTTGTGCCACATGATCTTTCAAGTTCTAGGCCAATTCATGTATCAGCAATGCAACGTATATTCCTTGCATACACCATTCACTAATTCCGCGTACACAGTCCATCAAATAACCCCACCTCTGGCCGAATCGAAGAAGTCTTTCGTGATGTCGATGCGCCTCTCCGTGAACTGCAATTGATAATGCTCATTACCGATTCTCAAGTTTACAATACTTTTCAGCGTCAGCTTCCGTACTCACCGCAATGGCACGGTGTTCCGCTTCTCCCTCGGTAGTCGAGGCAGTGAGCTCTTCGGGGTCGCTCGAATGACCCTCGTTGGGGGAATCCATCTGGAAAACGAAAGAGATCAGTCGCGTGATTAGCGATTGCACAATTATTCGATTCAAAATAACGTAGGGTATCGTACATGACCTTATTATCGATTAAAAACATTAGTTAGGCGTAGGCCTCAACAACGCAAGACAGTGCAAGCGGCTACATGTGGCGAAAACAATAGTGATTTCATAAAGCAGCCATAAAACACTGGAAGTGAGCACAATTGGCGGTACTTTTGGCATAGGGGCCCAAAATCACATATAGAACGACTTAGCAAGGAAAAACGTAGATATACTTAACACGGGAGCGTGAAAACCAATCAATAAAGTTCAAAAATAATGACTCGAGTTATGAATCTGACAAGGCGAACTTGTATCCCTTTACCATGGTTCCGGCTTTTCGGATTCCATGTATATGGCTCCTACTTTTTCCGGCTTTTAATTTAGGCTAGTGGTCGTCAGTACATTGAATCAGCACAATGAATACGACAGATAAACTTGAGGCCGTGAACCTCTCAGTAGTCCAAAAACATGATGCAAGGAAAATTTATAGCTTTATCGTTATGATCGAATTATTAGTAGCGTGTAAGGCAACAAGAGAAATGTGAAAGAATCGTGTTATTCTATGATTTGTGTCTCTGATTCAAAATATAGCAGATTCTGAGAGGAACGTCGAAATACTGGCTTTGTGATCGTATCATCTGATTTTAGAATTTCGTTGATTAAGTGAATGCCCTGGTTGAAATGCTCTACAGAGATCAATGAACTGTGAACATCCAGAGTGATACGGTACTAAGTCGGTTGAGGCTACAGTAATATCACAGAAAACGCAGAAATATATGAGTCAGTCAGGCAAAAAGGAAAGAAAGATATGAGTACAATACAGTCAAGCATTGCTTAGCACAAGAGACGAGGTAAATAAGACAATTTGTGAGCGATGAAACGAAATTTTGTAACATTAGGAAAAATAGAATGCACTACAACTCTAATTTACATGTGAACAGCCTAATAGATCAATACTCTACCGTAGCCCTTGGATCTAAGATGCGGCCGCGGTTCCGGTCCGAGAGAACCCGTTCATTCTCTGCGCTGATTTCTTCTTCTTCTTCGCAGTTGTTGAGGGCTCGTGCAGAAGAGGACTTGCACCAACTGAAGTTAGTGAGTTATTGTTGAAAAGGAATCTACAGAAGGTAACTCAACCATGAAACACGAACGATGTTTGCCATCCTGACAACTCATACCTGCGCTGGGCGGACTAAACTCGACCATCTCATCTCCTCTCGTCTCTTCCATCTCCTCCTTCACTTCTTCCACCACTTCGTCCACCTGAATCATGTTCAGATTTCACTTCTTCTTTCGAATAATCCTCCCTTGACTGGAAATAGATCGAAGTCTTACCTCCATCCTTTCTTCTTGTTCCACTGTCTCCGCTGCTTTTCTCTTCTCAACGTCTTCCTCCAATTCCCATCCCTCACTCAGCTCCTCGTCCTCATCACTCTCGTCCGAACCTCCAGACGGCAGACTGGAAATAATTCATGTTTGAAGTCCGAGCTCGAAGGAATCACTGCCTTCATCACCATTATCAAACACATCTCTGTTTAACACCCTCCATATCCCCACATTGTCTCGAGCGGTAGTCAATTTGCTGTGAATATCATGTTCCAACACATTTCCACCACTCACGTCTCCAACAGTGCCTCTTTCTCCCTCTTCGTCAGTCCGGCCACTGCCTCTACAGGCATCTCCTCCAATGCCATTCTCGATCGAGGAGAGAGGAGATGGGCAAGATCGATGGAGTCTCTGCCAGAGGATGTGGAGGGAAGGGTCTCGAGCAGGAACTGAGGAAGATTCTCAGTAATTTATGTTTTCCTTTTTCTCATCCATGTTTCACAGTTGTTACATATTTGCAACCTTCACCAAACCAACAATTTGAAGTGGTACGGGAAGGAATTAAAAAGAAAATCGCGTTCAACAAGACTTTCACAAATTTTGTTCCCGTTCTTCACTAGATATTCCTATGTCATCGCTGACCAACAATTCCTCACCACCCTCTTCTTTAAAAAAATGTTCTCACCTGTGACCTCTCCTTATCAAGCTGCACGAGATGGTCGCCGTACGACTGTTGATTGCGCAGCTGCAAGAATACCGTATTCTCATGTTGCTACCGTATTCCCTGACTACCGTAACCCACTTACGATACCCTCTCACTCACCGCTCCACTTCTGAACAGATCTCGCATGATCCTCTCCTCGCTCAGCTGCAGCTTCATCCGTGGTTTCGGTCGTTCGGCCAATCGATATCCATGCACTTCACCGTATCCCCACTTCTGCTTTCTACCGTACTCCTCTTCCTCCTCATCGTCACCCTTATCGTAACGACCAACGCGTCTCTGCAATGGATCGTGAATTGATTTATTCAACACATAACTGGACTCAAACAGCGAACTGAAATACCTTGCGTGCATTCTTCTTCCTTCTTCTCCTGAAGATATCGAGCTCCTGCTCCAATCTGTTTCTCGCATCTTCTCGCTCGCATTCACCGCCCTCCACGTCATCCACTATCTTCAGTTCTTCTTCCTCCTCCTCCTCCTCTTCATCTTCCCCTTCTTCGTCTTCATCGTCTTCTTCTTCTTCTACTTCCACTTCTGGACTCGCCTCCTCTTCGATTTCATTCGGATTTCTTCCCTCCATCAGTGCTCTGATATCCCTCAGTTTCTTCTCCTTCTCCTTCTCTTTATACTTCTCTGCTCTCTCCTCCTCTGTCACTTCCTTCGTGATTCCATTCGACTCTCCGCCTTCTTCCACTTCCTCTTCGATAGAGTACGCCTGGAATGATGATTTGCTCATAAAATGATGCAAGATAATTCAATCTAACCTCCATATTCTTATACATCTCCTTCTCCATCCAATATCTCCTCCGCTCATCCTCATCCCCACTCTCCACTTCCTCTCCCTTCGCTATTCGCCTCTGCTCCTTCTTCACTACAGCGAACAGCTCTTGCAGTCGCTGCAATGGTTAGATTGAGATCGAACTCAATGAGTTCTTTACTCACTGAAACACTCATTTAACAGGAACGTGAGTATGCATGCTGACCTCTTTCCTCTCCCGGACACTCTCGATCGCTCCTCTTGCCCTTCCCTCTATATCAATCCAGGGTCCAACCATCGATCTCTCCACACTCCTATTCACCAGTCCACGCACGAATGAGGTTTCCCGGACTTGCTGAAAAAAGGGTTGATTAGTTTGTAGATCCGTCATTCAAGAAAGAACAAGTCATAGCGGTTTATGCCCAAATGGCAGCACGAATGGGTGCTCAAATCGTGTCAAGAGATTGTTTCTCAGTTGCACTCCTTCTAAACCTTATCCACTCACCCCTTCCACATCCATATCGTGCATCGGATGCTCGCCCTCGTCGCTCAGATCAGAATCCTGCAATTGAGACTGATTACATATGTACTGCGAAAGCAACATCAACCATGCGAAAATTCGCCAGCTAACCTAATCGAATCAGTCTCACCCTCACCTCTGACTCTTCATCCTCGTCGTCCTCCATTCTCATCCCTCCGAATGCGTCCATAAGGCTGTTCTGCACTTGCGCCAGCTCTGGGTCCTCACTGGAATACCGAATTTTTTTCTCGTACTTATCGATTGATACAACTTCATTAATAATTTAGAAGTTGCAACCTACTTCCATTTTCTCTTCATATCCAACACCTCAGTCAGAGCGCTCTTCAATCGAACCATGCGCTTCTTTCGTCGATCGGACAGCTCTGAGTCGGGTTGCTGGAATGGAAGGATCTTCTTTGAACGTATTTGATCTATTCAGCTACAGTAATCTCTCAATAATCAATCAACCATACCCCTTGGGTCATCAGCACAGCCCTCACTCCCTGGCGCAGAGTCGTCTCCAAATCCTGCTCATCGTCATCAGAAGAGGACTGAAAAAATTGCATCATCAAAGCTGGATTCATTACTTTGAACAAATGGCATTATACCACCATTACTTTAATGAATACTGAGACAAATATGAGCTAGCATCATCAAACCAATTCATCGCTTCGATCCCCAACTCTTGCTTACCTCATCGCTATCATCCGCCTCCTCCAATCTCACGCGCGATATCCCGGCCTTCCTGCAGAGCTCCCAGTTATCATCTTATTGAATGAAAGCCTCAATGTCCTTCTCTACTGCAATAACGGACCTCTCTTCGACTTGTTCTTCCCTCAGCTCCTCCAATTCCTCCAATCGTTCCATCATTCCATCCAGCTTCAGCTTATCAGATTCGAACTGTCGCAGCTCCTCCAGAAGTGCTTTCAGTCGCTGAAAGGTTGTGTTAGCTTTCAGTTGGGAACATTTCTTTGCATGTTTAGCTATCCCATTCTGAAAATTGAAATTAATAAAACATTAATAAAAAAAAAGTACATAATTCCAAACCTGCTCCTCCCTCTTCGTCCTCTGTCTCTTCCCATTCTTCCTCCTCATTGGAACCGCGATTTTCCGGCTTTGCGGATTCTATAAAAAACATTTCTCTAAGAAAAAAAGAGATTTAGAAAAGAACGAAAACGGAACACAATCTCACCTCTCCTCCCTCGTCTCCCTCCTCCAGATTGACCACTTCGGGATCCTTCAGCGTGATCACTTCCGGTTCTCTCGTCGTTGTCTTCTGTATCACAGCCATCTTCCTTCTCGTCTCATCCATTCTCCTCATCAGATTCCTCCTCTTCCTCTTCATATTCTCCATTTTCTTAATGAATTCTTCATCCATTCGCTCGTCTTCCACACAGTTCGGATAATCTTCCATCTCTGCGCGATCCTCTCTTGTCATTCGAAAGGACTCGGGGAGGACGGATACGGACTTCTGAAGAAGGGGGAATATTGAAAATCGTCATGATAGAATATCACGAAAATAGAACGAATTGATCAACTCACTACTGGTGCTGGTCTCGCCTTGGTAGCGAAGAATCGCCCGAAGTTCTTGTGGCTCATCGTCATTACCTGGAACGGAATTTGTCACACTCTAAGTCAGATAGACTGAAATCTCTTTTTAAAAAGAAACTAAATAGTAATGACACTGAGATTCAAAGAAAGTTAGAAATCATACCCTATTCTCGATCATTTCCTTTCTCTTCTTCCTCCTCCACCTCTCCTCCTTCATCTTCTCCTTCTCATCATACATCCATTGAGGACGAGGATAGAGAGCGCATCGTGGTCCCCATCGACCATTCGCAGTTGCTCGATCGAGAATGGACGAGAGCGGTCGGCCGTTGTCTGAAATTCGACTTTCTAATGTTGTTCAAGACATCGGTACAGAATACCGCAATAGAAGGTTGTGTATGATAAACGAACCGAGACTCTCTCCGGCTTCCTTCCGATATCTCCTCCTGTTCTTCTCCTTCACAACTTCTTCACTCTTCTCGTGCGCTTCAAGTTCGTCCACGTACGCCTGAAATATATATTTGTTGATTCAAGGCACATTCTGGCCAATACTGATGCATCTCGGCATCCTGAAGGAGACTTCATGAAATAGGGAAGGCAATGTTTGGATTCAGAAACGTTCAAGGAATGATAACGCCATGATCCATCAATTGAACGTAAATCAGAAATCATCGAACCTTGACGAATTCATCCATCCACTCATCGGGAATGTCTTCGCCGACGAAGATACGAACGTCTGATCGGATCTGATCTTCTCCTGTAATGAGAACGTTTCAAATAATATATTAGTAGGCTAGGTTAACTCCAAAATGGTAGATTTGCAAACTAAGAAGAGAGAATAAAAATCGACTCACTCATGATCCTTTCGAGTATCGTGTTCGATTTCAGCTGCGCTCTGTACAGCGATTCGGACTGAAAGGAGGAGATTGCAACGATTTACTTGATGTATTCACAAAGCACTCACACTTGCTGATCTGATACTGCCAATAGTTCTCTCCTACTTCCACTGAAAATACAAAAAGGCAAACCTTTCTGTACTGCTTCCAGTCCTTGTATCCTCTCTTGACCATATCCAACTCTCCTTCGTGATCTCTTTCCAGTGCTGCCTTCTCCAGATCGTACAGAATTTTCTCCTTCTGGAATCAAAGAATGTTTCGTTCTGTGGCATTATAAAAAGATCTTGATCCATTTCAGCGATAAAGTAAAAGTGAACATGGAATATGAATAAAAGAAGTAATAAAAAGTGTGTACTGACATCTCGTTCCTTCTGCATTTCCTTCTCCATGGCGGCCACACGAGAAAGATACTCTGGATCAGTCCGATTCTTGACAGCCTCTTTTCTACGGTCGTACTAGAAAAGGCAGCATTTAACAAAAAAAATAAAAGCGAAAAATCTTTTAAGAGAGGAAAGAAAAGTGACTCTTACCCCTTTCAATCGCGTATACTTCAGCGTGGTTTTCATTTTGTTGAAGAATTGCTCACACAACACCATTTTCTTCACATAGACGTCCTTCCGAAATTCAAATTCCGCCTGAAATACAATATTGTAAACAATTACATAAATAAATAAATATATATAAATGAGAGAGAGGGAGTGGGAACTTACATAGTCGATGCTAGCGTCCGAATCAGACGTGTCATCCTGCAGTAATTAATTATTTTTTATATTAATAAAAAGAAGTATTATAAATTAATGCTAATTGTTGATATAAATACCTCACGCTCAGCCTCTGCCGTCGCATTTATCCCCGCTGAGGTTGAGGGCTGCTGAAAGAAAAGAAACGTCAAAAATCAAAAGTCGAAACTCTCCAAATGCTTCGATATTTATATCCAGTCTAGTATAGAACTGTTCTAGGCCAATAATTTGGTAATTAGAGTAACTTTAAATAGTGAATATTCACTGACATCCGTTTCGTCAGTGGCGACGGTCGGAGGTTCGCCCACTTGCGCCGCCATTCCGGATTAAGACTGTTTCTATGCCAAGCACCGCAGAGGAAAGGCTGCAATTGTTAGAAATAGAGTACATACCTGCTTCGAAAAAACATTTAAAACATAACAAGGACAAATACGTATGGAAACAATATGAGAAGCAAAGATAGTGCAAACTGGATTTCAGGTTTTGAAAATTTCCCGTTCCGATGTTAAGAGAGTGCAACACACGAAGAGGATAATTACAGAAAGGGGCTGAGAGATACTACATTTGTGTAATTCCCATAAAGAGCGAACGTGATCCTAGAAAATCTGAAATTAAAATATTTGTTCATGAGTAATATGTGGATCGTCAGACTACTTGGCTGATTTTCAGGGATTCATTAAACAAATTATTATTAATGGAGCAAAATGCATGGAGAATGGACTGGTTAATGAGTTATGCAAATTAAGAGAAAGGAACCTTTTGGAAACATCAGTGCAAAGGGACAAAACAACAATTCGCATTCAAATAAACGGAGCCGGGGATTGAAGAGAGCCGTAATGTAGTGCATACGATAATTTTTCTAATCGTGAACTAAAATACATGTAACTTTACGAAATTAATTATTTTTATATTTAAAAAGGTAATCAAATAAAAATATCTCATCGTATCGGACAGACTTCATGGAATTGTAACAAATTACATACAATCTGACACATTATAATATGTCGCAAGAAAGTTGATCAGATGACGTTTATCGTTTTTTTCAGTTCTTCGGATCGATATCCATGTTAAATTTCACTCTCATCTTTTGAATGCACTCGATTGTTTGATCGTGATTGGCCAATTCGATAAAAAGATTAACGATCAATTGAGCCCAAAGATCATCATTCCAACCGACAACAGGATTTGTTTCACATCTCCATCGGGAATGGGAATGGAACCAAAATACTCTTCTACTCTTTTTCATCATCCCATTATCCATAAAACAAACAGTGCAACCAGGCTGTCTGGCATGACCTCCTTTTCGTCTCTGGTAATAACCTTTCACTCTCAAACTGACACACGCCCATTCACAAGACTCGATTATGTTTCAGAAATGAGAGAGTAGGCGGAGTGAGTATGGAGAGAAGTGTAAGGGTGGCCCCTTTCCCTCTCTTGCATCATTATCCGATCTGATTCTCAGATGTTCACTGTATTTTCTCGTATCATTGATATCATAGCTATACTTATCAGTTACTGTATTCTCACATTCACAATTTTGTTCGTCTCTGCGATCAATCTGATCTATGATCTGGCACAATGATCAACCAGTTCAACTTGTTCCTCTCATAATTCTAAAAGGTCAACTGTCCTTGTTCTCTCGAGATGTGTTAGCCCTGTCATTTCATGAGGATGTAAGGAGGTCAATTCGCCTCCTCTTCATGTCCTATTCCTATTAGTCAATCTAACACCCATGGGAGGCTTCCAGAAAATCGTTTTCTCTTGTTTTCTCTGTTTTTCATTGTGTTACCCAGATCCGAATATTCTCGTAACAAAGATTATTTTGTATCTCTCTCTCAGGTCTTTCGGGTCAATTCAATTTAATTTCAGCATCATCCAATGCGGTTATTGAGTTCATTTCAAGATTTTCGGCAATGAAAATACTACTTCTATCACTGACTAATTTTGGTAAGCCCGTCTTCAATCTGAATCATCTTCTATCGAACGTGATTGCTTTTGTATGAGTGCTTCAATGTTTGATCAATTACTGAGTTTATGCTGATCTGATTCAGAGTTCAGAATAGATCTGAGCTCGGTAGAAGCAAAGGCCTGTGAGGGAGTTCTTATCTCAAACTTTCAGTATTCAAATCTCAGTAGTTCACTCCGTTTCCACGGATTTCCTCCCTTCTCTCCTCTCCATTGCATAATAAGCCCCTCTTCCTTGCCCACTTTCACCTCTCTCAGTCCACATGACTCCTGTCCATACACCTTCCTTTCTTCACCCCTCATGAATTGGGTCATCCATTTCTCGCGTAATATCCGCGGGCTATGACACTGGAGAGAGAGGGTTTGAGACGTTCTGAGAAATGCGGGAACTTTATACAAACTAAAAAGACATCAGAATCACAAACATGACAAGACATGCACCTAGACTGAAGGAATCGACTAACAAGTGCGTCATTGATATCAAATGGACCGTCCATCAATCATAATCTCTCTCAGGTCTCCTCCTTGCGTGCATCTCCTCCACTCCTGCAGCCACAACTCGAGCACTGCGAGCGAGAGCAAAGGCAGCGACGAGTGTCGATGATGAGGACGGATTAGTGGGTAAGCAGAGGGGTGAATTGTGATTGCTCGATTCGAAAAGGATGAGGACATCGTATTGGACAATGTTCTACTGAAACAAAAAATCATTGCGCTGCGAAACATAACCCATCAGGCGATCTCACTGGCCGATCATCCAAGTGCCCATCTCCTCTCATGCTGCCCTACTCGGCGGGAGGTAAGAACGTCTTTGGCGATTGTTATAATCAGTCGGAAAGTATCGACTATGATGTATTTTGATGGACGATAAAAACGAATCTAGATCATCTCTATCAAGGAAATTTGAATGCGATCGAATGAATTTTCAGAGCTCCGAACAATCGCTTCGCTCTACGACTTCAAAGATGAGCCGGAGGCCGATGTGGAGGTTCGTTACACTTTCTCAGCATGCTTCCGTATTTAATAAACGCTTTACATGCAGACCTAGGCCTCGATTCCCTAATCCCTCTCAATCTTAGTCGGGTGGTCGTCTCACGTGCTCCTTCGACGAAGAGGCTGAGCACTGCAGCTGGTACAATGTCCAGTCAGGAGGAGTGCGGTAGGTGGATGGAAATATTGATTGGAAGATTCACCACAACCTATTTGCACGAGATTGTATATTTCAATTCACAAATTCTTTTCGCGAACTTTTGAAACTGACTTGCTACGAATGGAGCACATCTCGAAGCACTCATTGTCGTCGAATTGTGATTTCCATTTCAACTGCCACCATTTAATAAATTTTCAGATTCTGGCGTGCTCGCTACGAGGAAATCTTTGACCTAGAGAGGTTCGACTGTACCTCTGAGAGATCATTCCCATTTGGTGAGTCAATAGTTAATTTAATATGTAATTGAGCTTTATATAATTAATTGGCAGAAGACCACTTCCTCCTCGCTGGCGGAGAGGCGACTCTCCTTCCTCAAACAGTTGCCGTCGAGACGAGAATTCCATGCCAATTCGGGAATGCAACGCTCACTTTTGAGTACGTTTCAGATATTGCTGAAATTCTTTCAAAGAACTTCCACCTTGATACTTGCTCATTACTTCCTGTAGAAGTAACAACGTTTGAGATGGGGATTGTGAGATTTTAAAAAAGCATATTTCCAGCTTCTGGATCAACTCGGAGCAGCCGGTGCTTCGTCTCTGTGCAATCACTATGGATAATGATTTCAATTGCGAGGTTGGCCCCTTTATTCTCGATCAGGCAATCAAAATTCTTCAGGAAATGGCGGAGTGGGACGTGAATGCACCCATCTCAACTTCGATCCCGCCCTCGGTCGATCCGTTCAAGCTGAGGATCGAAGTTTCAGGTAGACAATTGCCCTGTTCTGCATGCAATTCTGGGTAGTAGTATAACCTAATCACTCTTTTCAAATAGAAGCGATTAGGAATTCCTTCTAGGCCTCACATCAGAAACGAACGTGCTCATCGACAACATCCGATACGAGGGACAGATCTGTGAATTGGTGAGGAGATGCTTCAATTTCTTGCGTAGAGGAGGTACCAAGTCGCAGACTTTAGAATACTTCATTACAGATCAACGATGAAGTGCAGATTACTCGTGACGAGACCACTGATTTCGCCATACTCACGAATGTTGATAATGAGGTTTCTTGATTCAAAGAGTTCGAAAAAATAACAACAAGTGTTCAGGTCGAAAGACCGAAGAAAAAGCGGAAACCAGCGAATGGAAAGAATGCCATCAAGGGCATTTCCATGAAGAAACATCGAGATGATGGTAATAATAATAATGTATAATCCCTGTTGAGTTTCAAATGCCAATTGAAGTCTGAAAATTCTTTACTCGCCGATCATAGTTCGGCCATATCTCAGATACGAATCAAGAAGAACCAATCGCCGCTCCTCCTCCACCTCCGAATCCAGATGACATTGAAGAAGTGAAGGAAGAAGAACCGACTGAAGGGGAAGCATCAGTGGAAGACACAGAAGAAGTCCTTCCCACTCTTACAACGATATTGGAGAGCGAGACTGTGGTAAGCCTTTTGCCAAAACCGACTCCAGAGGAGAAAATATACGAACAGAGAATATTCATCAGGAACCCGTGCCAGACACAGCCTCAGTGGACGTGTGCGAGGCTCTCTCATGCACGTTCAATGAGGAACATTCGTGTCTCTACTCACTAGGAGGGATTGGCAGCACGTGAGTGGTCTTCGATCTTTAGCCTTGACTACGAGAACAGTATCACCTTGAGTTGAGCAATGTCCATATTGCAGATCCTCGTGGACACACGCTCACGATTTCATCGGCAACCACCTCACTGGAGTGCAGCAGAATAGTCCTGGAGATTACAGTACAAGTGCGATTCTTTCCAAATTTATCTATTTTTGACACATGCGTTTCTCCTCACCGTTCTCGCAGTCATTCCAAATATGTTTCAACAGTCTCATGAAAAGCGAAAAGGCCTTAGATGTCAATAGCACTTTGATCGAGTGTTGTAAAAATATGTTCAGTGACACTGATTCTTTCAACATTGCTGTTTCAGCCGGCTTCGTCTACGTCGGAAAGAACCACAAGGACGTATCGGATGAGGTATAGCTGATTTTTTTATTTGCTTTCAAGATCAACAAAGCTGAATTCAGGTCTTCGTAATGGAATCTGCAAAGTTCACACTGCGCAAGAGCGTCCAACTCAGCTTCGACCTCTTCCTTCGATCGTTCGGACCACAACTGAAGGTAAGATTCCATTGCGTTGTCTGATTAGCTAGACTGTGACGATGAATGCCCAATGGTTTTATCACTTTCTTTTTGTTTACCATAGAATGTGTCATCATTCGGACAATATATTTTCATATTGTTCTAAGTTTTCCGATCTCCAATTCACGTCTTGATCCTAAACTGCCAGCCTACGATACAAACCGAGACTCTGCCAATTACTCCTTTCCTCTTCTTCTCTTCTTCTCTCTTCTTCTTCACTCTGCCTCGATCCCGTTAATCTGCCGTAATCACACCCTGGTCACTGACTGGTTCGCACAGTTTAGAATGCATTGTATCCCCTAACTTGTCTACTCCTTAGTCTCTCGTCCTTTCATTCCTCCAATCATAATGTCAGCTTTTTCATTCCCTATTCTCGGGCCGTTTATGTGTTTAGCGGGAAGAAGGCGCGATCCGGATACAATTGAGATTGAGGATGAATAGAGACGAACTGGAGTAGGGAATCTGTCAAAACTGTTAGGAGTGAAAGTGAAAAGGGCGTAAAACATGCTGAAACATTTAACTGTGCAACGATACTGAGCAAGGTTGAAAAATAGTAATCCTTTCAGGTATGCATTGACTCCTTCGACTACTGCCCTTACTCTTCTCCATCGATCGACAAGGCAAAGTTCTGGTACCGAAACCAGGCAGTTTTCATTCCGCCTGGCGTGAGAAAGGTATTTATATTCCACGCTCTACCTCAATGCAATCGCAAGTCTTCGAAAATCGGCAATCATGATTGTTTTGTGAAACCGAACTGATACGTTGTTGCTTTTTCTTGTATGAATCAGTTTAGATTTCCATCCGAATCTAGCGCGAAACTGACTAATCGCCAACAATCTCTCGATTCAGATCTATTTCATCGCTGGCAAACTTCGTCAGAATCTCTTCCTCGCCGTGGATAATATCCAGATCAAAACGGAGAGAGGAGATAACTACTGTGATACCAACAATCGAATGAGAAGATCTCCCGCTAATTTCACGTTGTTCACCCACTGATCAGTCTAGGCCTTTCAAACATGTAGTTCCTGAAGGTTTCAAACCACTGGCTATCCATCTCCTTTCCGCCCCATTGTCCATCCCATCCTTTTTTGCAACATCATTCGTACTCAGGTCACCCTTCCCATCCCATTCCCTCCTCTTCCAGATTATCTTACGTCCCTTAGTGAGGCGATCGAGCGTATCGAACCGTCGGCTTCCAAAGTCCGGAATGTGTCCAGGGATGGAATTTGGCTGCTGCATCACAATGGTGTCTTTGATAGGGATAGAAGGGGCGGTAGCCATGACAGGATTCCTCATAGTCCCTATGGAGATTTCCCCCTTCTTGCTCCTCCCATTGGATCACCTATTCCCTCCCTCCTCCCCCTTCACACTTTCACTCTCTCTTGCTGGGAACGGTCGTGTATCAATCCTCCTTTCTCCCCTGAGGCATTTGCATGCCTTGAGGGCAGTCTGTCCCCACTACTCCATCTCAGACTAATCTCCATTCATCCCTTCTCATTCTGGCTGGTTCTTAGATTCGCATCGGATTACGGTGCTTGATCTCTCCTCCCTTCTTCCTTCTCCCTCTCAATCCTCACTTTCTTCTCCCTCTGATCACAACTTGCTTATTCCACCATTCAGAACCACTTTTTGCTTGTCAGATACGGTGTTCTCCCTGTCTATCGTTATCAGCTCATGCTCTTATCACCAACTCATTCCAGTGCCTTACCGTATGTTTGTACATTCAGTTCTCTCCATCTTACCGTATTATTCCCATATCAGCATGATAAATGTCGATTTCGTATTCGCTCAGACCATTTTTCACACACTCCGTTGTTTCCAGTACCCCATCATTACTGACCATTCTCTACTGTTCTGTGCCCCTCTCTCTCTCACTCTGTAACATTGGGGGAGGGTACAAATCACCCTACGGATAGCCCCAATTCGAGTGTGAAATAGCCGTAGAACGAGGTAGAAAGGGAGTGAGAGAAGGGATTATCGTGAGGTCCATGGACCGTTTGGTCGGAACTCTGGTTTAGAACCTATTGTGTAGTTATCTACATGAGAATGGATCATGCCACAGTATATGGGGGATAGATTACAGGAATGCGAGAAGTAATAGTTTGTCTGTGCACGGTTCCGACAAGGGTTGAGAGAGTTTATCGTGATGCAGCCAGTTTGCTTAACAACGACGGTTCTAAGTCGAACTGCACGTACTTACAACAATATTTCATCTACATTTTTGAACGACTGTTTAACGTGTTCACTGTTCAACTATCTGAATTGCACTGTAGTGCATCCACTCTTCTGAGTTCAATCATGCATCTTCCAGATCTCTCAATCATCTCAGCCAACTCGACTCAATCAATAATCAGCCACTGGTTCTCAATCAATAAGGATGGCATCTCTGCCGTCTCCTCTCTACCTTCTCGTCCCTTCTCTTCTTCTCGCTTCATTGGGTCAGTCGTCTCTCATTCTCTCGATCTGGCTCCTATAAATAACAACAATAAGTCTCGTTGGCTAAAGGGAGACCGGTCAGTTCTCGCCTTAGAGTGGAACCAAGAACGAAGATGAATGAGACTGTAGAGGTGTGAATGGAAAAGATATGAGTTGATCGAGGGTATTGGATCAGAAGCGCTTCATCTTCATCTTCATTAGCGTACTTTTCCTTAGTTCGCTAAGCATATTTTCTGGGTTATTCAGATGAAATCTTAAATCTGCATATGATGAAATAACCTTGTACTTGATTGTGATTGGTCATTCATGTCTATAGGTAGTTCTACGGATTACCTGCTGTTAAACTGTTCCAATCCGGAAACTAACTTTCTCTTTCTCCTACCAGTCTGATCTTGTTACCTTGAGGTTCATCTCACTTTCCATCCTTCTTCTTCCCTTTCATTCCTCCTTCTAAATCCTCTCCTCATCGTTTCTTCCGGCTCATAAACTTGACGCAGGCATCCATTCACTTTCCTTTGTCAATCCCTCCTCCTCTTCCTGATTCGAGTCTTCCTCTGACCCAGATAACTCTCATCTCCATTCTTAGTCATACAAGTCATGAGATCCTAGAGGAGGGGGGATATCATAAAACCTCGCCCCCTTCGAGCTGGTTGGATTATCTCCCTGCCTCCTTCCTCCATACTGGATCCCCAGCCAGACTCGAACCGCCTAATCCTGAGGGGAACTTCGAGGATACGGTAGCCACTGAAAATCCTAACTAGGTGCGAGAGTATCAGTGCGATAATGATAAAAGTGCAGCAAAAAATGAACAGTGCTAATGAATAAGTTCAGGATCAACATGCCAACCTCCTACTCCTTCATTCGCCTTCAGTTCACAACCAGCCTTCAGTCAACCTTCGTACTCCCAGCAGAGACAAGCCTACTCCTCTTACTCTGTCAGTAAACGACTAGCGTTACCTGCAGACCGGTTGCAAAACATATGAACAGTTCTTAACAATGGCTCGGCTCTACAGATTCAGCGCAGGGGACGAGTAAAGACACTTGCTATCCAATGATGTTTTGCAGCCCGGCTACAGCCACGACTCGTACTCGCAGCAGCCGACAGCACCCGCAGCCCCGCCCCCTCCGCCCGCGCCCATCCCTCCGGCAGGAAGCTATCCACAGGTACGACGATTGCTAAGATTTCGAAATTGGAAGTTTCTTTGTTGGAAATCCGACGAGAAGAAAACTGTATTTGCCTCTCACCAAACCAGTTGACCATTCTCTGAAAGTCATTTCACTTCAGGGTGATGGTTTGGAGGCGTTCAGCGGCAAACTGACCTCGGGAGTTGCCACTGGCGAAGGAACCTACTCGGTACGTTTTATTCTTAACGCGAACTTCTCTACCCAATAGTTAGGACGCAACCTGAACTTACTTACCTTTCTCATGTAGGGCTCGCCGCCGGCTGCGTATGCCAAGTATGGGAAGTCATCGAAGCAGTACGTTCCCTATCCTGGATACGTTCCTCCACCTCCAGGACCAGAGGATAATCAGGTGAGATGGCGATAAAGCTATTATCAAAACCGAATCCATCTTTCAGCTATATCCCTACGCCGCGCCGCAGCCTCCTCCTAGCAATATGGTACGCGTTGTTTCCTCATTTTGCAGTGTAATATTACTTTGCAGCCGCCCCTAAACCTGGCTGGACTGCAGGGACTCACGCTTCCAGCACAGGCGAATGGAGCTTACCCGCAACTCGTTCAAGGACAGCCGAACTACCAGCAGAGTCCTGTGGTAAGTATTCAACTGCCTGAATGAAACTAAACCATCGCATTTGCAGCAATACCCTCAGCAACAGCAGCAGCTGCAGCAGTTCGCCAGTTATGTTCCCCAACAGCAAGCAGAGTATGCCCAGGTATCCTGACCTTTCATCTCTTTCCATTTGTACTGACTGCCTCTATTCAGAAACTCGCGCCCGGCCAGATGTTCAATGGCAATTCTATGGTTCCCCACTACCAGCAAGTCGCAAGTGGAGGAGCGGGGTTAGTTTCATATTTTTGTTGTTTGCAACGGGACCCGCGATAAAATTGAAAAGATGAAGCAGCAAGTGTTTTCTGATCGGTATGAAACTTATCACACCCACCAACAACATTCCAGCCCCATCCTCGACTGCGCTCAACTCTCGCTCTCCAACTTCCCTCAATGCGTGGAGAGCAAACCGGCGATTCCTCCTAGTGAGACTGAAGGGTTCTGCACGTTTGAGGAGAGAACAACCTGCAGGTTCGAGTTTCGAAATGTCGGCAAGAACCTAATCTCTCCGCCTTGATACCTTAGTAGACAAATTCGTTCAGATTCGATGCGACTGCCTTCAAGATTGCTTCGATCTCGGACCCAACGACGAAGAAAGCATTCTCGACACTGATGGGAAGGTGAGAAGAGTTATTTTACAAGCCAGAAGAACCAGATTGAGCTGAATAGCTAGAACGGGATATTGATCAGCGATTGAAACATAGTTGAACACTTAAAACACACAGATTCAATTTTTTTTTTCAGATCCGATTCTCCATCTGGTGGCTTCGCCTACCAGCTCATCTCCACTCCGAAGGGCGAGGAGATTACACTCGGAACTGCGATCGCCTGCCAGAGAGGAAATGGAGTGCTCAAGTTGAGGTGAGGATGACTGAGAGGAGGGGATGATCAAGGGTCCTTTCAGTTACTGGCTGTCCAATCCGACCGAGATCGACTTCAAGGTCTGCACTCAGGATCATCTGGCGAGATCTTGCACTCAGGTAATACCTTCTTTTGTTCTATTTGACTTTCCACTTCACGATAAGAAGGCTTCTTCATAATTCACTTCTTCTAATGCTTCTCCCTCTCAGCCGATCTCCTACTCCTCCTCTTCTTCCGTCATCGTTGAGGTCGTCCATCCGAATTCGACGATCTTCGACGTTGAGATCGTCGTGGCCAATATCCTCCATCCTCTTCTCTTCGTCGTTGACTCCGTCGAGTACAAGGCAGATCTGTGCGAGGACGAGAAAATGGTTTGTCGTTAATTATTTTCCTCCTCCTCCTCAAGCAAAACGGGACAAAGCAACATGGGGAAATTGAAAATTGCGAACAGATTTTGATTGGTTGCTGAAACGCAGTTGAATTCTGAATTTGCTCCATGTACATAGATCTTAATGAGATAAGGTTATGATAAAACCCATTGCAGCCACCAGTCTCCGGTCAGTCCAAGCAGGCCTCTTCCTTCTTCGAAGATGACGCCACTTCCTCCTCCTCTTCTGGATCTGAGAAGGAGAGAGCGCCACGAGGAGAAGAGGAAGAGGGAGAAACAATGGAGGAGAAGGCTGAGGTAATTTACTCATTAGTTAATTGATTATAAAATACAATTTATAGGACCAGAACCGCTCAGACCGTGCCTTCCACGCGCACCCTCCCACTGTTGTCGATCAGGTCTGCCAAAATTTCGAAAATAAACATTAAAACAATATTTCAGCAATTCCAAGTGGATCCGGCAGAGTACGACCATGAAGCGTCCATGCCTGCCAGTGAAGATGTCGCCTACGAGAACTCGGTGATCATTTTTAGAGTTGTTTGGTTTGGGAAATATATTCCAGGGCTACACTAGTGATGAGTCAACATGAGGAATTTCATTCCTCTTTGAAACACATCACTTCGTTCTCAATTACGAATGTGAAACGCAGATAACCGACGACAGCCCCGCACCTCTTCCTTCTCGATCCCTCCAAGGGCCTCCCAGAGACCCTTTCAAGGGCGTCAGGATGAGGGAGAACGAGGTATCTCATTTCCCCCATCGCCACTGCTAATTACTTATTCCAGGACAAGCCTACCTTCCCTCCCTCCGCCGAACCGACTGAGCCACAGATCATCAATTGTGAGTTGCCATTCGAGTGGATCGACCACTGACTTTATTCCGACTAAATTCGTTACATTTCCAGCTCCCTCCCGTCGCCTTCGAATCCGTCGTCTCTCCGTCTGCAATCTCCTCGATTGCTCCTTCGAGAGGAATATGTGCAACTACGGCAACTTCCTGAACACTACTGGAAGGTTCGCATTCTATCCTATGTACATGCCTGTGGATTCAACCAGAACAGGTCCTGATGGTCAATTCCAGTTTCGGCCAGTGGTCTCTCGGGAACAAGCCCGTAGGCAACATCCACACTGGAATCAAGCACCTCAAGGATGGTGGTAGGGCGAGATTTCGAAAATGCCAAATAGTGATAATTCCAGCGGGATTCCTCTACGTCGGTACGGATACGAAGGAGGAGAGGGAGAAGGGAAAGCGGTGAGTTTCAGGAAGGAGGGAAATGAGAGGGGACTAGCGATAACCAATGACTCATCGATGTACCATTTCTGACACAAATCCTTCAATTCAGTGACTACGTGCTCGAATCTCCCGCATTCATTCTCCCTGAGGACACGCCCCTCTCTTTTGATGTCTACAGAAGGAGCAACAATATCAGTCTCAAGGCGAGTATGGCCATCACAAATCTCCTGGGAATGACCATGAGGCAATCGATAATCAATAACCTCTCTAGGTCTGCTTCGATACTCTCCACAACTGCCCCTACACTGTTCCTCCCCTCGAGAAGGAAATCTACTGGAAGGAAGGAGAGACGGTCGTTGTGCCCAAGTCGGCTAGAAAGGTTTGTATTCTTCTTTCATACTCGAAGGCGCAACATTATCGTTTCGTAAAGATGGTTGAAGATAAGCGAAGGCTGTGAAACACAATTCACATTCCAGATCTACTTCGTCGCCACGCAAAAGAACGGATTCAAGTGGCTGGCGATCGATAACATCCAACTGAAGAGCGATCGATGCTAATCTACCGCATTCCTCCTACCGTACTCTTCCCATATCAACAACCAACTTTAATTGCTCCAATCACACCTCATATTCCCCCAGTGCTCTACCATGTCTTTCTACTCCACCACCCACTTTATTTATCGATCTGACCGTAATCAATCGTCCCTTCAAGAATCACTACTCAATGCCGGTATCTGTCTCCATTATCACAATCTGCTGCAATTTCCTTCTCGTAATGAATAATAAATATGTTATCCTCCTGAATCAAGTTGATGACGCGCCTCTCCTTCCCATCAGAATCAAGCTTCCCCCATCCCTTCACTCGGCACTTCAATCCCCCTCATCCTCTTGCTTCTCCTTCTCCTTCTTGTACACAGTTTGCGCCCCCGTCAGTGTAATGGACGAGAAGGAGAGGGCGGGAGGAGCTCCTCCCTCCTCTATCCACGAGAGAGTGGGGGATGAAGAGAGGGCGGATGGTAGGAGGGGGAGGGAAGCATGCCTTCTGAGAGATAAGCGAGAAATCTCCTCTCCTCTCCTCTCTGGATGGTCGAAGTGAAGAGGGAGAGATGGGCACACGAGACGACGCATGGACTACCCTCCCACCTCCCACTCCCACTCATTACGAATATTGATTGATTCTATTGATTGACTGTTATTGACTTCCTGTTCTTCCCACTCATCTCCCGCTCTCCCACTTCAACCTAGGCGGATGTTTTGCGCTACTGTAATTCGACACTACGTTGTTTCAACTCGTAGTATTTTACACGGTTCTGAGTCATTCTATGTTTCATCATTATCATACCGTAACCGACTCGATAAGAACCGTTTGAATCTGTTGCCTCTCTCCGTCGTTCGTTTGAAGCCTCTTTACGGCATTTCCACTGTAATCTTGCAGCAAGTTTGATCAGTGATTCTCTCTCCTCCTCCGCGCTATCAATGAATCAGCGATGCAATCTTCCAACTTGATCAGATCGCTTCCTGGAAATCTCATCCATTCTCTCCACAGGGATCTTCTTTATCTCTCTCTCAGACAATCGTCCTCTCTCTTCTCTCTCCAGACATTCTTTCGGTACTATTTGATCAGTTATCCTCTCACTCTTCCGCTGCCATCAACTCCCTCCTTCTCCCCTTCCTCCCATTGTTCGACGCGTTCTTTGAACTGTCATCTGATATGGCCTAGCACTTTCCGTCCTATTGCAACGAATCGATCTAATGCACTTGACTTTGTTCTGCATCTGTCCAATGAAGTCGTAATGATGAATGTCCTGCCGTTAGTATTCCGCAGTTCTCTTGCTCTGATTGATTGGAGCGTTTGCTCAACGCACAGACTCATTTGTCCACTTCTTCTTTGGCGTGTTCTTTTTGCAATCCTCATTCATAATCTCTGCTCCTCTCTCCTTGGATGCACGAGATCTCCCCTCCAAATGCATTCTCAGATGCCCCCGAGGGCGAAAGAAACAGAAGGAGAAGATTGCCGTTGAAGAACAAACAGATTTGAGATTTGAGAGATCGAGCATTTTCTCTCGCTGTAATATTGATTGATCCGTGAGAAGTGATGGCACGCCGCGTAGTTCCGTATTGACTCATCGATATTTCGTCATCATGTCCCAGCAACTGTATCTTTCGATCCGTTATTGTGCTGCGTATTCATTATTGATCTTTGATCTTTCACCCCTCATCATCACTCATTCTCTGCAGTTCGAGCACCGTTTCCTCCACGGTCTCGTCCTCGAGAACGAAAAGATCGAATAGCTGAGCAAGTCCGAGTTGGACTCAGAGGATTAGAGAGATCAACGAGGTTCGATTCGTTTTGAATAAACTATGTGGGCGGTGGAAGAAGCATTCATGAATCCCAGTCATTCGTACTGTGAAAAGAATGTGAAACCGAACTGAACCATTCTCGAGTTGCAAGGGTACGCGCATTCAGAAACAATGATGGAGCAAGATCCCGGATGGCAATTCCTTCGGCAGAGCCAGGAGCAGGTCAGAAAACGATAGGTGTTTTCGAAATTACATATGCTAATCATAGGCGCTCGCCGCCCAGACGAAGAAGTTCGATTCGAAGAAGAACGTGTGGATCGGAGATGCGGAGGAGGGATTTATCGCCGTGAGTTGATCAGTCGGACTCGATTTTGGAGCAAACTTATCATAGTATTGCAAACACAACCACTTCTGGTCGTTTTTTTGCATTGTAGCCATGATAAAATTTAAGAAATGAATCGCTAATCGATAATTGCAGGCCGAGATCAAGTCGGCGAAGGGCGACGTTCTCACCGTCGTCACCACCAAGGGAGAGGTACCGTACCTTCCATCGATCGCAAAATGATTTAAAATTCTCTGCAGAAATCGCTGAAGAAGGACGATACGCAGCAGATGAATCCGCCCAAGTTCGAGAAGACTGAGGATATGGCCAACCTCACCTTCCTGAATGACGCGAGTGTACTGCACAATCTGAGACAGAGATACTACGCCATGATGATCTATGTGAGTATTTTAGTTAGGTTGCAACCTCCAAAGAGAGCGAGTAGGCAAAGTAAGACTACTTCAGACGTATTCGGGTCTGTTCTGCGTGGTGATCAATCCCTACAAGCGCCTTCCCATCTACTCGGAGAGCATCTGCAAGATGTACCAGGGAAGACGGTCAGTGGATTGCGTACCGATGAAGAAATAGAGACAGTGATTTCTAAATTACAAGTGTGTTGATGCAATTCTTGCAGTCGTAACGAGGTGCCTCCCCATCTGTTCGCCGTGGCCGATGAGGCATATCGCAACATGGTCAATGGTGAGGATTTATTTGGAATTGCCGGATTCGTATTTGAAGAAAAGCAATTCGATTCACTTGAGTTTCACACTTGCTATACGTTTTGAATTTCTTCTACTTTTCAATCAGTAGTTTGGAGTGCATTCAATAGAAAAATCAACGATTGTTTCAGACAAGGAGAACCAATCGATGCTGATCACTGGAGAATCGGGAGCCGGAAAGACTGAGAACACCAAGAAGGTTCGAGAGTTGATCTTTGATCTCCCTCATCTCTCCCTTCTCAGGTCATTTCCTACTTCGCTATGGTGGGAGCATCTCAGTCAAAGAAGGCTGCGTCCAAGTCTGATGCCTCTCTCGAGGACCAGATTGTCCAAACCAATCCCGTACTTGAGGCTTACGGTAAGCGTTTGATCGATAACTGGTTTGATTGTTGCTGAACCCTGTGAGCGTGATTGCTGATTGTTCTCTCTGTTCGTTCCTTCGTTTACTGCTTGTGAGATACTGAGAAATGTGTTCGAAGAGGTGGGAGAGTTGTAAGCAACTGGCGAGAGATTGGGAACATCTCTCGGCAAACAATTCACGGTTCCGGCTAACAAACAACTCTCAGGGAGATCCTAAACGGATCGAAGTGAATGATGTGGGTCCCAGTGCAAGAAAGATAATAAGAAAAGCCCAACGAGGATGAGCAAGACCTAGATAACGATGAAATATCGAAATCCTCTCAGGAAACGCAAAAACCGTCCGTAACAACAACTCGTCTCGTTTCGGAAAGTTCATCCGCATTCACTTCAATCATGCGGGAAAGCTGGCCGGAGCTGATATCGAGCACTATCTGCTAGAGAAATCGAGAGTTATCAAACAGGTTCGAACACGAAAACCACCAACAATATCAAATCATCTTCAACAAATGATCAATCACTGTAAGTAATGCATTTAAGGCTCCCGGAGAGCGTTGCTACCACATCTTCTACCAGCTGTACTCCGGGGCAGTTGCTGGACTCAAGGGTACCTTAGATCTCCATATTTCAAAAATAACAATTATTATTACAGAGAAGCTCTTCCTCACGCGTCCGCTCAAGGAGTACCACTTCGTCGCCCAGGTTCGGTGTACTATTACTTAATTAAACAATTAGTTAATTGGGTAATCAGTAATTGAATAAACACTGCAGGCCGAGCTAACCATCGACGGTGTTGACGACAAGGAAGAGATGATGCTGACGGATGTGAGTGAATTGATTGTGTTTCATACTTCGTTTATCCTTCTTAGTCGTTGATTCGTCCATCGTTAGATCGATACTAAACGATCACACCTAGAAATCGAAATAGAGATCCGAAATAAAAGATCAGAGCTCAAAGATCAATAACTCCATTCCAGGAAGCCTTCGACATCATGAAGTTCACCGCCCAGGAGAAGAGCGAGCTGTTTGCGGTCACTGCCGGTATTTAAAAAAAACACTTTCGAAAATAATTATGAAATTCCAGGAATCATGCACATGGGCGAGATGAAGTTCAAGCAGCGTCCGAGAGAGGAACAGGCGGAGGTCGATAACATCGAGGGTGAGAGCTAAAAGATCAAACAAGTCCTAAGCTACTACATTGGACAAAAGAGTTCTGTGCAGAAGTAGCCCTTATCGGTATTGAACTTGTTCATGAAATTCTTTGCAGAGGGTAACCTCGCCTGCAAACTCTTCAACTGCGACCAGGAGAAGTTCATTTCGGTGAGAAATCAAAGATTCGTAACAGAACTGAAACAGGAAATTGACAGGCCCTGCTCAAGCCACGCGTCAAGGTCGGCACTGAGTGGGTCAACAAGGGACAGAATCTGGAACAGGTGAGGAATGATTGTGGTCTTCTGAGCTTAAAACAGGTCATCAGAGTAACATAACACATCCAAAACTCCTTCATTTCAGGTCAACTGGGCTGTGGGAGCACTCGCAAAGGCTCTCTACGCCCGCATGTTCAAGTGGTTGATCAGCCGTTGTAACAAGACCCTCGACGCGCAGGATCTGTCGAGGTATAATCGATTTTACTTTTGTGATTCAATAAAAATCTTGCAGAGACTGCTTCATCGGCGTGCTCGACATTGCCGGATTCGAGATCTTCGATGTGAGTTTCACAGGGATTGCAAAGTCGAAAGGATTGACAGGGAGTTGATATCAACTGCCTGTAATCTGCAAAACTCACAAAACCAATGCAATGAAAAAAAAAAACGATTTTCAGCTGAACTCGTTCGAGCAGCTGTGGATCAACTTCGTGAACGAGCGTCTGCAGCAGTTCTTCAACCACCACATGTTCGTCCTCGAGCAGGAGGTACCGTATCCTTCAATCTACCGTAACCGAGACATTCCACTCGAGACCGAGTTCCTTGCAGGAATACAAGCGCGAGGGCATCCAGTGGGAGTTCATCGATTTCGGACTCGATCTGCAGGCTTGCATCGAGTTGATTGAGAAGGTACTGTAACATGTGTCTACTGTAGATCCGAATCGATAACTGACTATCGTAACCATTCCAGCCCCTGGGTATCATCTCGATGCTGGACGAAGAGTGCATCGTGCCCAAGGCATCGGATGCAACTCTCGCTCAGAAGCTGAATGATCAGCATCAGGGCAAGCATCCCAACTTCCAGAAGGCTAAACCGCCTAAGGGAAAACAGGTAAGAGCTTGTATCTGTTGAAGTTCAAACTCCCCAGGACTGCAATCTCATGTTCAATGTTAATTGTAGGCGCCAGCCCACTTCGCCCTCGTGCACTACGCCGGTACTGTGCAGTACAATGTAACTGCCTGGCTGGAGAAGAACAAGGTGATTCTTGCTTTCCTCCAGTCGTTGGGTAGACTAGAATCATCGCTTGCAGGACCCTCTGAACGACACGGCAGTCACCGTGCTCAAGGCGAACAGCGGCAACCAGCTCGTGAGCGACCTGTGGGAGGACTACCAGACTCAGGTGAGAATGAATTCACTCGGAATCTAGCTACTGTTCAGACTACACAGTTCCCTGAGCAGATGAGTTTTCGAACAGAGCCACAACAGCATCCTTTCCAGGAAGACGTTGCTGCAGCTGCAGCTCGTGGAGCCGCCAAGGCGACCGGAAAGAAGAAGGTACGGGGTCTAATTATGCTAATTATCAATTAGTTACTTATGTTCAGGGCAAGTCGGCCTCCTTCATGACGGTGTCGATGATGTACAGAGAGTCGCTCAACAAGCTCATGACTATGCTTCATCAGGTGAGAGTTGTGTTGGATATGTTTCGAAGGAACTTTATGTTCTTTGGGCACTGAAGGAAACTAATGATCCACAAGCAATGCATTCTCAATAACTTCCATCTCCAGACCCATCCTCACTTCATCCGTTGCATCATCCCCAACGAGCAGAAGAAGTCTGGTGAGCGATTTTCGAAATATTTTAATGAATATCAGAATTAAAGGTCTGATCGAGGCAAACCTCGTGCTCAACCAGCTCACGTGCAACGGAGTGTTGGAGGGAATTCGAATCTGCAGAAAGGGATTCCCCAACAGACTGCCGTATCTAGAGTTCAAGCAGCGGTACGGCATCTTTTCACATTTTTGATGTGATTTGATGTTTTTTTCAATAACTAATTGTTCCAGTTACGCGCTGCTCGCAGCCGACGAAGCGAAGGCCGCCAAGGATGAGTCGGTCAGTTTCGAATTTCGAAAATATTAAAGCGAAAAAGACGATTTGCAGGAAGCCGGTAAGAAGATCTGCGGTGTACTCGCGAACAAGAGCCAGCTCAAGCCGGAGGAGTACCAGTGCGGAGTCACTAAGGTGGGGGAATCAGACACATGTTGAAAATTTCTCATGATTTCTGGCAACACTTGTGAGAATAAGGAGCTGTTGAGAAGCGTGAATAAGACCCTTATTATCCGTTTCACACCCTATCTCTTTCAGGTCTTCTTCAAGGCGGGAGTTCTCGCGCATCTCGAGGAGTTGAGAGACGTTGCCCTCACTGAGTCAGTCAGCTCTTACCCGACCTGATCTTTGATCTCTCCATTCTCAGATTCGTCACCAAGTTCCAGTGCGCGGTCCGTCACTATCTCGCACAGAGCGAGTACAAGATGAGAGTGAACAGTCGGTGAGAATATGTTTCGATTATGTTTCAACGCTCGTTCAAATTCTGAAGCGAATGCTCTGTTCGATCTGTACTCGGCACTCGTGGAAAAACCGAAACTACAAATCTGAAAAACGAGGAGGATTGAGTAATATAACTTCTCCTCACAGCGTCGGAATCCTCGTCGTTCAACGCAACGTCCGTGCCTGGTGCACTCTCCGCACCTGGCCCTGGTTCAAACTCCTTGGACAGGTATGATTTTTGTTTTACTGATTGAAGACTGCCTTCCCGCATTCCTCTCGATAGAAAATGTATTCTGATTAGGAATCGTAATAAGTACCAATTCCTTCGCAGGTCAAGCCACTCATCAAGGGCAACAAGGCCAGCGAGGAGACAGAGAAGAAGCTGAAGGCTAGTTTGTCACGTAACTTGGTTGAGATTTTTTGGTTGAGAGATCAAGGTTGAGATTTCTGAAAAGACGATAGCTGTAAGCCTGCGGGTGGAACATGTAAACATTATTCAGGAGCTCGAGGAGGCGCACGCCAAGGAGGAGCGCGCAAGGAAGGAACTCGAGGCCGAACTGGCCAGAGTGTCGGCTGAGAAGGCGGTGAGAGTGAACTATTATCAACTTATATGGAGGAGGAACTAGGCATAGTCAGGGTTTACTTCAAGGGCAGATTCAGGGAATTACCCTCACATCATCGCTGAGAGGTTCCAAAGAAAGAATGGGGGTAAATCATCGAAACAAGGAAGATCAAAGACAAAGCATGTGACAGCTAGGAGAGATGACACTAGACAAAGTATAAAGGAGACCCCCGATGATCTGCCGATTCTTGACAGTAGTCATCTCATCTGTGTGTCCTCGTCTCAATTATTCGCTACAAGAAACGCGCGATTCACTGCTGTCGATAATGGTATCGACCAATAATTGAACAGCACCCAGCAACTGTGGGGTTAGCAAGGAATCTCCGTTATGCAGGCCCTTGCTCTCCAACTTGAAGCCGAGCGTGACACCTCAGCAGAGGGAGAGGAGAGATCCGCCAAGCTGCTCGCCCTCAAGAGCGACCTCGAGAAGCAGGTACGGTAGTTCGAGCAGGCAATTGAGGACTGACTTCTTTCCAGAACGAGGATCTCTCTGAACAGATCGCGGATATGGAGGACAAGAACTCGACGTTGCAGAAGCAGAAGAAGAAGGTGACTAGGAGTTCTGATATCATGGCATTGCTCTGCCCAACCTTCCGTTGTTGTTCCTTGACGACTTCTGACTCCTATTTGGCATAATTCCTTTGTTTGATGTGCTTACTATCTTTAAGAACGCTTTAGAAAACTTGGAAGTTCGATAATTCGGATATCTGTGGAATCAAAGAATGCATCTTATTGTGATTCGCAGGCCGAGTCCGACAATGAGACTCTCAAGAAGAACGTGGGCGAGCTCGAGTCGACGATCAAGAAGCAAGAGAGTGAGAAGCAGAGCAAGGATCATCAGATTAGATCACTACAGGTTGATTCCCATTTCTTCACGGTTATTCCTTCATGATTATCAGTTGTGCGTACCTCGAGAGCAAATATTGCAAACCTTTTGCTGCTAACTTGAAATCAATTCTAGGACGAGATCGCAGCTCAGGATGAGGTCATTGCCAAGGTGTCCAAGGAGAAGAAACAACAGGAAGAGGCGAATAGGAAACTGCTCGAGGATATTCAGGTGAGAATCATTAGGAACGATGAGTTTCACAAGACCTATCAAGCTCTCAATCGAATCACGGTTTGATACTTCTCCTATGAACTCTGTCAACACTTGAATGATCTCAATGAGCTGGTTCAGGCCGAGGAGGACAAGGTGAACCATCTGAACAAGATCAAGTCGAAGCTGGAGCAGACTCTCGATGAGTTGGAGGACAATCTGGAGAGGGAGAGGAGAAGCAAGCAGGATGTTGAGAAGCAGAGAAGGAAGGTGAGCAAAAGACCATTCCGAATGATCTCACATGGATTCTATTCCAGATCGAGGGCGAGCTGAAGGTTGCTCAAGAGACGATCGAGGAGCTGAACAAGCTGAGACACGATGCGGAGCAGATCATCAAGAGGCATTGGAACCTTTCCATCAGCTACTTTAATGATAATCTCTTCAGAAAGGACATGGAGATCGCCTCGATCACATCCAAACTCGAGGACGAGCAGTCGCTCGTCGCGAAGCTCCAGAAGCAGATCAAGGAACTGCTCGCCAGAATCGCTGTGAGAGTTTACTTCCGTTTTACCTGCAGCATCTTGCTCAACGCTGTTTCAATGAACATTTGCAGGAGCTGGAAGAGGAACTGGAGGCCGAGCGAGCCTCTCGCGCCAAGGCTGAGAAGGCCCGTGCCGATATGCAGATGGTCAGTTTCCTTCGTCAACCCATCTCTAGTCAGTGGTCAACGCAGAGCTGAGGTTCATGCTGAAATAGACTGTGGAGTAGCGATTTACTGTACACAGGAACTGGAAGAGCTGGGAGATCGTCTGGACGAGGCTGGAGGTGCCACTCAGGCACAGATGGAGTTGAACAAGAAGAGAGAGGCAGAATTGAGCAAGCTGAGAAGAGATCTGGAGGAGGCTGCTATCTCCCATGAGGTGAGGGGAGGGGAAGAAGCGCATAAGGATGGATTGGTATTATTCGAAGACGGAGTGTTCTACTTATCAAACATTACAAGCGCAATGTAATTTGAGAAATCTGTGAAACACAATATGAAATGAAGTTTCACTGAATTTGAGGAGCGATATTTGTAGAATCAAACTAGTATTTCGTTCTATTCCAGTCAGCCATCGGTGCCCTTCGCAAGAAGCACAACGACGCCATCGCTGAGCTCTCCGACCAACTCGATACCATCCAGAAGCATCGTGCCAAGTATGAATGTTTCATCTTTTTGAGTTTGAGAGTTTTGTGAAATCACAATTGACTACTTATCGAACAAGACGAATAGTTCTGAGTTTGATGTACCTATGAAACGTAAACAATTTGCAGACTGGAGAAGGAGAAGTCTGGTCTCCAGAGGGAGATCGACGACTTGCAAGCGGGAGGAGATGCCGATTCCAAGCACAGACAGAATGCAGAGAGACTCGCCAAACAGTTGGAGGCACGTTTTTGATTTTTAAATTGATTTTCGAAAATATTTAACCATATTTTAGGCGCAGCTGACCGAGCTGCAGCTGCGATCGGATGAACTGCAGAGGAACAACCAGGAATTGATGCTCGCGAGAAGCAAGACCCAACAGGAGAACACCGAGTTGAATCGGTGAGATTTCATTACGCGAGTTGGAATGAGTTTCAATGATTGCGTGAATACTCCAGCGAGTTTCTTTTTTCGATTTCTTTGCATCTTTCTACATAACACACCATTGCTACTTTGCAGTCAACTCGAGGACGCGGAGTCTCAACTTGGCGCTCTCAACAGGATCAAGTCTCAGTTGAACTCACAGTTGGAAGAGAGCAGAAGAGCACTCGAACAGGAAGCTAGGGAGAGACATGCCGCCCATACTCAGGTGCGGATTCATACCTCATTCATCCCAGGTTGTCCTCACTAGACTGCAATGATGCTTGCATTGATACAATGATTGGCATCAGTAAGAACGTCACGACAGATAAGAGATCAAAGATCACACATTCCAGGCTCAGAACTACCAATTGGAATGCCAACAGCTGCGTGACCAGATGGACGATGAGGCTGAGTCGAAGACCGAGCTGGCCAGACTACTGTCCAAGGTATCGTCGCCCATCAAATAGTCAGATGCAGTACCTCGATCGTTCCAGGCCAATGCCGAGACTGCCCAATGGCGTGCCCGCTTCGAGGGCGAGGGAATGGTCAGGGCTGAGGAGATCGAGGAGGCTAGGTCAGCTGACTTTTTGTTGAGATTTAGTAGGAAGAAGGTGAACTGTGTTTCATAGACCGAACAAGTACATGAGGTTGAGTATACAGCTATTTTGTTGTTTCTTTTTATCACCATAACTTCACTACTCTCAAGCGTCCACAAATAACCGAATTGTTGCAATTCAGACGCCGTCTGGCTGTCAAACTGCAGGAGATGCAGGAGCAGTGCGACCAGGCCAACCAGAAGGTAGATTATTACTTCAAAAATCAATCAATAATCCTCACGACGCTGATGACCGATCGATTGATACCGCGTTAATCATTAAAATTAGGTCGCAAGCGTGGAGAAGGCGAAGCAGCGTGTCGCTCAAGAGCTAGAGGACGCACAGGTTGATGCCGAGAGGGTTCGTTGATTAACTAATTGTGCTCATTAAGACAAATTATCTCGTTCCAGGCTCACTCCCTCGCCGCATCTCTCGAGAAGAAGCAGAAGGGATTCGATCGCGTCGTCGATGAATGGAGAGGAAAGTGCGAGGTGAGAATCGCAATGAGCAGATGATGAACGATTGTGTTTCACAAGTCTGATAAATACAGGGCTATTGGAGCACAATGATTTCCATCTTGCTCCTCAGATACAAACCCAAATTATCCTGAATTGCTTAAATTCCTTGTCAGGGTCTCGTTCACGAACTGGAGAACGCGCAGAGAGACACTCGCGCCGCCTCGACGGAGACTGCGAGGGCGAAGAACCATCTGGAGGAGGCCCATGATCAGGTACTCACTTTTTTGTTTGGAAGATACTGTAACCTACCGTATCTCTTGGCCGCGTGAGCCCATTCCAATGACCATTTTAGATGGAGCAGCTCCGTCGCGAGAACAAGGCACTCGCTCAGGAGTTGAAGGACGTCACTGATCAGTTGGGAGACGGAGGAAAGAATGTGCATGAACTGCAAAAGGCGAGAAGGAGATTGGAGTGCGAACTGCAGGAGGCACAGGTGAGAGGGGAGAGGGATTGATGGAAGAACTGATGATGGAGTCCCCTAAAGTCAATTTGTCATGTATTCTGAATAAGCTAACAAAATTATGTGTAGAAGCAACTCAATGCATAAAGGAGTAATTCATTATTCATTATTCAGCAAGCCCTGGAGGAGGCCGAGGTCGCTCTCGAGGCGGAAGAGTCGAAGGTGATGAGACAGCAGATCGAGATCTCCCAAGTGAGATCGGAGATCGACAAGAGACTCGCTGAGAAGGTGAGTGCATTGATTTTTTTAAACACCATGAATGGAGGACAATCGTTGTTCTTAAAATGTCAACCGTTGTAAAGTAACTCTGAAACACATCAGACCTTGAATAATGCGCAGCAATAAAAGAACGCAAATTCAGGAGGAGGAGTTTGAGAACACTCGCAAGAACCACGCCCGCGCCTTCGAGTCCCTTCAGGTTTGTTAACATTGTTCTTATTGTTGTTGTTATTGTTTTCCGATGAATAAACTCAAATCTTTATTCAAGGCCACCCTCGAGTCCGAGACGCGTCAGCGCGCTGAGCTGCTGAGAATGAAGAAGAAGCTCGAGACCGATATCAACGTGAGCTCAGTTATCGATAGGCTGAGCACCCCGTTTGGGATACGGTAGACAATACCGTTCAGGAGCTCGAGGTCGCTCTCGACCACTCGAACAAGCAGAATGTCGACGCCCAGAGAGCTGTGAAGAAGCATCTCGAGACCATTAGAGATCTGCAGGTATGGGAAATTCAGCGATAGCACAATTCCCATGACTGTTGTGTGCATGACAGTGTAGTTCGTTGAAATAGTTACAGCAGTGAACCGGTTTCTTGGCTTGAATGAGGAGGAGTTCCAAACCTTCTGCAGGTGTCCGTGGAGGAGGAGCAGCGTGCTCGTGATGACGCTCGTGAGCAGTTGATGAGCATCGAGAGAAGAGCACAGACTCTCCAGACGGAGAAGGAGGAACTCGTGATGAACTACGACCAGGTGAGACCTACTTCCTTACGTGTATACCAATTTCAATAGGAATCAATAGCATCGTAGTTGCGGCCATTGTCCAATCCCGATCCCCAATTCACTCGAATCCATTTCAGTCGGAGCGATCTCGTCGTCAGGCGGAGACAGAGAACATCGACCTTCGCGAGACGACGAATGCCCTCAACGAGCAGAATATCTCGTTGACGGGACTGAGGAGGAAGCACGATGGAGAAATCGCTGTGAGTCTTTCCATTCCCTACTGCCATTTCATGTTCTGTAGTGTGAAATTTCAACTGGAGACCTTCTTGAAATATTGCTTGAAATATGAGACCTGCTTGAAATAATCCTTCTTCAGCAACTGCACTCCGATCTCGAAGAGGCTCTGAGTGAGCAGAGAGCGGCAGAGGATCGAGCGAGGAAGGCTCAGAGTGAAGCAGCCAAGCTGACTGACGACCTCAAAGTGGTGGGCTGTTGATTTACTAGAAATTCCAAGAAAAATCGTTTCTGGAAGATGCGTAGAACTTTCGTTGAAGGATGAAACGTATTTGGATGTGTTGTGATTCGAAGAATTGCGAATCATGATCAAACAATCTGAATGATTCCAGGCAACGGACGACAAGGCGAACAACGCGAAGGCAGTCAAGGCAGCTGAGGCGCAGATTAAGGTGATTACTTAATAATTAAAAACTTATTAGCATAACTCATTCAGTCGCTGCAACTGCGCGTCGAGGAGGCCGAGGCGAATGGAGGCAAGGGAACCAAGAGACAGGTTCGCTATTGAAGCAGAATGAGAGAATGAGCACTGCATTCAATAGTTCAATCACTAATGATGTGATTCCAATTCAGATGGCCAAACTGGAGAACAGAGTGCACGAACTCGAGCAGGAGATCGACTCGGAGCAGAGACGGTATGTCTTTTTTTTATTAATCTAATTAATTAAATAAATACTTCAGTCACACGGAGACTCAGAAGTACCTGCGCAACAAGGACAGACGCGTTCGCGAATTGACTTTCCAGGTATGTTTCAGATGCAACAGATTACTCTCATTTACCTCTATTGTTGATTTTCCCATGATTCGCGTAACAAAAACACTATTCGATCGATAGATTGAGAACGTTCTCGCCACACGTTCTATTACCAGATCAACAGAGCGTGCAATATGAAGAGAGTAGGAACAATCGAGAATCCTTTCAGGTTGACGAGGACAAGAAATCGCAGGAGCGAATGTACGATCTAATGGAGAAGTTGAATGGAAAGATCAAGACGTACAAGAGACAATTGGAGGAGGCTGTTAGTCTTACTTTGTGCCTTTTGTCTCAATCTGATCGAAGAAGTAATTCTGACCCTGTAATTTCAGGAAGAGCTCGCGACGAACAACCTGACCAAGTACAGGCAGCTGCAGCACCAACTTGAGGTCGGTGTTTGGTCTTTGATCTTTCATCCTTTTCATCGAGATTCATTGATCTTCGATCTCTGCAGGAGGCCCAGGAGCGCGCAGACGCAGCCGAGAACGCCCTTCACAAGGCTCGTGCTCAACAGCGATCTGGATCTGGCTTCTTCGGTCGATCGGTAGGTCACGACCATGATCTACTCTCAAACATCGATTGATAATACTCATCTTTGATCTTTCCAGGCATCCTCAACGACGATCAACTTTGCCCGAAGTTCCTCACGCTCCTTCATGCGTAACCTGAACACGGACACAATCGAAGAGTAGATCAGCGCCAGTTATCGATCGATTACCGTATCCCATCCCTTGTCCCTCTTGTTGTTTACTGTACATATCCGTACTGTCTCTTCTTGATTCCTTCTCCGGTTAGAATCCACCACTAGGTTCCCGCATATCGTAGCTCAAAGATTATCAAAATACGAATTCACTTCCACCTACTCCTATCATATCTTTCGTGTGCCGTGCGTTTTTTTGTTTATTTCTTTATCTTTTATCCCCTCAATTATCAGATTTCCGTGTGACCTCACGTTGAGTGCTTCATATTCTATGCTCATTCATGATCATAGTCAGAGATCAAAGATCAGATCTGATTCCCCCGCTACTAACCCCTTTTCCCATCACTGTGTGCATCGTTTGGCCAATCGATAAACACAATTTTTAAAGTAATCTTGCTATTTAGACATGAAAACAGAGATCGAGCAGGTGCTTTTATTCGGGGAAAGCTAGCGTATTCCGAGAGGGAGGAATACGTGGAGAGTGAAAGGATGGAATGAATAAGTTACGAGAGACAGATGAACGGCATGAATCAACCAGCAAACGACCACTGATATTTTCGTGTTTTGCAGACTGGTATATTCTTAGAACTGAAGAACACACGATGATGTTTCTGAATCGTTACACAGCTCTGTCTTGTATTTTCGTGCTTTTTCGTAATAGTCTCGGTCTCAAATCCATTCACTCACACCTGGGTGTGACTCTCCATTGTTCTCCCCCTCCCACCTCCTCCCTCCCTCACTGTCTATGACAACTACACAGCTACACGATAGTTTAGGGTGGGTGGTCAAGAAAATCACTTTTCACAACTTGAAGCTTCCCTTCTCCACGTCAGTGACTGTAATTGTATTATCGCATTGAAGTGAACTCTCGAATTCCTTCCTGGTCAGTCTTTTTCGTCTGTGCACATCTATCCCTTTCTCTCTTACTCTCCTAACAACCCTTGAGAGTCTCGAAACTGAGAGGGGGAGAGAAGGGGAGAGAAGGGGGTGGAGAGGTTAAACGTAATTGTTCGTCTCTTCCTGGCGAGATTTCATGGCTGAGGGAGAGAGCGAGTCTGTTCCTTAGCAGGCGCTTGATTTAGCCGCCCTTGTACTTTCATTCATTCACTTAGTACGAGAATCTGCGAAATTTCGGCGTTGACCTTTGCGAGCTTCCTGGAATTCTTCATCATTGATAATTGTGAACCATTTTGAGTCGCCTAGTGAACTGCAGCTCTGTTCAGCAAAGATCTCCCCATTCACAGGACTCGTGGAGCAGGAAAAGAGGAAAAAGGTAGAAACTATGGAAAGGAAGCAATCAAAATCTGCAGTTCGATCTCTCTCCTCATGTTTCTTTCCTCCTTCCCTCGAGACATTTCACATTCGGATGCTGTATTTCCCTCGTCTCAAAGTTCATCGTCTCTTCTCATTTCATTCAATCAATGGTGGCTATGCTCACGTGTTTTGTTGATGCCAAGTCAATAATGTTGTCATCTGATAATTTTGTGCTGCTGTTGGTAGAAGATGTACGAAGTATAGCAACCGACTCCGATTGTGACATTAGCTACTCCAGTCTGGGTGTTCTCCACTACCTCCAAAATAGCTTCCTTCATCTGCCATTGGGCGGATATAATCAATCACGAACTCTCTGCTCTGTTCACTCCACTCTTTCTTATTCCTACGCAGCTTGGCCCACATCATATAGACGTCATAGATTCTGTTCGCTTTCTGGCATTTCCCATTGTATCTCAACACGAATGCAGATAATGGTGTCATTCTCGTGATGTTTATCAGTTCTTCGAAAGTGCGGCGATACTATGAGCTTTGAATCCCTTACCTACGTCTGCCTATTATTACTACTCCAATCTTCTACTACTGCCCACTCCTCGTATCTCCAAATTGACCTTCCCATCTCCTCTCCTTCTCCTCCTCCTTCTTTTCCACTAACCCATTCAAATTCGTCACACAATAGGCTGCTCAGCAGACTCTCCCATAAGGAAAATTCGCACCTTTGAGACGTCGTCCTTCCAATTTCAACCCACCCCTTCTTTCGCCTTCCCCCTCCTCATCCCTCTTCCAACTGTCGTTTTATGGACTATGGGATTTCCTGGTTGTTGAGCTTGATTCAGCGGCTTCTGCTATACAGAAATATATGTTCGCTATCGCTAACCTATTGATGATTCGATATTCTCAACGATTTGATGACACGTGAGATGAAATCAAAAGATTGTTGCTATTGTGATATGTTTCCACTCTGATCAACAAACCATAGGTCACTGATTCAACATTCGTATGTCTCTCCTCCTACCTTCTCATGGTTGATCTCCATGAGAGGGGGCAGCCTCATAATGCATTCCTCCCTTCCTTCCGTATCACATTTCGGCTGTACTTTCTCAGCCTTCGATTAGAATGAGTAAGGGGAGGAAGGGAAGGGTCCCACCTGATTTCGTCCATGTTTGTTCTCTCCCCTACTCACTACGGATCCCTCCCTACCTCATTCTGCTTCCGTATTCAGTCGCAGATGTCGATGTCTGGACACGAAGCATTCTTGTCCCGCTATCGTCGTGAATCTCAATTCCTTTTTCATTTTATTGTTCAGTTACACTTATACCTCATTTGTGCTTGCTTTTCTTACTGATTGTTCCTGCGATCTCGAAGTTCTCTCATTGTACTGAATTTCAGTAAATTTTACTTCTTTTCAATAGTGAATTCATTACAGCAACAATGCTGTCGATGGATACGGGATGAAGTGATCTCTCTCTTCTCTCTAATCTCTGCATGGTATGCTCTCCTCTCATCGTCTATCGACTGGAGGCGCCGGCCCACTGCTGGGGGCTTATATTCCACCCAGGGAGAGGTGAGAAGGGAATCATTTCTTTTAAAAAATTCACTCTTATGAAAATTTTATACGTTTCACGACATGTTCGAATCTCGAAATATTTACGGACGAACGATTCATAGTCGGAACGCGGTTTTAAAAAAAACACACTCTACAATCCCTCCTCCCTTCTCAGATACGCTCGTTCATTCGAGGCAGCCCGTCGCCACTCTTCTGCTTACTCTCTCAAGTATGGAGTGAACAACAAGAAACGGTAAGACAGACTGGGAGCACTCAGGGGAGATTGATTGCAACTGAGAAACAGCAACGAAAACAATACAAAACAAGCAGAGAAACAGTTAAGGCTAGTAACACTGAGGGTGCTCCATTGAAAATCCTATGCAGAAATACAGGTCATGCGTTGAAAAACTTTCCCGTGTATCGATAAACAGCTGATTGACTTCTCTGCCGAAAGAATAAGAATAAGAACTTTTCCAGTCGCCCTGGTCTGTCACAGGCGACGCCAACTCCTTCTACGTCCAACTACGTCTCCTACCATGGAGGACACGTCCAGGAAGCACTGACTGCCAGTCTACACTCGAGGAGGTAAGGATCGTACTCGATTTGTAGATACATGGCAAATGAGTCGACGGCATTTTCAATTTCTAAATCGAGTCGGGATGAAGCAGGTAAAATCGAAGGATGATTGAAGAGGAAACAAACTTGACATGAACTCAGAGTGATCACAGAAAATGAAAAGTTGCCTCCAAAAATAAAGGGTCGTGGCGTGTTCTCGATTGCACGAACAAGGGAAGGGATTAGGACGAAGGAGAGTGATGGGCAGTCCTCCTCTCACTCTCACTCGTGTAATCGAGTGACTTCAAGTTCTTTTCTGTGTTTTCTCCCGTTTTCAAGGACTTTTGTGGAATCTCAGCTGACTCGCAACACTACTGCACAAGTTCACGTAATCCAACACCGTGACCTATCCTCTCGTCGGAGTCATTTGATCTTCTCTCCTCACCTATGTCTCATTCCCTTCTCATCCCGTGAGAGTCGATAGGTCGTTAGCAATAAATCAGACGTCGGATCTATCACTTGCTCCTTCTCCCTTCATTCTCTCTTTTTGTGTGAAAAGCGTGCTCATCCTCTCATCCGGTCATTCAATATCTCGCTCTTCCTCTCTCTCTCTCTCTCTCTCTTCCCTTCTGATGCATCTCAAATGACCTCTGGGGTTGATTCCTCCTCTAGAAGCACAGACTACGGAAGTTACGCCATTCAGAGGACGTGACAACTCGCTTACTTCATTGTTGCATCTCTTGACCAGCTTTTAATTCATGTTCTATTGTAGAAATCACTGTGACTAGGTTTTAGCGCTGAATTCACCAAAGATGCTCTAGCCCTTTCGCTGTGATCCTTCTCGAAGATCTCTCGTCGGCTCAGGTCAAAGCTGTTGTCTCTTCTCCAAAGCAATTCAAATAAATCAGTCGGTCGGCTCCTCGTTGAGACACTTGTTCGGATCAGAGAGAGAGAGAGGCACCAGAATGAGGAATAACGTGAGAATGACTCCCTCTGATCCGTTTATCCTCTGGTTGTTTGTCTTGCGGAGATCGCCACTGATTAGAACCTTCTCTCAGTCTCAATCCTCTTCATCTCTCAAGATCTCTGAATTCACTGCTAGGGTCAATCAAATTTCCGGCGTTCAGCCCCTTTTCAATGGCAACTTCGCGCTTTTGCGCTTTCAGTTCTCCTCTCGACAAGCGAGCGAAGAAGGATTTTCGATGCGCGTCTGTTTTCCGCTTGTGATTGTCTCTCTAACTGACCAATTATTCATAGGTTGCCACTACTCACTCACGGTTCCCTCCCTCTCCTCTGTATTTTGATAGATTCACACGCCATTTCCTCCATATTGCTCATTTTAAAGCTCTTCAACTGCACGATTGGGTCAATCGCTCTTCTTTGCTTATGAATACCTGTAGTGTAGGTGCAAATGTGTCCCTCAACGATGCATGAACGCTTGCAAATGATTTATTACAGCGCATTTTTAGAGTGTTCGGGCCCTTGCACTCAGTTTCTTTGCAATAAATCTGCAGGAATTTGGGTTGTCATGATTCCGGGAATGGTTTCGTTGGCTAGAGCAGGAGATCATTCTGTATTCAGTGGTAGTCCATAAAGAGGAGGGGACTCCCTTTCCTCCTCTTCCCTTCGCTTCTCCTGTCTTTTGTCCTTTTCCACTTGGATTGTGCTTGGAAGAGTGAGAATCAGTCGTTCACTCCGAGGGTGGCCGAGAGGAGAGATCGTTGACCACTAGATGGCTTCAGTTGATCCCATTTTCAGCCCTTTCTTTCAATTCTGTCGCGTATTTGAGTAGAACACTGTCCCTGCTCAAGGAATTCATTATTCTGAGTTACCGAACCATTCCTATTATCCAATATTCTTAGATCACAGAAAAAATTTATTGCCGAACTCCCTGCACTAGGTCAAAACTGCTTGTTATTGTTTTCTATTGCGAATTTAGGTTTTTACAATGTTCCGGACAATAAAGCTTCGTACGGTAGTGCCAATTTCATAGCTATCTAGTACAAATACGGACGATACTTTCTAATTTCTTCATCTTTGCTCGCCTATTAGTCTCTCATCTCATCTCATCTTCACGTGATGTCACCACTAATTATCTTCAACGTTTCTTTCTGGCGGAAAAGGACGGAGGTCCGCTCCAGTTAATTCTGACTCTTCCTTTCTCTTAGACGTCTCTCCAGGTCTGGCTAGTGCTCCACTGCTCGATCTTGTTGCATTTTGAGATTCACCTGCATACTTCTCACTATTGTCGTTCTGTCTGAACCTGTATGCTGATTGTTATATTTTCTTGTCTTGTATGAACTTGCATGTATTCTCCTCGTCGTTGACGTCCATCTAGAATCTCTCATTCCCTTCTAGATGGCATGATTTTATCGTGGCGTCGCAATGTTCGCTCGTGCTCGCTACACGGCGAAGATCGCGAAGAGACTCGATCGAGAACGGTACTTTATCGATTTTTTGGGAATTGATTCCGAATCGAAAATGAGAGTTCTGATGGGCACACGGTACGAAATGGTAATCGTGAAACACATTTGATTCTCTAATGTGCTACATCAAATTTTCAACGAACTGAAAATGGGCTCCTTTCATGCACAGCCTCTCCCCTCTCTTCCCAACTTTTCTCGCCCACAGCAGTAATACTCGAGAGATCACCATATTTCATCGCCCTTGTCTACTCGCATAGTTTCTCTGAAGAGAGGCTCTGCCCCCATCTTCCGACCCCTTTCCCTCCTCTTCCATCTATAACTGGGGGAGGATGTCTATCTCTCCCCTCACTCCTCGCGAGATTTGCAACACACTCACACTCACTCGAACTACGCGCGGCGCATATCACACACCCAATCCTCATTCTTGAGAGGAGAGAAGACTCCTCCTCTCTCCCCTCTCAGATTAGGTCATTGTTCTGGGGAGGAAGTTGAGAAGAAGAGAAAAGACAAAAAAGGCGAAGGAGATGCTATCCGTCACAGAATCAAGAAGAGGAATAAGACACGTTTTGAGAAGGGAAAGAGTTGATCTCCGGAACGGGAGACTGACCACAGAAACGTTGCATGTTTTTAGGCGACCTTTAGCTCGGGGAATGAATAATCACGCCTGAATATTTCATCGTTTGGTCTCTTCCCTTGAATCCACTTCGAACACTAGATTACATCAAGGAAGCGTACAGAATCTTTTGTTCCCCCAATTTCCCAATTATGAACAATGGAGCTCGAGAAGGATTCTCGAGGATCCATTCTTCTCATCTCGAGTTCTTTTCTAAAGTTGTCTGGATGCTTATCTAACCTCTCGAAGAAGTGTTCTTCCCTTCCTCTTCCCCTCTGAGTATATTACCCACTCAAGGATGGAACGAGTAGGAAGGAGAAGAAGAGAGAAGAGAATAGGAGGAAGACTAGAGCTGCCACCTTTTCGGCCATTGAATCTATAGCCTTGGAGGAGGAATCCTTCCTTTCCCGTCACTCCATTCTCTTCCCCTTCACACTTTGACTCATTATCTATGCTTAAGGACGAGAGATATGAAGGGGAGCGGAAGAGAGGAAGGGTGTTGCAAGAGGAGAGAGAGAACGGACTGATTGCAGTGATCTGAAGGGAAGCGAACGGCCAAAGAGGTTCCAGTGATGAATTGAAGATAGATTGCACTTCCCAAACGGGGAATATCTCATCCTCTCACATCAGAAGAAACACCGACAATCGGGAAAGATCTTGAAGAGGAGAAGAAGCCTTGCTGACAGCCCCCGCACCCTTTACCCCAATCCCCCCCCCCCCCTCCCCTCCCCCTCCTTCTTCCCATTCAATCCCCCTTGATAGCCAGGGATCTTCCAGGAGAGTATCACTCAACACTTCTCCCTTTTCCCGGCTTTTCTCCCCACTTCTCCAATCTTGCCTCTTGAACTCATTCTCCCTCTACTCCTCCTCCTCCCTCTCCTTCTCCATCCATCCTCCTCCTCCTCCCTTTCTCGCCTCTCTTCCTTCCATAACTCCACCCCGGGCAGCTCTTCTTCACAGCAGCACCCTCACTTTCGACGTTTCACACACACTCGAGACCCTCTCTCCAGTAGATGACGTCATCGACGATATCTTCCATCTGATCGATCGTTGATTCTGCGAGATCGGTCGATCGACGGTGGTGTTCATTCTCTATGGGAGACTGACGGAACAGATTGAGTGGGACACACAGCCACCACAATACTCAATCGGCTGTACATAGGTGAGCTTCTTCCTTCTTCTAAATCACAGCTGAATGATCGAATCATCACATTATCGCATAGGCAACAAGATGCCATAGCAAATATTGCACAAATGCTGTTTTGATTGAATTTTTAGCAAATTTTTCGCATTATTGCGTAGATATTCAGTTGAAAAGTGCAGTATTAGTGTGAGTTTGTCTCTTTCTTTCCCTCTGATGGATGATGAAGAGTAGCCTGCCCCCTCTCTTCCTTATGAATCCGTAATTACTGAAAGGCACGCACTCTATGGCTGACCAATCGAGCG
Source organism: Pristionchus japonicus (assembly GCA_900490845.1). Taxonomy (NCBI): domain Eukaryota; kingdom Metazoa; phylum Nematoda; class Chromadorea; order Rhabditida; family Neodiplogasteridae; genus Pristionchus; species Pristionchus japonicus. The sequence continues at coordinate 91,802 of LS517129.1, read as the reverse complement.
TAGACGTTTTCTATTGAAGGAAGAAACGTTCTCTCGGAACTGCGGTCGCTTACAACATTGAGCGTAGCCTAATTTTATTCCGAGAAGAGACGTGCAATAACTTCTTTCTGCATACAGTAGACTCTTTGCATAGAATGACTGAACACTAGTAATTTAGAAAATGAATGAATCCAATAGAACGTTCTCTTCGAAATCTAGTAGGGCCAATTAAACAAATTACACATGTAACAATAACCGTCTACCAAAGGGAGGCCACCTTCTCCGGGTGGCGACTCCCTTTCGCCCCCATCGTCTCCTCCCTCCCTCAATGATATACACGAACTCAGGTTTGCATCTTTATTATTTTCGAAAAACAACACTTACTGGACTGTTTTCTGGCTTTTCCTCGTTCCATTTCTTCCCTCGTTCCTTTCTTCTACTCTCCATTTGCTAAATTATGCAGACTGTGTGTGAATAAGCTGGGAACACAGGCACAGTTTTTCCCTCCTCTGGGTGGTCACACGCCTTCTTCTCCCTTTATATCCACCAGACTATCCAATCTCAGTCATCCCATTCCACGGCCAGATATTTATGGCACACTGAAAATGCGCGAGATCGCGAGTCTCGGCTCGCATGAAAAATGCAGAGTGCGAAGAGGAAAAGTTCGAGGGTAAGGCCACGAGTCGAATTCCTTACGTATCAAGGACAAACAACACGAAAGTGCATGATCATAAGCCAGTCGGTACCTTTGACCACTGCTTCGGCTATTTTGGAGAGACTGCAACTTCACTTGTCTGAATTTGTTGCTAATCCTTCGCATCAGTCAAGAGACGGACAGAGGGAATGAGTGGGGGAAGAAGGGAAGTGGAGGGAACAGGAGGGTTCTGGGAGGAAACAAAGAGTTGAAATCATGTTACGTGCGAATTTCATTTTCGAAATAATCTTGGGAACTCTAAAAATGGGCAGATCTCTAGGCCCAGCTAGACGGGCTCTCTGATTGAATTAGGGATGGAGTCGGAGGCATATCTTCTTCGGTTCCTCCCTCTCAGTAACTTTTTGCTTCTGCTTTATTGGGTGTAAGATGATGCGAGTACGGCCGATGCTCAGTGCGACAAACTACTCGTGGCAATTGTTCTCGAGAAACAGGGCGACGTGAGTTTTGAATCAGTAGCCAGGGACTTTATACTCTGATTAGGACCTCGTTCATATATTTTTACACATTCCTCCATACGAAAATTCGACTAAACATGCTAGGACTAGCCGACATCATCATCCGAAAGGCCAGAGTTTGTCTATCAAACGAGAGGTCCCCTCATCCCTCTCCTCCACTGTGATAGAGTGGCCAATAATCGTTAGATGCCGTCGTTAGACATACAATTAGAGATGGATGAAGGAGGGAGGGCTGAGTCCTCGAATAAACAGCAAGTCATCATTCGAATCGGCTTCCTTTTCGTTTGGTTGCTGGGAGAGAGTTGAGACTGTTTCATCCCCGCTTCAGTAGCAAAATGGGCTCTTGAATGGAGGTGGACAGGGATTAGTAAGTTGTTTGTTTATTTGTTGTTGTTATTATTTTATTGTGCAAAACAAAAAAAATCATTTTCAGCGCCGAGCGTCTCAATCTCTACCTCGATCGACACGAGAATGCTGGTAAGAACCGTTTGTGTTTCATAAAATCGTCAAATAACTAAACGATCTGATCTTTTGCTTGGTAAAACTTGAGTATCATAAAATTGACATAATTTCACGTAACAGCATACGAGCCATTAATTTCGATGAAAAAGGTGAACATTATTCATCTGCAGACCCGACTCGAGGATCGGCGGCGGAGGGCGGTGAGGACGTGGAGAGTCCGAAGGAGAACAAGAAGAGAATCATCGATAAGATCAAGAAGGTATTCATATTCTTTATCCGGAACATCACGAAAACTACTTCTGATCTGATGCCTTTGAGCGAAACTTAGTCATTTGAAGTAGGGCATGCAGTCTGTGATCACCCTTTCCTGCCGCACTTTCTCCACCACAAGACCATTTCTACAAAAATACTGGCCTTCTGGCAACTTCTCACATCTTTCTACTCGAAAAGAGAGAGGGAAGGGCGCCCTCTTGATTCTCATACTCACTTTTCTCCTGGGAACCGAACTGCTCAACTCGTGAATGAGGGGCGAGACAGAGGGAGGAGAGAAGGGAGGAGGAGAGAGAGGGGATGGGGTCAGAGGAGAGCGGGCCAGATAAAGGGTGTTGAAAGATATGCTGAGAGGAGAGGCCAGAGGGGAATGATGAGTGGACCGGCAAAAACAAGGAAAGAAGAGAAAAGGCATGCGAATAAGGGTTGCGAAGATGTTGGATGGATGTGGATGAAGATTTAGGAATGAAATGATCTGATCAGTGAGATAAAACCTATAATTGAACGTCAGCAGCCAAGAAAAATATCAAGTATAGCAAATGAAAAAGATTCTAAGCATATTAGATGAATATTTCTTCAGAACCTTCGCATTGTCGTTCCTCACGTCGGTCTCGTTCTCCTCTCCGCTGCCTACACCATTCTAGGCGCTGCCATATTCCACCATGTGAGATTTCTGAAATTGTAATTTTGGTGTAGCTCAAATTTTGACACAAAAGAAGGGAAAGAAGAGATTCCATGAGTTCGAGTCAATGAAAGGATAAATTTTCAAAAATAATTACGAATCTGTTACTTTCAGTACGAGAAGCCGAACGAGCTCGATCTGCGCAACGCGTCACACAGTAAAATGCTCATGACTAAGGTTTGTCTCTTACTATCATGAATGATAGTTTGTTCCCCTAGAAATGATTGTGCTAGTGCAGAGTTTTTTCATTCAATCTCTTCCAGGAGAACGCGATTCGCACGCTATGGAATATGACGCAGAACGGTTCTTCCGCTGAGGAGTTCTCAGATGTGGCGCATCAAAGGTTTGCGATTTACCCTGAATGTTAGCCAATATCGCATCCCATTCATTAATCGCGGTCTTTATGTTTTTTTGAACTCCTTCCAGTTATCGCAAATTTCTACATTTCAGCATGAACGATGTGATACGTGGCGTCTTCTTCGATTACACTAAGAACTACATGACGCCAGAGGATATAATCGAAGGTAGCGCTGATCTAACATCTTCACTGTCTTTTCTTTTTCATGTTTGTGTTCTTAGGTGCTTGTGTTTTCAGCAATTAGATCGTTCAGCTTGAAATGCCTATGATTAAAAAGAGAAGGAATAAATTCCAGGCGACGGGCCGGTCAAATGGTCCTTCGGCAGCAGTATCTTCTTCTCGTGGACTGCCATCACTACCATCGGTGAGAATATCGATTGTTATTGTAGAATGACAAAGAGTTATCGAAGACCTAGAATCAATCGAATGCAATATGCAGTTTGTGAAACACAACCTTATTTGTCGAGCCAATCACACGACGTTATCTCCGGTCATATTCTTTTCAAATTGGTTTCGATCATCCCATTTTTAGTCCTACGTAATTATTCACTTTTTCGGTTGAATCATTGTCGAATTAGATTCTTCTCTTTCTCGAGAAACTGCGCGCTAATGTTCTTTGTCTCGATCGATACTCTGCACCTTCTAATCTCCCTTGGATCTCTCTTCCACTTGCAGCATAGATTGTCCTCATCTCTTCTCTCAATCTCGTTCACACACTCAATTTCTCCCTTCTCTCTCTCTCTCTTCGCATTTCTTCATCACTTTCCTCTTTCTGATCCCTCGGGAACAAAAAGAAGGAGGACAGATAAAGAAGGCAGATGAGAAAGAGCGCGATAAAGTGGACCAGACGGGGTTGATCTGCCATTGTCTAGAGTGATTGCAGTTGCGAGCTGCCATAGTACTTTTTCGAAAACCTGCTCTAACGACTGCGCTGAACACAAGGCGCATAGGCTGAACAACGTATCGTTTCTACACAACATGTTGATGATCAATAATTGTGACTGAGCAATTCAATCACGGCTAGATAGTCCATTTGGATAATTGAAAGCCCTCTTCCTTCCAGGCTACGGTCACATCGTTCCCCGGACGGACGAAGGTCGAATCGTCATCATCTTCTACGCTCTATTCGGAATTCCACTCATTCTCGTGACAATCGCTGATATGGGCAGATTCCTGTCGGGTAAGTATTGATAGTTGGAACAGCGATGGAAGAATCAATTGCACAAAGGCACGACCGATCGCGCTTATCGTAGTTTTGAAACATACCTGAAATCAATGAGAATGACTGGTCAGGTGGCATCATTCTCGTGCACAACATGTACCGGCGGATGATGGCTGCGTGTTGGAGGAAGACGGGCAAGTGTATCAAGGTAAGCTGATGATCTCTGACAAGTGCAACCTGAATCAACAGTATTGTGTCCAGTAGGTATTCAATAATCTGCATGTAATTGCTGACACTGTTCTTGAAGACTGAATCGAAAAATAGACAATTTTCCTATTTCAGGCTGTTTTCTGTTGCTGTTGTTGGTGGCGTCGACGTCGATTGAAGAACGATGGGCTAAAGGTCAATAAGAAGGAGAAGGCTGAGAAGGTGCGGCTTACTGTACTTAACACTGTCGTGGTCGATCTCTAATATCTTCCATAAACTAACGTTGCTTCAAACTAAAATCTAACTCCCATGCTAACACGCTGAACAGTCCTGTGATGTAACTAACGCAAATTTGTTTAGGATCCGATCAAGACCATCGACATTTTGAAGAAGCAGCAGAAGTTGTACAAGAAGGTGAGGAATAACCTCAAGTTAAGGACTCATATCATCATTTATCTGATTCCAGGCAGCGAAGCGTGCTGCAGCACAAGCCGCTGCAGCAAACATGCCGCACGAGAATACGAGCGATGCTGGGACTTTTGATGGTACGACCACTTTGTCTCGCCAACTACGTCAATGTATCAACGTAGAACTAATACTCAAAGACGCAGTCATTTTCAATGAACGTCTGATACACATTTCTAAAAAAGTCGCAATTAGTCTCATCTCCTCATTGCAGACATCTCCGAGATCCACACCGTCGCTCCCTCTGAATCTGGTCTTCCCAATGGAGATCGATTATCGCACAATGATGATGAGAGGAGAGACGACGATATTGAGAACGACGATGACAGTGATGAGGTTTGTGTATTACGGTATCCAGACTGTATTCTCATTGTTTTACGCCAATAAGCATTTCATCAAATCTCTCAGGAGGAAGAGACGGAATCGCAAGCGGCAGAGCGAGAGCACAACGAGAAACGAGTCTCAGTTCTTTTCGTGCTGTTCATCATGCTGGGTACGATCATTTTATGTGGACTGTGGGGTGATAATTGAAAGGAGTAAGATCCTCAATGAATTTGATTGCAGGTTACGTGGCTGGCGGGGCGTACTTCATCCGATATTGGGAAGACTCGTGGACGTTCTTCGATGCTTTCTACTTCTGCTTCGTCACGGTCACCACTATCGGTATCTTTTGAATCATATTCTAAATTTTTCCCATACTTATGTTTCATCAAAAAGCCACATTGTTTATGGGAAAGCGATTGTAGCGAGTGATACTGTTTCAAGAGTGACTCATTCAGGCTTTGGTGATATCGTGCCAATGAACGTCGACTTCTTCCCTGCAACTCTCGCATACATCGTCCTCGGTTTGATCATCACGACGATGTGCATCGGTCAGTGATATTCGATAGGATCTTTATCACGAACTTCGCCGTTGCTAATGAAATCTCTTTCAGACCTCGTCGGCAGTGAATACATTCGTGACATTCACTTCTACGGTCGAACACTCGGAAGGAGGTTCATGACGATCGGAGGAAAGGTTTGTGGAGTTGCTTTTCCCAACTTTTTCTCATTCGAAGTATCATCAACTTATCCTTTACCAGGTTGTTCATCTCGGGGAAGTCTTCGGCTACGTTGCTTTCCTCCAGAAGAACTACGGCCTAACGCCCGAACAGCTGAATAAACTCGCACAGTTGCCTGAGGTTACTGTCTAATTCTCTTGATGTGGAGAACTGAGAGTCAATCAACGTGTTCGATGTACTGTCTGGAACAAGAAAGGAAACTATCGTTCTTTCAGGAGTATCTGCTTGACTGCCTGATCAACGGTCGTCAGCCAGATCTCAATTGGATTGGAGGAAGACCATTCGTGCCTCCGGATATCTACTACTTCAAGGTACACTCAAGTATCCTAGCAACTCTCCCATTTCGCAGAAGATCTTTTCAAAGATCCCTCTCAAATACGTCTTTTTCCGGTTAGTAATAATAAATTGCAGTGGATCGAGCATCCTCGTACGTTATCAATAGCATCGGAGAGGGCGCTCGCCAGCATGGAATCGCTCGACCTCAACACTAGCAGGCGAGAAAATTGTTTACTGGAAGTTAAAGACAAATCATAAACCAAGATTCTGAAACAGGCTTGCAATCTCTACGAAACATCGTCTTATTTGTGAAGTTGCCCTATATGTTCTAAACATTGTATTGCGCTCAGGTGCTCGACAGCTCGTACCCTCACTCCTCGCGAGTACTACCAACGGATTCTCTTCCAATACTGCAAGCAAATGCAGCCAGACGATGCTTTTCTCGAGATCGACGAGGGTTGAAATCCCTCTCTCCTTCTCATATTCCTCGCTAGATTCTCAATGGGTTCATCCAAAACGAGTTCGATCTAGGCCTCACTTTATATGCTATTTTCTCCGTTTTCGTCCTTTCACAACCCACCTGCCTCCTCAGTTTGACTCGTCTTTCAAATGCATTCTCTATCGATTTCCCTCTCTTTCTCAGTTTGGTTTCCTGTTAACCCACCCGATCACAGAAAAGCTTACCAACCGGTCATATCACCCGTGAACACTGAATGTATTATTCAATTACTCTTTTCTCTCTCAACACAATCGATGTTTCATCAGCTCTGGACCGTCTAGTTTTTTTTGCCATTGTGATCTGATTTGGAGATAAATCACTTTATCTTTTTGTCAACATGTGTTCACTACTGCGGGCAAGTTCTTTCTAGTATGCTCTCGGAGGAGTATTGAAGTTTGCGTTTCTGCCCTGAAACAATACCATTACCAAAGCGAAAAGGCAAGCAGAACTAACATAATTGTCCATATTGTAGGTCTGGTTGGTCTGCCCTGAGGGGTTTCCGTTTCTCGATGCTTTGTTCTGAACAAAAAGTTACGGTAGGATCAATCAATCGATATTCCGGTTGGTCAAGTTGAACCTTGGTGTATACGCAGTAGAAGAGAATGCCAAGAGCAGGGACGATAACGAGGAAGACGAGCAGAATTATGAGACTGAATGGGTTATAATTTCGAAAATCGGGAGTCCTCACATCCAGATCCAGTTGCCTTTCTCCTTCTTCGTTGTGCAGCATTCGAATCCACAACAGAACTCGTTCGTTCCCGAGCATTTCCATGTGACCGCGTACGGTCTGATTGAATCGGATTGAAATACACACCTCGATAAAAAAAGGGCTGATAAATGCAAGCTCACTTGACGATGCTAGTAAACTCAGCAAAGGCTGCGACAAAAGCCTCGGAGGTCGTTTGATAGCAAGTAGAATCGGTCGTGTTGGCACCACAGATCATTGCTTGAGGGCTCTGAAAAATGGCATCAACCGTCATCTGGATGTTATAAAATGCTTGGAAGTCTCACAGTTCGATCATTGGCGGAGTAAACGGGATTAGTGCAGGGAGAGGTGGCCGCGAATGAGTATGTGATCTGTCTGCATCTAAACGAATCCATATCCAATTGTACAGTGAAGTTCCGGTGGTAGGTGCATATGTGGGATTGAAATCGATATTGAGATAACTGGATTACGAGATGGAAGTAGCGAGATGAGCTCCGTTCTTCATTGTAGCCTGCAGACACGACTGGATATCAGTCTCGTTGCGCGTTGGAGTCGATGATTTGTTCTGTTAATCATCACGACTCTTCAACTACCGATAACGACAATCGTATGGAAGTAGGCCGAATAGGGTACCACGTGTTACGTGTGTTGTCAGCTAGTTGTGGTACTGTACGCTAGTACTACGTCGGATGCAGAGTTTTCCTAACCATGTACAGCATAGCTGGTCCGTATCCAGTGCCCCCTCCTCCTCCTCCTCCACTTCGACTACTCCCCCTCCGACTGCGAACGATACACGAAACGGATGAGATGAGGACTGTTATCAACGAGATTGTTATAGAAAAGATGGAAATGGACTCACCACAAACGAGGACGAGTCGTCTCATCGTTGTAAGAAGAATGATGGGTGCTCAACGAAGGAAAGTGGAAGAGCTTCCGGCTCCTCTTTCGAGTTTGAGTAACCACGGTTTCCTTTGTTCGTGATTCCTTGAATGCTGAGGATCTTTAGGTTCAGCAGGTTTGCATGTGTCAGAGTGTAGCGATTCTGATAACGCAGTGCCACCTATTTTCGACTCCTTGAACGGGAGTACTAATTGGGAAATAAGCTCTCTTCCGTCTCCTCCCTTACCTGAGAACATGAGTGGACCGAGACAGAATGTGAAAAATCAACCCTTCCTTCGAAATTACAATATTCAAAATGAACGTGAGAGCAATCCCTCCTCTCCCTCATCCTTGCAGTTCGATTCATGCTAATCGGTCACACTTCTATTGCGCTACAGAACGCTGCTCTCGGCAAACTATTGCTGCTGTAGAGATTGACGTGTGGTTGAAGAAATATGCACGATTAGATTCTCTCTCCTGTAATCTAATTGAACGAAGGTCTCTCTGTTGTGGTCGAAACCTTCGAACGTGCGAGGGCATGTTGGTTTATTCAGTTATCGAAGCAACAGATGACCACCCCAGAAACAACTGAGAAGAGACTGATGAGTCCTCGCTCGGGTAGGAATACAGGAATTGTCACATGACAGTCCACATTCAAGCGTAATCATATTAGATCGATTCGTTAAGGACTTTGAAAAGTATCCAACATGACACAATGAACACAGACTTCTCTCATTTATATTTACAATACAATACACGAAGGTACTCGAAGTTTCCGAGGGCAACAGTTCTCAAACATGCATCCATCCAGTCGGCGGAACTTGAATTATAGATCCATATTTGTCCCCAATCAATATTTCCATCTCCGAAGGGGTTCCCTCTCGTCTTTGCCGAGCTTCCATCTACATGTGGTTTCCCCAATTATAAATGACAACAACAGTATGCAGAACCTGTTCAATGTGATAGTTTAGCATGAGGTCATTATCGATTCGGATAATCGCACCTCCAATGTCTAAAACAGTCAGGTGAATGGGAGCTACATCTCTCTCAAACCAACCTCTCATGAACAACGATTTCGCTTTGATTTTCGTCGTTCGTTTGATGTATTTTCGAATTGATTTCGCATTTATCTCAGTTCGATTCATCGAAAATCTGCAATAGAATCATGAGAATGGAGCACAATTTGTCTCACCTTAGCACTCGATGTAGATTGGTAACTTTGAATGAGATGAATGAGGGAGTGTAGACCATATAAGAGGGAGAGCGAGATCGAGGAGGATGAATCTGTTGTTGCTCGAATCCGAGGGATTGAGAAGGAGCGAATCCGAGGTGAGAGGGACGTTGATCTGACATTAAATTCATCATTGCTACTGTTATTTTGATTGCGTATCAACAGTTCTGAAGTGAATTGAATAAGTGTGATCATGCAGAGTTAGAAAAATTAATCAAACCTGTGCTCCCATAATTCTGATTGCCATAAGGATAATTTGCCATCGTGAATTAGGTAGGCTAAGATGGACGAACGATGGAGAAGAAAGAGAACAATTCCGACGCAATCGAGAGAGAAGAGGGAATACAAATGATGAATCAGATCGAATTCCTGCGACATTTCAGAGAGAGATTCCTCACAACCGAAGAACGTCATTTGAAAGCTAAACAATGGATCGATAATTATGAAAACGTTAAATGGTGTTTATTGATCATTCTCAATTTCTAATTTCTTTTCACCCCCTCATTCCCTCCCCTCACTCGCTCTTCTTGTCCTTCTCTCAATCGGTCGGATGATCCCTCCCGCTTCCTCTGTTATCGAATACCACGAAGAGATCAAGAAAGGAAAGAAATGGGACTGGAGACCTACTTCGGCTCCATTCGAACCACTCAAGAGCAAGAAGCTGCCCAAAGGCCATCCACTGAGGTCAGTGATCTTTGATCTTTCTCTCTTCCATTGCTGCTATTCAGTGAGGAAATGTACCAGCAGCTATGGGCGTACTACACGTATCTGCTGGATCGATACAGAGAGCGGAAGGAGGTACGGTATCTCCTCTGCATGGATCGAGAATTGATTAATCTGCAGAGTCGCTGGTTCCTCCATCCCGGCTGTGTCATGTACATACTCGAGGCTGCGAAGAAGGTCACAATCTCTATTGCGTTAGATTACTCCTATAATGTAATTGCTGTCCAGCTTGCCACCTATTCTACCTTCAGAAGGGAGGAGTATTGTTTCTTGAGATGTGGAGCTGCAACCGTAGAACGCAATTCTCTTTGCAGGTGATCGCTCGTGATTCGACCCTCATCGACATCGAACCGGAGAAGGAACCAATCATGTTCTTCGGCAATATCTACGCATCTGTATGGCTTAGCAATAGTTCTGCTTTGCAAGACCAGGCACAATTCTCAGTCTTCCAAAGGAGAGATTTTTTAGCCTGTTCTTTTAAAGTAGAGCCACGATTCATTCAGAATAAGACCTGGCAATTCCTCTCTCATCAGTTCCCCGATCTCGTCGCTCGTCAAGTCACCTTCTCTGGTAGTGGAAAGACACTGAGGATGGTCCATTGGCCGGAAGGAGGAAGGACTGTCTATCTGGGCAATATCGTCAATCGGTATATCTCTTTGTCCTGACATTGAGTCAGTGATGGGCTGTACCAAAAGCAATAATGTACGAGCACAGAACTAACTCGAGACTAGGATCATAGCTTCTACACTTGAGGGGATTCCACAACGTGGAGACGCTCTGCTTCATTCTCCTCCAGAAGTGTCTCTGGCCGGATAAGGTTCGATTGAAGGCACCGATCTGACTCACCGTATCTCCTACTGTATCGTTTTCCAAACCATTTCACTTGGGATGAAACATAAGAAAAGTTGATGAAAATGCTCTAAAGGTGACGATTCTGCGTGGTCAAGAGGAGACGCGCACGTTCAATCGGAACGGAGAGTTCATGGATGAATTGATCGAGAGATGGAGACCGGATAATCGAAACCAGGTCCGGGGAATAAACTGCGGTCCCTGAAATGCGGATATCTTCAGCTCGAGCCCTTCTTCTGTAAGGACTGGAGTGTCGTCCACGATCTCGATATCAAGAAGCACGTCGCCAAATACACTGGCAACTTCCCCAGTGAGAACATTTTTTCTTTTCTTGTTCACCTTTCTTCACTCCAGATAGCATTCCAGATCGTGGTTTATTGGTTCTTGAAGATAAAACGCTGATTTGCGACTCTCATCAGATCCATGCATAGCCATCTACGGTCTCTCTAACGATGTCTTCGACCTCCTCCCACTCGCTGTATTCTACGGAACGAAGACGAGTGGTGAATATTACGAAATCTAAGAAGAGCTCTTTCAAACCCCAGTAGCATAATCATAGTTACCCCCTGTTAAGAAGAGCTTCAAAGTACATATGAGGCCGTTTGCGTAAGGATCAACAAGTGTCTGGAACAGGTAAAAAGTTGAGAGGTCCCAAAAAGTGGCTCCAGGGGTTATTTTGGACCCTCTACGCGATGAGCAACTTGATTTCGTCATATGTCCCCTTTTCGCTCCGGGGGCTCACCCCCCTCTTTTTGGCCATGTGGATGTTTTTTCAAGTTTTTTCGCCGGGGAGTGGTCAAAATGGCTCAAAATCTGACATACCCGATCAGAATTTCGAGCTCTTTCGATCGAAAAAAAAATTTTTTTTTTTGAAAATTTTTGTACAGACAAAAAATAAAAAATTTTAACCTATAAAGTGGCGGCCTAATGCTTGTATACGTTTGATAGAGCATCTTCTCGCGATCTTTTTTCTATATGGGGTCAAGGATATTGGGCGACATTTTGATGTTTCCCATCGAATAAGGAGATTTGACAAAAAATAAAACTTTCTTAATGTCC
>LS517129.1:53469-77856 GCA_900490845.1 Pristionchus japonicus | reverse complement strand
CTCTAGTCTACCATCTACTGCCGCCTCAAGAATCCCTCCCCAGTCCCTGGCAAGTCTTCGGAGGTATCACGCCACGGATCTCGAGTCGATGGACGGAGACATTTCAAGACGGCCATGAAGGTATCGAAGGTGTCCTCTTTATGAACTTCTAAGGAGGACTGGCCATCCGGGATCCGGGATCTCGGTAGCGACTAGTCTAAGGGAAGAAGAGAGGAAAGGCGATCCGACTTCATACGAGGCGTGCTCCAATTGTGAAGTGTCACAGCGGCAAGCGACAAGAAATGAATCCGAAGAAGAGAGATGTGTCCAAAGATCCAAACTCACCCGTCCCTCTACTCGTCTACGGCAAAAGGCGCCAGAGTCCTTTCCCAGCCCCCCCCCACAACCTGTGCGGATAAATATTATTAACAAAAGTTGATCAGCTCGATCAGCTCTACAAAATGAGCACCATAACGAGGACATTAAGAAAGTTTTATTTTTTGTCAAATCTCCTTATTCGATGGGAAACAATATCCTTGACCCCATATAGAAAAAAGATCGCGAGAAGATGCTCTATCAAACGTATACAAGCATTAGGCCGCCACTTTATAGGTTAAAATTTTTTATTTTTTGTCTGTACAAAAATTTTCAAAAAAAAAAATTTTTTTTTCGATCGAAAGAGCTCGAAATTCTGATCGGGTATGTCAGATTTTGAGCCATTTTGACCACTCCCCGGCGAAAAAACTTGAAAAAACATCCACATGGCCAAAAAGAGGGGGGTGAGCCCCCGGAGCGAAAAGGGGACATATGACGAAATCAAGTTGCTCATCGCGTAGAGGGTCCAAAATAACCCCTGGAGCCACTTTTTGGGACCTCTCAACTTTTTGCCTGTTCCAGACCCCGTTGAACATTTGTTGAATCTTACGCGAACGGCCTCATATAATTTTGTAAATGTTACTAAATACATTGGCAGTAAATCGTGTGCTGTGCGTCTCCTCCGGTATCTCCGAGCGACTGCAGAGTCTCGATGATATAAAGAAGGTGATAACAATCTGTTTTATTGTTTCCTCAGTTTATGGAATGTCATATTGTGTTGTTGACTGTATATCGCAATGTTTCAGTACGAGTATTCAGATCAAACGTCCCATCCTCAAGCCCTTCGAGGATCGTCTCGTATTCGATCTCCTCACTGCACAGCCAATCCACGGAAGGAATGGGTGAGGATTCTGAATCACCCAGGAGAGACTGATTTGACAATCTCAGATTCGGTTTCAATCGCAACGATGGTTTCGGATGGGATTTCGGAGCGGATGTGCTCACAACTTGCATGAAGAAGCTGAATGTAACCAGTATCCTCAGGACTAATCAGGTTTTTCATGTTTCTCCATTTTCTGATAAGGTGGCCATTGATGGTTGACTATTCAGACATTCTCGATCGGTCTTCTTCCCTTCCCTTCCATCGACGATCCCAAACTGATCACAATCACTTCGTGCACTCAGATCTACAGAGGAACGGAGGACGATCCGGGAAATGTCAGTGATCCAATTCTTCCCTTTCTTGCTTCACTTGAAGACTAATTAGATGTAGAAATTGATAAGCGTTGAGTTAATCATGAGGGGGAAGTAAGGGCTGTTGTCTTCTAATCTTCCTTTCCTCGCAGTCGAATCTGGCAGTGATCGTCTTCGGTGACTCCGCAATGGACATGCAGACGGGCAAGAAGATCTACGAGTACACTAGACTGGTGGGGAATCTATCGTGATAGGTGTATACGGAGATCCCCTGCTTATCCGGTACTGAGTTATCCAAGGGCACCGTCAAAGATTTTGAACTCATATTCACCATTTCAGATCTGGGGAGACATGCCGAAGGACGTGAATGAGAAGAGATACAATGAGGTCGATCTTTTCTGGTTTGTTCAAAAGAAAATGTAAACAAAAATTCAGAAAATCGGTTCTCACGAGGTTCTCCTGGAGAAGAAGACGGGAGCAGAGGAGCAAGTGCCCCAGATATGGCCGAGAGCTTGAGATGATCTCTCTCCAATCGATATCCGATCGATAATCAGTCCAAACAAACTTCGACTATTCACAATTGCGATAAATTCGTGTATTGTGTATACCCAATCATGGAAACAATGGAACATCGGGCTGACTCATTGGGCGCTCCGGTCCTGGAGGGGTTGATATTTTGGACCCGTAGACTGTCTTGACTCAGAAGGAGAGATCATGGAAAGAAGAGAGGGAATAGTGTGCTCTTCCTCTACACTCCCTTCTCGTAGTCGTATCCAGGGGCGATCACGAAATCGGCAGAAGTTGGCCCATAAAAGGAGAGATCTGGACTGAGAGACCGCCCATTCTTCCCTCGAGAAGAAGAGAAGACGTCGGATATGGCTGCGAACAAGTACTACCTCGTTGTTGGTGAGAAGTTTAATCCAACTAGTTCTCGATTACTCCTAAGTACGGTATCTACAGTATCCATTCAGCCATTTTCGCCGTCTCTGCCTACCAAGTTCTCTGCAAGGATGATGACAAGGATAAGACGATTACGATCAAGTACGAGTACATGGTACGGTAGCTTCAGTTCGCGATTCTTCCATCGATTGAACAAGTAGATAATCATCACCTCCTCAGAACCACTCGGTCAACCCGACTCGCAACGAGGCCGATCTCCAGAAGTGCGCCCTCGACGCGAACAAGAACAGCGACAATCTGGGCAGCACTTTCTCGTAAGAGGCTACCGTATCCCTCTATTAATAACTGACTTTCTACTCCCAGGTGCAAGGAGGTTGCGTACACGCTCACCGCCGCTCCTCCCTGCAACGGACGCGAGTCGGAGAACGATCCCGGAGTGAGTACGGTAGATATCGATTGGGAGTGGAATACTGTAGGGCCAACAAAAGAGCGTTATCGATTGCAGAAGCCGAAGGCTCAGCAGTGCTCGTCCTCCTCTCCCCAGCAGTGCTACCAACCCGCATCTGGATCGTTCGTGAATGCCTTCGCCCGCTGGAACAACCTCAAGTACGATTTTGCTTATCTTCAAGGACCCTCGTATCCAAAAAGAGCGGAAATGTGCTTGAACGAGCACAAATTAATCGATCTCCACTGCTTACGTAGACCGTCCTATCCCCTTCTCTTGATTTTCTGGTCCCCATCACCAGTAGCAACCGGGGGATCTCGAGAGGGCGATGAGTCGTAGGATAGAGGGATGACACGTCTCCAGGGTGATGGGGAAGGATTCGGCGCAAACAGAGTCGATCGGTGAGGCCTGGCACCATTAGAACAAAACAGTTGGTGCCACTGTGCAAAGAATGGGTAACGAATGTATCGGGTATCTCCCTGCACAGTAAATGAATGGTTCTTCACTTAGAATGGCTCTTCTCTGAGAGAATTGGGGATACTCAGTGAATCATGGTGGTGGTGATGGCTCCCTTCTCCCTCAAACGAATAAGATACCCTCTCCCTCAGACCGTACGATATCTCGTGGAAATGCAGCGGAGAGAACGAGTTCTGCTGTGGATTCGAGTGCTGCAAGAAGAGAAGCGCCAAGCACATCTGGATGTGAGTCTGGCGATTGCCTACTGATGACGCAAACCCCTCATTCAGCATCGTCCTCGTCATCCTTGCCGTCCTCATCGGCATTCCCTGCCTCATTCTCGGTATCTGCTGCTGCTTCTGCGGTCTCTTCGCCAAGGTGACCTCCTGTCTCTGCCCCGTCTAACTACCCTATCCAACGATACCGTAACCCCACAATAATCCCACTTTTGGCTACCGCAAGTGCCTTGCCCCTGTACATAGTTTCGAAACAATAGCTATGTGTATCAATACTCACCTGCTTTGTATTTTGGCTAGCGCTTTGATAAAATATTTTGAGAATTACAGTACTTGCAACAACAAGCCCATACCAAACCAAGTACCAAGCTAACACGATGCAAAGATTAGAAATGACTATTTGAAGCCCAAACATTGCAGTGCATGTCGGCTGCGGGCAATCGTGGAAGCGGACAGAGCAAGACCGAGGTGCAGCCGTACAAGGCAGAGCCGGTAAGAAGAAGCTCCCATCTGATAAACAGATCCCGGAAATGAGATCTGCACTGCAGTCCCAGCTCACAGTGATACTAACTCATTGCATTACAGCATGCGCCCGTCCAGCCCACCTACAACGCGCCTCCTCGTCCATACTACTAGAGTAAAGTCTACCGTGACATCAACGAAGATCTCCAAATCTAGCCCTGCAGAATATGCCTACGAAAAGCATCAACACTACCCACCCATGTCTATTTCTAGTCCGATAAAGCCTTTCTGTGAAACTAAAACTTCCTTGTGACTCAACATTGCTCAGCTTCCTCAAATCCTTCCCATTGTCCTTCTCCCCATTGTGAGTGACATCCAGGTATATGAGTTGGCAGAACCCACTCTCATCGATACCCTTTGTCTCGAGGAGTCTGAGAAGACGATAGAGAGCACTGAAGAAAGAGAGTGGGTCGCTTCGCTCTAGTCTTCCATGCAACCGTGGTTACTGAAACCGTGGGTAGGAAGGAGGATGGCATAAAAGCCTTCTCTCAGTTGTGAGCCTATCATTCCTCTCGAGATGTCCTCGATTGCCCTCTGCTTCCTTCTGGGTACGATTAGGTTACGGTAGTCTACGGCAGAGTAATCGATTCTTTCAGCCCTCTTCGCTGCCGTATCGTGCAAGGTTACGATCAATGGCAAGGATGAGACCGTGTCCATCAAGTACAAGTACCTGGTAAGTGAGATGCTTTATGAATTACAGTAATCCAATCAATGGTAGGGAAGCGGTGACGACTCGATCACTCCGACGAGAACGGAGAAGGACATCCAGAACTGTGCCGCGAATTCTTCCGTCCTCACTTCTGTCAGGTATGCGTACTCCTCTTGTTCGCTCACTACTGCGTTTTACAGCCAATAGTGTAGTATTTACGAAATAGTCCCATAACTCCTCTCAATTCAGTTGCAAAAAGATGACGTACTCCTTCGGCCAGGCCGCTCCGTGCCTCAACGGAGCAGAGTCCAGCAAGGACCCCGGAGTGAGTTTGATGATGCAAAGATTCATCAGAGACGATCTGAATAACTTTCACGGAAACAATGATTGCAGAGCCCGAAGGCTAAGTCGTGCTCTACATCTCAGAAAAACACGACCTGCTATCAGACCGCCTCCTCCACCTTCACCAATGCATTCACTACCAAGTTCGTATTGAATGATTATCGTAAAGATCGCTATATGCAAGGTAATATCAAGGTCAGGGGCCTATTTTTCTTCTTCTTTTTGCTTGACTCCACTGTAGCCCAAATGTGGGGCCAATCTCGGGGGCAGTTTTAGTGCGAGTCATCCTTCCCTCCTCATTGCGCAATGCGCCGTTGCCCAGCGATGAGAGGGACTGTGAGTCAGGAGAAGGGAAGAGAGAGAGGGAAGGGAGAAGTGGTGGATGATCCCTTAGCTAGCTTCGTTTTTTGAGACTCTTGACAATGAGAAGGATGAATCAGACAGATTGCAGTGAAACATATGTACTCGAATAGAAGATATATGAGACATCTCGAGTGTCTATCACTTGATTGTTCAGCACATGAGCTAATCACTACCAGGCCGAGCACGATCGTCTGGCAGTGCAACGGAAAGGACGAATTCTGCTGTGGATACGAGTGCTGCAAACCAAGAAGCACCAAGTGGATCTGGATGTGAGGGATACATTGCAGTTACCGTCCAATTGTATGACTAATGTATCAGAAATGGACAGAAGTTCACGCAGAAGGACTCATCTCGACACTAGTCTATGGAATGCATAGACTCCTTTCAGCATCGTTCTCCTCCTCGTTCTCTTCTTCGTCGGAATTCCCTGCATCGCCCTCTGCGTCTGCTGCTGCTTCTGCGGTCTATTCGCCAAGGTTCTTTCCCCTTTTTATTCCATTCGTACCCAACCAAATCAAAATCGCAACAAATCCATTACTTTCATTGCCCTTCAATCACTCCTCAATTCAGTGCATGTCGATGGTCTGCAAGAAGGGATCTCCTCCTCCTCAGACGAATCAAGTCCAAGACTACAAGATCGAGCCGGTAGACAATTATGTTCGTATCGGAACATTGAATAGTGCTTGAACTTGAATGATAATTTATTTCAGCGCTTCAACCACGCCTCGTACAACGCGCCTCCCCGTGCAATGTACTAGACGAGAAGAGACACAATGATCATTCACAGATTCCAATATCTATCCCTTACATGTGTGTCCATAACTGATAAAGATAGTCTCTTTGTTAAGTTCATCATTCGAGCTCGATTTGTACAGATAAAGGAGAAATGTCTGTGTTCATTTTGCAATGTTTCATGCTCTTCAAAGCCATTAATGACTCGATGAAATAATGGGAACCTAGAATGTGGACTCCCCCTCAAAAATCATTGGTCTGTGTTTCTACCCGAGCGAGGACTCATCAGTCTCTTCCCAGTTGTTTCTGGGGTGGTCATCTGTTGGTTCGATTACTGAACAAACCAACAGATGCCCTCGCTCATTCGAAGGTTTCGACCACTATAGAGAGACCTTCGATCGATAAGATTATGGGAAAAACTCATCTTGCAACCACACGTCCATCTCTACTGCAGGTCACCGAATTATTTTCAATCAATAGTACATCGATTGATCTCTAATCATTGAATTCTGACGGGATAGACGACGCCTATTGATGTAACCTAGTGGACGGGGAAACTACAAAAAATGAACAATACTGCATCACTTCCTCAGACAAATCGAGGCTGTTCACACTCAATATAGTGAACGGCGTCGAAAAGCCTATGAAAGCAAGTATGCAATACCGTTACAGCACCAATGGAAACTACAGCTAAACAGCGGGAACGCTATAGAGTGACTAGGAATTGATCTACTCAACCAACCACTCCTCAAATCCTTCGCTCCGTCCGTCCGTTCGCGTTCGCGTCGCTTCTCCTTCTCCTTCGTTTCTCGATTGCCACCAGTCTCTCCCTCGGTCCTCCACGATCCTCCTCGCTCCCTCCAACCGTCCTCGATGTTCCTGCCACGAACGAGAGCGATTATATTATCATGGAGTGAAACAACACAACCCCCTCAATTCTGCCTAGAAGAAGCGGATAGATACATTTCGATTAGTTGTTAAACGCCCAAAAATCATCTAGAGAGAGATGCGTGCCGATAGAAAATATTCTGTAAAAACGTCCCTTGTAGAGTATCCACCCATAGTAGGACTAGCAAATCGCCCCTAGTACATCAATAGTACCCATAGTAATTGCCAGTAAAATGTCCCGGTAGACACAATGCCCATAGTAGATACAAAATAGACCCATCTCGGCGCGCAGCTAACCACTAGACGATAGGTGAACGTTTTCTAATCTAATGGTACCTATCGCGCCCTTCTAGACCGCTGACTCGAAGAAACAAAGTGAAAAAAACTGATCTTGTGAGAAAGGACGTAGAAGGGCGTCGTCGTGGCGAGTCGACGAGAATCCCTCCCTCTATCAGACGCCGTCCACTCGAGTGACTCGCATCGTGTGATACCGCCATCTACAATTCGCATTGTCAAGTGACGGTGAATTGATGACATAGGGACTGGAAAATGGGAAACAGCGTAATTGTGGAAAGGGAAGGGCGAATGACGAAAGTTCAAATACGAGGAAGAAGGAAAATGGCATTCAGAGAGTAATAAGCTATGCTAGGAGGTAGTGGACGACCAAAAAATGATCAAACAACAGCAAGAGACACGTATAGTGAGTTGAAATGAGTTCTACAAAGGAAATTCGAAGGTTCACGAGTGAGAATGCGCAAGGTAGAGGCAGGATGCAAAACGCACTAATCAACGAATGATCACACAGCGGCGGCGCCGTAAGAGATTTCGAAAATGCCAAATATCGATCGAACAAGTTTCAGCGCGACCGCAGCGCATTTCATTGTCTTGTGTTGATAGAATGGGCCCCCGGCAAAGAACGATCACAAGGGGGTGGAGGTATGGGAGACGAAAGTACAGGCTTGACAAAGGAGCAAAAATTTCGAAAATAACAATTACAAAGCGCGGG
Organism: Pristionchus japonicus; assembly: GCA_900490845.1. Lineage (NCBI taxonomy): Eukaryota > Metazoa > Nematoda > Chromadorea > Rhabditida > Neodiplogasteridae > Pristionchus > Pristionchus japonicus. The sequence continues at coordinate 69,829 of LS517129.1, read as the reverse complement.
AAACCAAGAAAGAAAGGAAGAAGAGGGAGAAGGCCGGTTGAGAAAAGAGAACGTGCGAGAATGGAGAGAGAGAGGAGCAGAGCCAGGGAGGGAGAGGGTAGATCAAAGTGAGAGACGGAGGGGAGTCAACAACAACGAGAGAGCGCGCCGATCGATAAGTGTTCAGACACGCTCCCCTCTATCCAATAAATCGACTAGACTACAGAGAAGGCAAAACTGCCCCATGAATGCGTGAGGAAACGTCAATTCGATAAGCTCGGATTCGATCGCAGCAGAAGCCATCGTGATTCTCCTATGAGGCAGAGATATTACTGGGATCTTTGAGACCCTTCACAGCGTAATTACAACGAAATTACATACTGGAAGCTTTATTAAACTTCAATAACAATAAAAAAAAAATACAATCCGAGATGAGGAGAAGGGAGGGGCGGCCCGCCCTTCCAGAATGCATTGACGTCGTTGTCGCCTTCTGGAAATAATCAGTGAACGAGCGTTTCTCCAACCACGGAAATCAGTATCGCCTATCAGGAATCGAGAATGCAGATTAGAATAAGGAAAAAGAAAAACACCCGCTCTTCTAGACTGGTGATAGCCACCTGGTTCGACAGTGAAACCCAAAACTAAAGGCCACATTCAGTTTCCGTGCCCTCGAAAAACTGAAACTAACGCACCCTGCTAACAATTGCACAGAGTAGATTAACATTCCCCCATGAAACAAGGATGAAACTGTGATTACCCACCTCTTTCTCCTCTTCCTCCATCCTCCTTCCTTCGATCGAGAGCGGGTAGACGGGGGCGCGAGGGGTGGAGAACCTCAATGGTTCCACAAGCCACAACTGATCATTCTCCCCTTAAACCGCCCCAAAACATAGGAAAGTGTACCTAATCAGCTCCGCAGAGTGGGAGACGAGCGGAGGAGGCATCGGAGGGACGAAGGAAGGGAGATGAGACCTGTAAAGTATAGAGGATGAAGCATGGAACGGGAAGGGGAGGGGAGGGAGGGCAAAGGAATTGACACGAACGAATGATAGACATCGAAACAAGAGATGACAAGAATGGGAATGGTGAAGTGTGAAACGAAAGAGAGGAGAAGAAGGAGATGAGAAACGGGAGAGAAGTGGGTGAGAATGGATAAGAGTGGGGTGATCAAGGGCAAGAATTGAGAAAAGAAGGACAAGAAACTGTGACAGAGATGGGGAAAGAGAGAGGGAGTGGCAAGGAAGACAGAATCTCAACGATGAGGGCATCAGGGGATAAGACAACGACAGAATCGAACGAGAATCAACGAATACACGACACGAAAAGCGACAGGAGAGCACGGGGAGACGATTGGAGGGAAGACTGGGGATGGGAAGGGAAGAGGGATCGAAGGGAGAGAGGAGGGAGAGGGAGGAAGAGAGACGAGAGAGCGCGCGGAATGGAGAGAGTTGGCTAGGGAACCGCCTCTCTTGGCTGTTTTCCAGGCGGTTTTTGCTAATTTGCGCTAATTGTAGGCATCATTGTGTTCCCTATTGTTGTCGTATCACTTCATTGTACCTATCCTGACTTACCATCTTCATTTTAGCCCTCTAATCCATTTCTATCCCTTGTTTTGGCCCATCTGATCACTCTTCAGTTCTCGATTCACTGGAGGGGCTACCGTATTCCTATAGTATCGATCCATTGGGCCTCTACTCCCTTTGATTCAATCGATAATATCGTAAAGGATCTAATGAACCTACTTAGATCGACTGAATGAAACGTACCCTATATCAATACGCTTCCTATCAAGTAGACACTATCGATCCAAATACCGTAATCTCTACTTACCGTACCCTCTAGACACTATCGATTCAAGTACCGTACACTCACTCAACCGTCTCGCTTCCATCTCCTTCGTTCTCTCACTGCTTCATTCCTTCTCTGACACTTGATTCCTCTTCGTTCTCGAATACCTTCTGAAACATCTGATCACTTCGTTCTCTTCTCTCCCTTCGATTCATCGCAACCTTACCGTACTCCTACCGTATTCCTACCGTACGCCTAACCTCCCACTCATCCATTTCAGGCACGATACAGGTCTTTTCTCTTCATCTCTCGCAACTCTCTATCAATCTCTATTCAACTGGGGCTTCTCAACTGTTTCGGCTGAGTCCCCTTTCGTGTTTCACATTCTCTATTCCTGCCTTTATTCCCACTCAATCCTTGTCTTTCTCGCTTCTCTTCTCTATCTCTCTTATTTCTCTGTCTACTCTCACATAATGTCCTACTGTATCGCCGTTGTCCACTCCATTTATTGATCTACAATAGTACTGCGACAGCCTACTGTAATCTCGCTGTGACTACCTTCGGAACTACCGTAATCCAAGACTCCATCTCTAGTTCATGCTCCTAGTTTCCTTTCTCATCAGACTCTTCAATCAATCCTTTTTTGAAACACTCAAGATGCTGGGCAATTCTGACTAGACTAGAATCACAAACTGTGGATGCCGATCAGACTTTCCTATTCCTCCTTTGAACTGCAGCTGAAACACAACTCAACCTAGGCTTCTCGTATCCATTTCCCACTAGACTAATGCATCAGTTACTGCTCATTACAAGAATATCGCAAGGAACTGGGAAGGTTTCGTCGCCAGATCTACGGTAATCTACATGCACAATCTCAGCATTGTCCGTAAGCTCTAGTGTTCATTCCTCTTCTCCTCTCACATTCAGGGCCACTCGATGTAAGTATTTTTGTTGAAACACGAAGCATAGAGAGTAATTTGTACTAGATTATAGTGCAGAAAGTGAACAATGATCATCGAAATCGATCTATCGCTGATTCTTTCACCCTTATAGCAACAGCGTAAAACGATGTTGATAGGTTCGCGGACACTCATAGATATTCCCCGGAAGAACGGTTGCGTTTCACTCAATCTTGAAATAAGATTGTCCTCCGGTGAACTCTTTAAGTATCATTGAACTCTACTATCCTACGCAGCTTCGGAAGCCTACATTCTTCACTTGGGAGAGCGTCTTATCGGCATTGTGCAGCAGCAGCAATGATCTCTGACTATTATGAGAATGCTTGACTAACCATGGATTCTCACTTTCCTTCCCCCTCCTACAGTGAATGCTCTATTTCAAATGAGTGCGTCGTCTATTCTCCTATAATCCCTTCCAGAGACCAAATACCTGGGTTCCAAAATTTTTTTTCATGTGGGTCGGGTAGTGATTTTAGGGGTACTTTTTGAAAAAAATTTCCAAAAAATGTGGGTCGGTTATAAAAATCATTCCGGGAGCGTCACTTTCACAGTCGTTTGAAATTCAATCCTCCACTAACCATGACTAAATATCAACTCAGCATGATAGTCCGACCTTGAAAGTGTAAACAAAATCGACCCCGGTAAAAAATTAACCGACCCCTGATGGTAAACAAAAGGGATTATCAAGATTAGAACATAGGCGGAACACAGGCCTGACGTCGTCACGTTCCTTGCCCTCAAGAAGTGTCTGGGGTCGGTTAATTTTTTACCGGGGTCGATTTTGATTAATCTCCAGCCTTCATGCATTCTTTCTGGTTTTAAAATGTGCAGTTTGGTTGAGAAATAACTGAACTGTAAGCTGACAAAAAAGAACCCAGCGTTTCCATAGCGATGAACATGCACGGTAATTGACGGCTCTCGTTCCGGCTCTTTTTTTCCTCGTTCCCACAGTTAGTCCGCCACGCCGAAGGCTCTTTTTTTCCTCGTTCCCACAGTTAGTCCGCCCCGCCTTCGGCGTGGCGGACTAACTGTGGGTGGGTCGGTTTCCATTTTCTCCCAAAAAATGTGGGTCGCCTAGGTACTTTTTCACCCACTATTTGGTCTCTGATCCCTTCTCTTGTTCTCCTATCTATAGTCTCTTTCTGAAGCATTGATCTGACCAAAGCGCCCACCTCTGCAATCAACAGTCTAGATTTTCTGCAGCGAACAAACAGTGAAGCACTACGCTCTGTAATGTGTTAAACCTTATTGATTTTCTGCAGCATAAATTCACCATTCGAGTAATGATCTAACCTTGTTTTAGCTATTATTGCAGCGTAATTTGCGTGTAGGCGGCCGGAGGCTATGCCCAATTTTTCAGAACTAGTACTTTTCATATCAACTCCAATTGCAACTTCAAAGTGCTTCTCTACTGACCAACTCTGAGATTGAATATCTACCGAAAGGAAATTCACGATAGATCCAGAAGAGAAGAACTAAATGCCGAACAGACTCCCACCATAGTCTAAAAAAACGTACAAATTTCTAAAATCTACAGTTTCTTTCTTTTAATATCACATACAAACATCGTCACTACTCTCATCTAACTTCCCTAGTTACCACTCTTTGATCTGCTTCCTCTTCGTTCCTTCTTCTTCCACCTCGTCCGTCAGTCAGCCAGAATTGAGGAGCTTCTGAAACACAAAGTTTTAGTGTGCACTTTCTTATTTCTCCAATGGCTGCACACTATTCGAAAGAAAGAAGTGGGAGTCGTTGGTCCTTCTCCTTCTTTCATCTCTCACCAACCTGCAATCGATAGTATTATTGTAGTCCTTTCTTTCTAAACCGTCATTCTACTATTCCGTATTCTTCTCTTGACTAATCACTGGAACATGCATCACACTTCTCATATTCTATGCTCTCTAGATTACAAGAGACTAACAATAAGCTCAAGATCACTATGGACTAATGAACACTTGCTGCTGGATTCCTAATCCTCGTTTCTTTTCCTTCTCCTATCTTCTGTCGCTACTGAAGCATCAATAAAGCTACTCTCTATTTCTTCTCACTTATACTTACCACTTCTTATCCTTCCTTCATCTTCCCATTCCTATAGTCAAATCTTCCTCTTGCTCTCTTCATTTCACACACTACCTCGCTCCTCCGTCTAACTGGCGAGCGATCGTGTGCAATGAAGAGAACGAGAAGAATAGTTGTTGAATCAGATGATGATATTCGACAGCACGAATGTAACTATCTAGATGGGTACAACTCATTTGAACCACACGAGAGAAACAACGAGCTATTCATTCCAATTCGGACGAGTCCAACCCCTGCATAGCTTCCTTCTGAATCTCAAAATGCAACAGTCTAAAACCATTCTATCCTATAATATTTCCAGTCTTGACAAATGGAAGGAACACAGATCAGGCTTCTCACCAATCAGTCTGGATTCACTAACCTATCCTATCTCCACATCTCTTTCCATCTATTCTCTATGCATCACTATCCCATTCTGATCCTCCCTTCTATCACTGCTGAAACACGAATAAATCGAACCCATATCTCCCTCACTAACCTCTCTCCTCTCTTTTCCTTCCTCGAGTTCTCGTCTTCATATTGAGTATCTTTCTTGCTCTCTTCGTTTTACATACTCTCTAGCTCGATACATACTCTCTAGCTGGATGAAAGAGCATGCGAAACGAAGAGAGCGAGACCGTTGCTTCATCCTCTGATCTGTAATCTATTGATTTGTTCGTTTCGTCTACCGTAATCTTCGCGTGCTACCGTATCGATCCCTTGTCGTCACCACCATCCCTTTTAATCGATTTTTTTCTAGCGCGAAACAACCCTCAAACAGCGATTTATCGCCATGGAAACGACTCGTTTCGATAATAAGGAAGGACGAGTCCTCGAGCGTCTGCTCAGTCAGGAAAGCTGGCTCAACGGCATCAAGGTCAGTCAACTATTATGCTATCCATATTTCTCACAATTACTCGCTGAACACGAGACAAGAGCATTCGCCTAGATGGTAGATCCGTGTTCTACGTACAGTTGATATATTGCCAACTGTGAATACGGTAGCATCCGATCGATAACTGACTAAATTCCTTCTAGGCCAAGTACCACCCTGTGCTCGTCTCCCTCATCGAGCCCCTTCTCAAGGCCGAGATGAACTACGTCCAGGCGAACCGTGAGTTTACCTTTTCCTGCAGTATCTTGATACCGTAACCCAGAATTCTACTACTACCGTACCCTAGAGCGAGAGAAGATTACCGTATCCCAGTTATAGATTGACATACCGTACTCCATTAAGGAGGCCAGTTGTCTCTCCACGTATCGGGCGCAGTTGGAGGAGCGATGGCGGTCATGTCCGAGTACTTCGGCCGAGGCACCATCCAGTCGTCGATGTATATCGACGCTCGATTCGGAACAGTGAGTTACCCATAGATCTACCGTTTCACTCCATCTTCATCTCACACTATCTACGAACGAGTAGAGAGAAATCAAGTAGAATCAGCACATTTCAACCCGCTAGACTTGTGCTTCAAGCACTACAGATACTTTCGAAACGATCATGAGCTCGACCCACCGACTGACCTCACTCTAATCATACGGTAGTCTCATCGATTTTCCTTCGCAGGTGCGCTGCACCGCCGCGCGCCACTACTCGATCAACGGTCGCTCTCTCGACGGCGTCATCTTCGAGGGCTCAACGAAGGACGAGACCATCCACTGGCTCGTGCTCGACTCCCTCTACAGAGGTTTCCAGGTGAGACCCAACCGAACTACCGTAATCTCCTATCGATTACCAACTACCGTAATCACCTATCGATCACCAACTACCGTACTCATCCTACTGTAGCCAGTATAGGCTTAGTTCGAGCAACTACCAACCCAACAGGAACAAAGATCAAAGATCACTTCGAATCTACTCTGTTTCAGAATCGTGAGGACTCGGATGATTCGGACGACGATGAGGACGAGGGAGATTCAGGAGACTCGGGTGACTCCGACGACGATGACGACGAGGGAGGATTTTCTCCGCCTCCCTCTCCTCTGTCGTCCCGCCCCTCCACTCCCGACTCCGCCCCTCACTCGCCCAAGGACGGACCGGCCCCGCCTCCTCGTCCATCCAAGTCTTCTGCTGAAGACGCCCAGCCGTCGACTAACCCTGCCTCGTGAGTACCTTTCCCCCATCTTTCCTAGTCACTCACTAAATGAAAAGATCAAGTTTCACCCTATCAATATCCTGCGAAACCGTCCACAACCTAGTCCGTTCAATCGAATGATCAGTAGTAGATCTAATCCTTCCTATGAAACTGCGAACCTCCCGGTACCCATTCTCCTCTTGCAATCAGTTCAGCCAACCCTCGAATCACCTGGGAGAAGTGTGCTGCTTCTCAGTGAGATCAATCTTCTTCTTCCAGCTGTCTGGTCGATCCTCCGAGGAAGTCGATGACTGCTGCTGTCACTCTGGCCTTCTCTCCTCCCCCGGTCGCAGCCTCAGCTCCTGCAGCTGCTGCACCGGCCGTTCATGGTCCTCCCTCTTCCACTCCACCCACTCATGATGCTCTTCTCCTCATCGATCACGATGATTATTCCGAGTGAGTGTCGCTCTCTATCCTCTCTTACCAATTCCTCCCGAATAGAGATCAAAGAGCACTCACGAAATCAATATTTACCGAGTTCATCACTTTCCGATTCCCAGTCGCTCTAAATCTATAGCAGAAACTAAGAAGCACTAGGCAAAAATTCTATTCATCCATGCTACGAAACCTCGAAATACTCGATCAAATCTCACTCTGGTGACGTAGTTTACCTCGCAGGAAAGATCAGAGATCAATTTCCTTCATTTCAGCGACTCGTCTCCCTCGTCCATCTCCTCTCTGCTCCAGGAGCTGGTGGATATCGCCCTCCTCTCCAATGCGATCGAGGAGCTCACGATCGAGTCGGACGATGACGATGAGAAGGACGACGAAGTGCCAATTGAGGAAGGAGATGCAAGTAATGAGAGGTGAGTCAATCCCAAATCAGTGCCTACTTCCCATCACAACCACTCTAATCCGTACGCTGAAACCCAGAGGCGCGGAGCTAATCCGGAATCATCTAGGCAGCCTAATACCCGGTGCTCCTCGCAGGAGAGATCAAAGATAAATCTCTACCATTGCAGTGAGTCCGTCCACTCCGTCATCTCCGCTCTTCTGAATGAGCTCGTCGAGCAGATCGCCGCCGAGTCAGACGACGTCCCTCCCTTCGAAGATGACGATGACGGAACGATGAGTGTGGAGGAGGAAGAGGAGGAAGACACGGAGGAGCGGTGAGTCACTCTCTTATCTTCATCTGTTGATGCCCAGAATCGCATAGTTTCTCCATTCCTTCTCTTCCAAGTGAAAACCTTCTTCTTCTCAGAGATCACAGATCATCCCATCTGTTCTCATCCCATCCCATCCAAATCTCTGTTCTCATTCAGGCAAATCGAGAGGGCGGCACGACTGATCTTCGGCTGCGGACAAGGATGGGCACAGGGCGAGGACTGCGTCGTCTACTCTCGGCAATTCGGCGAGGCTCTTCCGCTCTGGCTTCTGGAGGAGACGCCCTACAGGTACCGCTATCCCTCCTTCAATCTATAGCACCACCACCTAATCCTTAGTATTCTAGTCCTAGTTTGCACTAGCCTACATCTATTTTCTATTCGGAACCATACCGCTCTTTACTCTTACCTCATTCTTCCGATCAATAACTACCGTAATCCCTCTACCCTTCTCCCATGGACTTACTGTAACCTTTCCAGCACTCCGGCTGGTTCTCTCGACGGCGACGCTCCCGCCCTTCCCTCCAATGGTGCAGCCTCTCCCCTCCCTGCCGATGAAGACCTCGCCCCTGAGGCAGTGGAGGTCGCTCGCAGCGAAGAGAGGTACCGTACTACTGCAATTCATTCAATTATTGATTGATCTACTCATCGAAGTGATCGCTGATTTTTTTACCACATTTATATCTATCAGCTAGAAATTATGATCAGAAACCATTCTCAATCCTTTCTAAACGTCGCTTGCGGCAAAAATTCAGCTAGTGCTCAATATCGATACAGTATCCCCGTCTAGCTACCGTAATCCACCGATTGCAGACAGGAGATGGACTACGGTCACGAGGATGGCGTGTCTCTCGGAGGCAATTCGACTCCTCTCCTCCTCTCACCCACTCGCCAGTCCACTCACGGAAGCCCCGCCTCCTCGCACTCTTCCGATCGAAAGCGCCGCAGGTACCGTACTCCTCCCATACAGTAACCCCACTCCTTCCACGCTTGATTACTGTAGCATCGATACGATCGATTGAAACTCTAATCCCTCTCCTATTCAGCGAATCGGCCGACCTCTCCTCCGACGGCTCGACGCCCTCCCAGAGAGCGTGAGTTATTTCAGTTATCGATTGCTTCTAGAATACGGTAGGATTACGGTACCTATCTCAATATCGATTGCCCACAGTATCCCCATCTACCGTAATCAACTCTAAATTCTCAGGCGCTTTCCGGAGTACGCTATGGAGGCATTGGCAGTTCGTGCGCGTCTCGAGGACTACCTGGCCGGTCCTCGTCGCCTCTCCGCCCTCCCGGTTAGTTTTCACTTCCTATCAATCGATAATCTACCGTACTCCAATCTACACCCTGACTACCGTATCCCTCCTTCCCTCTACCGTACTCTTCCTCTCTCAGATCACTTCCTCGATGGTGGACGGCGAGCTTCGCACGTTCTGGAGATCCATCTCCACCACGATGCGCCTCCGCTTCGCAATGGTCGCTGGAGTGGCCCAATCTGCCCTCGACTCCTTCTCCGAGGAGTTCATTCTCGACTCCGACAACGAGGAAGCCGTGAAGGTCAGTTGGGGTTACGGTAGCTAGGCATACTGTACCGAAGATGATTACGGTAGAACACGATTGTCAATGTAGCAGTAAACTAGTCAGTTGGTGATCACGGGGGGTACGGTAGAATACGGTATCCTTCGCAGGAGTACGCTGAGCAGACGACGGGCATCCTCGACGTGCTCGAGCAGCTGGAGGGTCGCGCCGCCCGTTTCTCTTCCGTGATCCACGAGGAGTTCGATGTACGATCATTTTACTATCAATCAATAAACTACCGTAGCCCAATACGCTACTGTAACCCATACGGTTGTTCCTCGATCGATAATTGACCTTTGATCTCTCTCAGGTATTCGAGGACGATGAGGACGACTTCGTTGAATGTGACGAGACTCACGAGCGCATGCACCGCCAGTTCACGTGAGTGCTACGGTAGATTACGGTAGCTCCTGCCCTGATTACTGTAACTAAACCATACGACATCGATTCTGATTACGGTAGCTTAACCATACGGTAATCAACCGATTGATTTCAGGAAGCAGGCGAAGGCGCATCTCGCGGCCGTGAAGAAGTGGAAGGCCGTCACTCACAATCTGCCGGAATAGGGTGAGTGAGGATTACGGTAGCCAATCGATCTCAATCAATCAATAATGCATCACTAGCATCGTTGGATAATCATAGTAGATTACGGTATCGAGGAATCGATAACTGACTTCTTACGGTTTCACAGCCAATAGATAAGCAATACTGGGGAGATGAGCTCTGGCTTTCTTCATCCCGCATGCACTCTAGCCTGCTAGACAGTGCGAGATAGTATGGAGAGAGGAGAGAGTGAGACGGTCGATTAACTTGTCAACTTGCAGCATCTGTAGCAGCTACGTCTGCATGGGTCGAAGCACCCTTCTTGCTTCCTTCGATTTTTTTCGACTTCGTTCGACACTGTTGTTTTAAGTGAGTTCATTCCCCTTCCCAGCTAGTTCTTCAGGATACCGTAATCGTATAGTATACCATCAATCGATTCCGTCTCTACCATCCCATAATCTCTACTCATTGCAGTACGATGCATCCACATCGTCAGCGGCCAGTCACTAGGATCGCTAGGATCTCCGCCCCCTTCCCCCGACTGCGACCGCGCCCTATTGTATGCCCCGCCTCAAGGTGATTCTCACGTTTCACAGTCTAATCTAGAGTTACTTCCGAATCACGTGATCTACCTAATTAGCATTTCCTTCCAAACCCGCCCAATTCTGACTCATTCCGAACTACTTTCTGAATAGATTGATACAGTAGCTACAGTAATGATGAATCTGACCCACCGAATCAATTCTCCCATTCAGCATCTACTAAGGTGATGATGACGAGGATGACGTCATCCAGACGAGAGAGAAGGAAGAGAGCGGAGGGACTGGAGATGGCCCAAATTAGTGAGTGATTGAGTGACTCTCTCCATTCCACACACTCTTTCACTCTGTAGACGAGAGAGCATGTGGAATGGATAGACTGATAATTACTTTCTGAATGAATATTACCTAGTTATGATACAATACGTTCACTTAGAGATCAAAGATCAATAATTTCAAATCAGGGTCGAAGTGAAGAGGGGCAAGACCGACCCCACCCGCCATCTCTGGCTCGCCTCCAGCACTCATCCACTCTTCTCGTCCATCCTTCCCCTCGTCTCTCACTCAAAGGACGATGCTTCCCCTTCCCTCCCTGTTATTGAAATGGTGAGTCATTCGTTTCACAACCTATTCTAGAGTTCCCTACTAACCGTGCTTCACCCACTAATCAATAACCGTCAAATTCCGTACATCCCCTATTGATCTACCAACTACAGTACCCTTCATTTCAGACCCAACTGGGCCACCGCGAGACGGTGTAATTTGTTCTTCTCCCCATCTCATCACTTCTCCTTCTCCCACTCTACTCTGCTCCTAAAGCGAGGAAGGAAGACAATGGTTCGTCCCTTTTCGAGCTAATCGATATTTTTACGGTAGCTGTAGTGAGCCAGATTACGGTAGATACCCAGGTATCACTAACTGAATTTCTTGCAGGGTATCATCTCAACCCGGCCTCCCCTCCATCTGAGGCCGAAGAGAGGCGACATGCGGTAGTCGGGAGCCGCGGTTTCAAAGAGAATCCCGACATGGAGAGAGACTCCATCCACTCCCGCTCCAATATGGTCAGTACTCTTCTTTTTCTTAGAGACTATGAAATCCGCACTATCTTAGCAGGATATTTAGCAACACCAGACTAGCCAGGGCTCTCTACGATCCCCCCTAATCTCTCGGATCGATATCAATCAATACCATTCCAGCTTCCTCATCCAGCCTACAGTACCTGGGCCACGACGGGTACTGTACGTCTGCTGAAACATCCGAGGAAGATGAGGAGAGGGATGGATGGAGTCAGTGATGTGAGTGATTGGTGACTAGAGGGGAATCAGAGATGGAAAACAGTCGCTAATCCCACGTTTCACTAAGAACTCTTCTAGCAATAAGTAGGGCCTTCTCTATCATTCCTTCAAAAGATAACATACCCTCTAACTGCTGTTGCATCCCTCCAGAACGAGAAGTTCCCGTTCGAATCTGTAAAGGATTAGCATTAGATAGATGAAGATGAAGGATTGAAACTCGAGTTCGACCAGTGATAAAGTGATTCTTTTCAGGGAACCTGGCAAGTGGATAGTGAAGGAACCTGAAGAGACGCAGTGACTCTCCCCCTAAGCTCTATGGGGGATTGAGGCAAGCGTTCTCTGAGGGAAGGGGCACGGCCCAAATGGATCACGGACTGCGACGGCACAAGGAAACGGATTGGACTCATCGACTGGCGAAAGAGAGATGGCCGCTCTTCTCCCCCTCTCAATCTACTCAAGTAAGCATTTCCCACTACTATCTAGAGGTCACGAAACTTCAGCCGTCCTAGTCAAGTTCCGACATCAATTCTGATTTCACTCAATGATTTTCTTCCCTTTCAGTCCCTCAACCAGTGTACTCGACCTGGGTCCAGACGGGTCGAGGAAACTGCAGATACACCCGAGGGAACGAGTGGAAAGGGAGGAGGAGTCGAGTGGAAAGAAGTGAGTGGGAATGAGGGGATGAAGGGTAGATTCACGGTTTCACCCATCACTCTTACTCACGATAACAGGTTCCCCTTTGTGATTGATACAAAGAAGGAAACGTACCCTCTTGTGGCTGCAGTGGTCCCTCCTCTGGCACGTATCGATCCCTCTCACGAGTCGATCTACCTCGTGGGCGAATCTGAAAAGGACGGAAATTAGTTAGAAGATGATAGGCTGGAACTCATGATTGACTAGTGATGATGCAATCTCTTTTCAGTGATCTGACTGCGGACTGAGAAGGCCCGGACAAGACGTGTCGACTCTCCCCTAAGCTCTATGGGGATCGAGGCGCTCGCTCTCGGAAGGGAGGATCACGGATCAATTGGAAATGGAAACGCGAACGGCACACGGACTAGCCCAAGGACCGGATTGGTGAACGGCGGTGGACTGGGGATACGATACTAACAGGTACGGTCTACTTATTTTACGGGCTTATCGATTTTAAGATACCATTGATTAATCCATTGTAAATTATTTTCGAAACATTGAGAAACGATGAATTATGAGAATCGGGTGAAACACAATCTCATAGTGACTCATTTCAGATTCGGATCGATTAACACCAATGTAATCTACGGGGAGAATGCAGCGAGAGCGAAGGAGGGAACGAGATAGCCGCAACTAGTGAGTGATAGAAAGACTCTCTCTATTTCACACACTCTCTCACTCTATCGACGAGAGAGCATGTGAAATGGAGAGAATGATCATTACTCTGTTTGTGGTTGTTGCCTAGTCATGACCCAGAGATCAGAGATCATAAATCTCTTCTCATCAGGGTCGATGTTGGAATGGGGAAATGACCGACCCCGCCATCTCTTGCTTCTCTCTACTGCTCTCAATGCCTCTTCTCCCCACTCACTCCACACTATTGGGAGGAACAAGAAGCGAAAGAGACGTGTGAATGGTGAGTATCTCTGATTCTAGACCATCAAATTAGTGGTGTGTAATGTGAGTGAGGGCGAGTCCGTCTTCTATAATCATCTAATCTCTAATTGCAGGAACACGGATGCAATGGTTCGTCCGCCAGAAGGGACTGCGTATGGCTTAGAGACTCAGGCGCATGCGAAAAGTTGGCTAGATTCAGAAGGCGATCGGAGAGAAAAAGGGAAGGAATCGAGAGGGATTCGGTGAGCATTTCTCGTTCTAGATTATCTAGTGATGATGACATACCTGATTCGAGTAGAGTTCCCTCCTCTTCTTGTCTCTCCATACTCCATTCTCGATCCTTCCCCCCGACGAGAGAGCGTGTGAAATGGAGAGACGATTCATCCGAGGAGGGAGGACTGCAAATATTGATTTATTGATTGCAGATCGAATAGCTACCGTACACACGCGAGCTACAGTACCCAAGGCTGCTACAGTACCAATGTGAGAGGCGCCAAGCTGCGAGAACGCGGGACTACATCGAGTGATGTAAGGTGGGTCATTGTTTCACGAGATGGTGAAAGCGACTCGGAAAAATAGGAGAATTAGCCAGCACTAACCAGTTTCGAATGACGTGAGAGGCAAAAATGATATAAATTCGACGCATTAGAATAGTTCTACCTGGCGAAAATGAGAATAGAAATTACGGTTTCAGCCAACAATTGAATAACGAGGAAATCATTTCAATTCTGTGATTTCAGTTGATGATACGACGAATACGATCCCTGCGAGGCACTACCGTACCTCCAACTTTCCTATGGTAGACAAGGGACAAGGAACCGAAGGAAATCGATAAGTGTGAGTGATCACATGTCTATATTGCCTAGTGGTGACGACATACCTGAGTAGTAAGTGAGTTCCTCCTCGTTTCCATCGAGTGGAGAGAAGAAGATGAGAGAAGGGAAGAGAAGGGAAGAGTCCAGTGGGCTGGAAATGATTATTTGATTATTACAGGATAAACGAAGCCGCAGCGACTCAACCAGTGATCTACTGCGCTAAGAAGTCCCATCTACCATACAAGAGAATGCGTGGAACGGACTGAAGGAAGTGGAATGAAATGGGCTTTTGCTGACTGGATTATGGAGACACGAGAAGAGGAAACGGCTAATGCGAGGTACCACACCTAACCCATTTTTAGTTAGAAAAGTGTTTAAACTACACACCAATCTATTTTTACGGACTCTGTTGTTAGCACCTACCTTCTTTCACATCGGATTTATGCTTTCATTTTGTAATATCTTGCCTAGAGCTTAGCTTAGAATAAGTTATCCCGCCTAAAGAATAGGTTCTCCCGCCCACTTTTCCATCCCGAGAATTACTTCTTATGCATTATCTCCTGTAGCCCTGAGTAGTAATAGCCAAAAAGAAAAAAAAAAGAAAAACAAAGAAAGAAAAACAAAACAAACAAAAATGAGAAAAAATAATCTCAAATGGCTATTTCGCTCTAATTGTGGCGCCTCTAAGCTTACTTCCCCTTTATTCGCTGACTTTTAACATGACTATTCTCATTTCTAATAGTTATTCTTGTCTTCTAAGGTTCCTCACATAGGAAAACGCAGAAGATAAATGCGACCGACCACAGTAGGATCTCTCGAAAGATCAGATTTATTTCATTACGGATCATATTGTCTAGAACCCATTGACTGCACAATTGTGCATTGTTGTCATTATGTATCGTTACTCCACAGTCTCTTTTATTTCTTTCCGCCTCCTCTCAAATATCGATACATCCCCGAATAGATCAGTCCAAATTCCTTCCCCTCATGGCACCAATTAGATCATTGTTTCACACGATATTCTTGACCTAGCAATACCTTAGCACCCTCTCACAATAGAATAGCGAGACTGTGGTAGGTACATCTACTGTCTATTTCTTTGTCTTCTCCATCTAAGGCTGCCCGAGCCGATAAACTGGGTAGTGTCCCGATAGGGTCACGAGTTTCAAGTTCCACGGTCTTTACTTCCCATCCAAGCCACGCCCACTATCAGAAGGATGGAAACGAATTCAGATGGACTCAAGAATGGTGAGGATTTGTTTCCAGACTAGCTAGCTATGATTTCATACCTGACTGGATGGGCAATCCTCCTTGGATCCATCAGAGAGACGACGGGAGATGGGATGGAGGGACTGAAAATATTAATTTAGTGATTGCAGACTGATCAAGCCGTTCGTCAAACGATCTACCGTAATCAAGAGCCACCGTATCCCAGATGATCTACCGTAATCAAGAGCCACCGTATCCCAGCTGATCAACGGGAATCAAGAGCCACCGACATTCAACTTCGCTACCGTAACCAAGTAAGAAATGTGAAGTCAACGCAAGAAAAGGAGACGTCCGATTGACAGTTTCGATTCCCTTTTAGTTAGTAATGAACCATAAATATTTCTGTAACTGTAACAGCTGGTTGTGATAGCTCCTGCCTACTTTCAATTCTCAATCTTGCAATTATTGAATTGTGATTTGCCTAGATCTTAGCTCAGAATAGCCGTATCTTATTCAAAAGAAGCTCCAAAGACCCTGTAGAAAAGATACCATGAAATGCAAACAATGCAGAAAAAAAACAAAAAGAGAGCTGGCCAAAATCCCTTACTTTCCCTCCCATTGACATTAGAGTAACTGAAGTTTCTTTTACGACAATCCACAGTCCACAGTCTCAATTCGTTCGATTTCTCTCGCTTTAGTTTTTCCCATCCTTCTCATTTCACTTCTAGTTTCACAACATGTTTGTATTCGCTAGCACCCCTCTCATATT
>LS517129.1:11954-35532 GCA_900490845.1 Pristionchus japonicus | reverse complement strand
AGGGGAGCGAGAGAGCGGGGGGAGGGAGAGAGACACGTGAGAGAGAGGCTCCGCCCCTTTTCTCTCTCTCCTCTTCCCTTCCCTTTCGCTCAGTGCCTGCGCGCGCGTGGTTTTCGAGGCCTAACTTCGCGCAGAGAAAAGATAATCACAAACGGTAAAAAGTATGTTGTTACTGGGACCATGAGGGACATATTGAACCAAGATTCGGTACCATGGGAGCAAATCGGCGATCCACGTTGAGGTCTCTACTTTTATGATCAATGAAACTATTGCAAAGCTGATGCAAAAAGAAGGATACAAAATACAAGTAATTGCAGATCAACGGGAATGCAGTCGCAGTCCTTCACGGAGGAGCACTGGACGAGCGAGATCAAATCGTTCGTCGCCTGTGTACCGCCCAAGTTCCTCCAGGTAAGCACATCACGACTGCCGCTAGGAACAATGTTCACATGAAGGGCCTGATTTTTAACTCCAAAATGGCTTCGATGGAGTGAATATCATGATAAATGAGTCGATTGCAGGTGATCAAAGCGTACCGCGTGCTGTCCACCGACACACTCACGCTTGTAGTCGAGGTACGTTGTGATTCCTTTCATAGCCCACCTTATTACAATTGCAAACTGTGTTGGAGTCGTGAAGCAGCGTGTCAGTGAACATTGAATTGACCTTACAATGTTCATGTTGTCCTCCAGGTCGTCTCCGATCCTCCAGCCATCTTCGAATGGTTCGTCAACGACCGTCCCGTGCTCGCCGATAGAAGGAGATTCTCTGCCAGACATGGTCAGATCATTCTTATTCTTAGTATACGAAATGGTTGTTTGTGCACCCGATCTATGGAATTTTTACATAATAACCCTTTGATCATTGATCTTCTCATTCCGATTGCAGGTCTGAACATCACCTCCCTCACAGTCCATTCCCCTGAAGGGGGAGTGTACAAGTGCACGGCGAGAAATCCCGCAGGAGTATCCACCAGTTATGGATACGTCAACATCAGTGGTAAGGGTTTCGATTATTCTCATTGCACGCGCTCAATTCACAAACTTTTTTATTATTGCAATCGCGCGCTTTTTCAGACTAGAGATCTTCTCTCAACACTTGTTGTTCACATCCATCACCCTCAATGTTGTAGTTCTCGCTAAGTGCACTTCTCGCATTTCACCATCTACACTTTCTCTCAATACCTAGCGCAGTCTCACTTTTTGTCTTCGGGTCAGAGAATGAGTCGCCTCGGTCCCCCGCTTTCCCCTTCTTCTCTCTTCCCCTCTCTCCTCTCTCTCAGGTTGTAATAATTCGGGGTTGCTGGTGACAGATCTGAGCTCATTGCAAGAGAGACGGGGAGGAGTAGTGACAGATGGGCCCTCAGATAGGAGAGGGGAAACAAGGGTTCTCAGCAGATTCGAAGTGATCGATACAAGTACGTGTGGGCAGGCTTGCCCTCTGGAATCGGGTTCATTGTACCAACTTGTCAGAGCAAAATGATAGAAGAACATAGAATAGTCGAATATCGGAAAGTTCTAAGTGAGACAATTCAGCCCCTCCTCGATACGAGGAATGGAGTGAATCATCGAGACTCGCGAGACAGGAGGAACACTCGTCCAGAAGCAGTCTCGTCATTGTGAATCAGGCACCCAGATTCCTCAATCAGGTGAGAACAGGGAAGAAATTGCAAATTATGAATAGAAGAAATGAAGGAATGAACGCAAATTCACTCAGGTCCCGAATCTGACACTTCAACCCGGATGCGAAGCTGTGTTGGACGTGGAGGTGGATGCTAATCCTCCTGCGAGGTTAGCTGTTAATGATCTTATTTTCATCATGAGAAGATGAACAATAATAGCGAGTCAATTTCAGATTCCAATGGTTCGTGAACGGATTCGAACACGTGGACGGATCGGGACGAGTCGAGTATTTCTACCCCAACAACAACAGGTACTGTGCATGAGAAAGTTATGATTCCAAGTTCAGTCAGACAGAAGTAAATATCGTGTGAATTGGAGAGAGATCGATAGAAGAGCACGATGAATCTACGTCATTTTCAGATGCGTCGCTCGTTTCATCATTCCCGTCGCTGGAGAGTACAAGGTAGTCGCTACGAACGTCCATGGAACCGCCATCTCTTCTGGATTTGTGGAGATCTACAAACGTAAGTTGCTGGTGTTGATTCATCGCTGGGTTCAAAACATTGCGCGATCTTGAAGACCTTTCGATTCAAGCGAATCCATCCAAGTCGATGCGTCCTCCGGTTGCTCCTGGAGAACGAATCTCTCGTTCCTCAGGCATGACTATGAGCGGAATCGGATTGGCACCGCCCAGGTAAGATCTTATTGGGTTATGTTCTCACTGTTTCCAGATTCTAGTACATAATAAAAATGATTGACTCGCTTGTTTGCAGGGACGATCACCGTGAACGAACTGCTGAGGGAGACTCCATCCTCACTACGAGAGAGGTCACCGAGGTGGAGGTAAAATTATTAATCGACAATTCGAGTGAAAGGAATTTTCTTTTGAGAGTGCACGAGTGTGCCTTCTGAAGCACACCACGAATCATTTCAACAGAAAAAATTAGAATCAAAATGAAAATATTCCAGATGAACTACTACCAGCGTTCGTCCTCCCTCCCTCGTCAATCTCGTCAATTCATTGAGAGACACGTCGAGGTGCCCACTCTGACACCGATCAGTGGACGATCCAGACAGACTTCAGGTTGGATTCCAGTTTATTCAAATATCGAAAATGCTAGAGACA
The DNA here is from genome assembly GCA_900490845.1 of Pristionchus japonicus. Taxonomy (NCBI): domain Eukaryota; kingdom Metazoa; phylum Nematoda; class Chromadorea; order Rhabditida; family Neodiplogasteridae; genus Pristionchus; species Pristionchus japonicus. The sequence continues at coordinate 32,784 of LS517129.1, read as the reverse complement.
TTTGGTATACCCTTCTTCAGTTTACGATAATGCTGAAACTAAACGAATTCTAAGAGATTCTTATCGCAAACTGGAGAATAGTGTTCACTCTCTTCCCCACTCTCACTCGCTTCACTCACATCCCATCCCACCTTCTCTACACGCCAGCTAACGCTTTTCGGTTGCCCTCTAGATCTCTCTCAAGCGCTACAGTAAACTCTCTCCTCCAACCGTAGCTCATCGTCGTGCATGGAGAAGGTGTGGTGTGGTGTGTGTGGTGCAGTGAGCTAGGCGACACATACTAATCCTCGCCCTTGTGCAGAACCGCGCGAGACGATGGGCGAAGCTACCGTCGAGATGGCTCCTCGTCCCCTGCACAAGAGCAAGTCGGAGACTGCCCGATATCTCCCGCAGCCTCCCGTATTCGTCACCCATCTACCTGCTGAAGTACTGCTCCCAGCTGAGGATCGACTGGTGCTCTCAGTGGATGCCGCCGCACTGCCCACAGCCACATTCACTTGGACGGCCAATGGATTCGAGTTGAGAAGTTCGAAGAATCTCACTCTACTCCACGAGCAGAATCGATCGACACTCGTCGCTCAGCCGCCAGTCAAGGCGGGTCGATACTCGGTCACAGCCCGCAACGACGTCGGATCGGCCACAGTGACAACGAAGGTCCGTCACCTACCAGGAGCAGAGCCGGAAGCCCAACCGACTCCGGAGTTCCTCGAGTCAGCAGTGACCGTGATCTCGCCCGAACCACCAGCGGACGAGGTCGGATCGACGACGTCGTCTGTTGAGACCGTCGTCCGGCCTTCTGACGACCGTCCCATCGTCGTGCCCGTTCCGATCCCGGAAGAGTCCACCCCAGTCAGATCTACCACTGGAACTCCAGCGAGAGATGTGGCAGGATTCGGACAGGCCCGTCGTTCCATGTCCTCCACTGCGTCTCTTCCAAGACAGCCGGCATTCACAAGCCAGCCAGAACCGGCAATTCACGTCAAAGCCGGCGAACAGCTCCGGCTCGAGGCGAGAATTGATGCGGTTCCGGAGGCGACGTTCCGTTGGTATCTGAACAACTTCGAGTTGAAGGCCAACGCGAACATCATTCTTGATCGTCCTTCTCCCAATCACAGTGTGGCTACCTTCTCAAGACCCCAACCTGGCAACTACAAGTGTGCTGTCAGTAATGATCTCGGAACTGTGACTACAGTCACTAGAGTCACTACGGAGGAGTCGTATTTCGAGGAGCGAAGAGAGGAGAAGAAGGAGGAGAAACAGCCTGGAGTCATGTTCAAACTAGTGAGAAAGACCACTTCCGAGGGCAGGAAAGACTTCCCCAAGAAGCCGAGAATCGTCGACCCTCTCCCCGCTGTGATCAGACTCAAGTCATCCGAAGCTCTGGAGTTGAATGTGGCTGCCGATGCCATTCCTGAAGCATCGTTCACTTGGAGATTGAACAATTTCGAGTTGAAACCGAATGCGAATGTGACCATTGAGAAGACGGGAGAGAATGCATCGAGAGCAAGATTCGTCGTTCCTTCCTCTGGAAGGTACGAGGCCATCGCTGTGAACGACCTTGGGCAGGACGCGACGTCCACCAAGGTCATCGTCGAGATCCCTGCATCTGATGGAAGCAGGACTTACGTCGCACCTGCCTTCACCGAGGTCCTTCCTTCAGAGCATATCCTTGATTCGTCGAGAGAGACTCGTCTGGTGGTCTCGGCCGCCGGTCAGCCTCCTCTCGCCTTCAAGTGGTATCTCAACGGAACTGAAGCGAGAAGCGGAGAACTATGCTCAGTGCAGTCCGAAGGCTCCAGAAGCAGTCTCCTCCTCAAGTTGCTTCCTCTAGAAGACGTCCGTCTCGACGTCGACGTCTTCAACCAACACGGCGTCGCGAGGAGCACGACGACGTTAGTCGCTCCCAAAACGCCGGCTCCGGCTCCCGAACCGGCCGCCGCAGAGCCCGAATTGTCCCCCATACAGCAGCAACCACCCAAGCGATTCAAGGCCCCGAGATTCGCCAAGGCTCTCGCCCCGATGGAAGTGAATGAAGGAGAAGCACTGGTGGCTGGAGTGGGAATCGAGAAGGAATCGACTGCATGTGAATTCGTGTGGTCGTTGAGAGGAGAAGACGTGGAATCGAGGAGAGACGTCTTCGTTGATTCGACGACTCACGAGAGTCTTCTCACCATTCCGAAAGTAGACGGAGAGATGGCAGGAATGATCGAGGTCGTGGCCATCAATGAAGCAGGAAGAGCCAGCAGTGCTGCCGAGTTGGGAGTGAGGGAAAGTGAGTTGATATTTGATCTTTACTTAGTTCTCATAACGCAAGCTTTCGTTAATAACGCTCTAAAACAAGCATTTTTGATTACAATTAGTTCAACTACTAAACCTTTTTGTTGATAACGATCTGAAACGCTTCATAATATTTTGAGTGACATTACAAAGCTTAGCTAACTGAATTTCTGAATTGATAATCTGAAATTGAATGCGTAATTGCAGAATCGGACTCGTTCGAGATCGTTCCTCCCACTCTGCCGAATGAGAGACCACCCAAGATCATCGAACCACTTCACTCACAGATGATCACTGAGGGTGAGTAGCGTTTTCTCAGTGCAATTGGCACGTGAACTGTTGAACTCGTTTGAATGCACAATTGATACAAATAATTATTCCAGGTTCTCGCATGGAACTTCAGTGTAAGATCGACGCCCTTCCTTCAGCAATGATCAGTTGGTCGAAGGATGAACGGGAGATTGAGGGAGATGGAGTGGAGGCCAATGTGAGATTCTTACGCCATTTCGATTTGTTTTGCGTAAATAATTCTCATGTACAAATATTCTCAGATCCTCCCTGGCGGAGTCTGTGCTCTCACTCGAATCGCTGCCACGCCTGTTGACAGTGGACTTTACAAGTGTGCAGCTGCCAATGCTCACGGAACTGGTGAGTAAAGTGCTGACTAATAACGACTTGGAAAAGATTGGACTGACGCTAATTAAACAATTACAGCCGAGACATCTGCTTTCGTCGCTGTGGAAGCCCTTGTGAAGGAGCAACCCGAGGAGAAGGAGGACGTTGAACAGGTGAGACAAATCAATCATATACTCGAATAATTTTACATTAGCTTTGTGCGTTGTGTCTATGTATTGATCCAACATTCATCGTATTGAGTCTTTACAGTTCTGAGGTTAATGTATTCCAGCTGGCCGACGTGGAGGTCATCCAGATGCCTCCCGAGTTCATCGAGCAACTCTTCATCGAACCAGAAGAGGAACAGAACTGCGTCCATCTCGTGTGCAGAGTGTGTTTTTTTCTAAAAAGACTGAGATTGGAGGTTATGCCTCATTATAAAAATAATCATCTCAGGTCGCCTCTCCTGCTCCGACGGCCATCACATGGTATCGCGGCCCGCAACCGATCTCTGCAAGTGAGAAGTTCGAGATGCACTCGCTGTCTGATGGAACCCAGTCACTGACCATCCATGGAGTATCCAAGGAGGATGAGGGTGAGTACATTCATAATTTGATTTCTTGTTTTCTATTTCCAAAACGCAGATGTGATTGATGGAATTGTTTCCATTCAGGTTTCTACACGTGCAAGGCCGAGTCGGAGTTCGGCGTGAGCGAGACTTCTGGAGAGTTGCTTCATCCGGAGCAGCATCTGCAGCAGCTGCAGCACGAAACGGAGCTGCAGCAGCTGCAGCCAGAAGTGTCGATCGCATCCGAGATCTCCGCTGACGTCACCTTCGCCGCTCCATCGGAGAACATGGACGAGTCGGCGGATATCAGGAAGAAGGAGGGTGAGTCCATGCGTTTCACAGGCTGCATGCTCAAGAGCACAAGTTTCAGTGCATTCAGCGCGTCTCTTACAAAGACTTCTTAAAAATACGATTGAACATTTCCAGAAGAGTTCAAGCTGCTCGTCAAGGTGGCGGACACCGTGGCCGACGAGCTCGTCGCTGTGGTCGTCATGGATGCAGTGGCCGAGGCTGCCAGATTCATCGCAGATGAGGTCAGTCAATACTTCTTCGTCTACATACTTCAACTTCACAAATTACGCTACGAGTCTGTAATGATTGACGTGATACTCAACTATTGATTCTAGCAGGAAGAAGAGTCCGAGACAGAGACGTACCAGACTTGTCCTGAATCAGTGATGAGCACTGGCCCACCCCGATTTGACTCGAAGATTGAGGAGTACACGGCGAGAGTCGGAGAAACGCTCAGGATTGAGACTAAGGTGAGCGTTCACTTCCAATGATAGATAGAAAAAACTGAAATTCTGCAGAACTGAAATAATACGAGCTGTTTCAGATCCGCGGAGTGCCGACTCCCTTCATTGAGTGGTACTGTGGAGAGCGGAAGCTGGGAGTTGGAATGTGAGAATTGTTTAGATTAGTCTTTTTTACGGAATGATTCATTAAAGTACATTACGAAAACCAATTCAGGGACACCTCAATGTCCTACAAGAAGTGCACTACCTCCCTCACTCTCTCTAATATCCGTGAACATCAAACTGGCATGTACTACTGCCACGCAACGAACTGTCATGGAGTCGCCCTTCTCTCGTGCAAGGTCGAAGTGACCCCTCACGGCACGACCAGACGAGTCTCTGTCACTCCCAACGACGATCCCGTCGTTATTATCGAGGCTCCGCAAGAGGCACCAGCACCCGCTGGCGCGTTGGTCGCGCCCGAGCAACGCGAGGGTCACGCGGTCGTCGTCGCGGCGCCGGAGACGCGCGAGGTCGCCGCGACCTTCGCGGCCCAGCCGGCTGCGACTGCTGCTGCAGCTGCAGCGCCGGTCGCAAGGACGTTGAGTCCGACGAAGCACGACGAGACGGTGAAGTCACTGTCGGAGAAGCTGAAGACGCCGACGAAAGACGCGACTGTCATTGAACAGGTAAGGTTGTTGGAAACAGAAAAAAGAGGTTCAAAAACTATAAAATGTATGTATATCAGGTCAATGAGCTCATGAGCGCTGCTCTCGCAGTGAAGGAGGAGCTCAAGTCGGATGAAGACGCCAATGTTGAGGTAATTGAGGATTGTGTCGATAGATATATGAATTCCCCGATTCAGATTCGTCGACCAACGGCAATCTACGAGAAGATCGTCACTGTTGTCGAGCCTGAACAGGTGAGAATTCGATCACCATGAACTACAGAGCGCAATGCCGTTGCGATTAGATAACTTTAGAAGAACGAGATGAATGAATTTTGATACGAAAAGAAGCAAGTGTTTGGTTTCAGGTCGAGCTTCATCTGCACACTTCCGCTCCGGGAGGAGAGATCCACCATCGTTTCATCAATCTCGAGACGATCCTCCAGAAGCCAGGCACTTCCAGTGGTGAGATCAATTTCGACTGATAAACTGTTAAAATGCGTTTTGATGGCGAGTAGAGGTGAGAAAAACAATTGTTTCAGCCTCGGTCGACACCTCGATTGCTCATCCCGCCAAGCGAAATGCGAATGCTGAGCACAGAATCGTCGTGTTGGAAGGAACGAGTCAGAACTTCTCCGATGCGATGACGTGGAGTCTCAAGAAGGTACGCAACTCAATAACCATAATTTTGTAAGAGATCACTGTTGCAAAATGTTAATTTCAGGTGAAACACGCGATGGAGGAAGGCCGAAGGACTCCCACCACAAACGCCATCGTGGAGATCAGAAGGCCTGGAGATACCGCGGAACAGGTACTGATTATTACAACTTTGCGATGGATTTTTGTCACGGATTTACTACAAAATTTCTACAGATCACAACTATCGCCGAGCCCGAGGAGTACATTCCCGAGCTGCTGCAGATTGCATCGTCAGCCAGCAAGTTGAAGGTAGAACTTCTAATCAATTGACTAAAGAACTGCATAGTCATCTTTCATGTAGAACCGTTTCTGAACTGAATATTCCTATAAAAACTAATAATTTCCAGATGTCCAACGTCACGGTGTCTCTCGTTCGCGCGGGCGACGTCGCCCATCAGGAACTCGTGATCGAGTATGAATCCAACGTCGAAGATGACGCCGATCTGGCTGTGAAACAGCTCGTCTTCCCCGGATTCTCAAGCCATGACGAGGCGAGATGGAATAAGGTGAGAACTGGGTATGCCCAAGCACACATATTGTTTGCCACTATAATTCCGACGCACTGTTGTCCTTAAATTATTCACCATTACACTATACGTATTAGAGAGCTACTCAAATGATCCAAATGAGGATATTGCAGCCCCGTCGTGATCTCTTCTCTGCCTCCGAGTCGATGGACACCCGTGCAGCTTCCTCCGCTCTTCCTCCTCCCTCTCCTCACTTCCAACTGCAGATGCAAGTGCAGATGCAGTCGCCCGAGAGGCAGACCGACCCCAATGTCGTCGCCGTATTCGTGGAGGTCGAGGCCGCCTGTCCTGATCAGGTACGCTCATTCGAATAGTATGTTTCATATTTTAGCATAATTTAGGAAAGAATACATACGGGACAAATTTCAGAGCGTGGAGATAGTGGCGGTGGTCGCCACTCCTCTCACTGGTCAAGAGACGTCGGCTGAACCTGGAGGATCGTACGAGAGAGGATTGCAACCGAGAGGATCTGTCGCTGAATCGGCAAGCTCGATGAATGATGATGTAAGCATTTCCATATTTTGTGACAATCTGTGGATTAGAAAAAGGATGATCAAATTTCAGCACTCAAACATGATCTCCATCTCGGAATCCTCCTCTGGCACTGGATTCGAAGCGCCTAAATTCATTCGAATTCTCACCGATTCTTCGGCAAGAGCAGGAGAACCGGCGGTGTTCAAGTGTCTCGTTAGAGGTACGTTTCTGAACAGATTCTCAACTTAGACGCGAGTATCATCACACAACTTTCGATTAATGATTGTTGTTCACAGGAGTTCCTATGCCCGAGGTGCGATGGTCCGTGGATGGAGATGAACTCGCATCTGATAGTGACTACACTATCATCTACGAGGATGGAGTGTGCCTGCTCAAGATCAATCAGGTTTGATCATTATCATCTCCTGAATGTTTTCTTTTTTTTGTTCCAAAGTATTAGGATGTGAGCTAACTGATTTCATTCCTCATCTCTAACTCCCCATTCTCTCAGGTCCTTCCCGAAGACGAGGGAGAGTACGCCTGCGAGGGATTCAATGATGCCGGCCACGCCGTCACTCGCGCTTTCCTTACCGTCGAACGTGAGTCCATTAATGATTCATCCAATAATATCTTTTGACTCGAGTCGGAAAGCATGCGGTGGGTGCGCGTCTCTCGAGAATGGGCGCATAACTCAATAATTCCTTCTTTTCAACTAAAAAGGTGCCAAATGAGGAAGAATTGAGTTTCCAACCCTAATCTCGAGTGGTGTCAGTCAGTCTCTCGTCTCTCTCTGTCTGCTCTCATTTGCTCACACACTGCTGACACCACCACTCGCACACTTGTCCGGGTGCGGTAGGTCAATGATTATCGATTGACCTACAGTATACGGGCAAGAACCGCATGCTTTCTGGAACCGTGGAGCGAATTTTTGCCATTTTGAAAACTGCCCAGTTTTGAAATAGAAATCTCGCGGTTGATCACGCGCGACTCTACGGTTCTAGGTAAGATCCGTGACGTTCACAGTGAGAGAAAGCTGACAGACGACGATTCGCGAATGACACACCACACCATGAAACACACCACAGACAGACAGGCTTCAACACACCAAATGACTCGGTCCTAGCGACGTGACGCATCTAATTCGCATCTCGTCGAACAAAATCGCTTAGAATTCAGCCTGAACTAACCACTCCTTATTCTTCCTCCTCTCTTCTCCTCTCCTTTCGATCTTTGATCTTTGGACTTTGATGTGAATGCCCGCTTCCCGTTGCTTTGTCCGGATTATTTCGTGTTTCGTTGTCTGATTGTCGCTCAGTTGGTGATGGTGTGGAGTTTAGTCCACGCGGGTGACTCGGAATACATCGTATTTATCCCACAAATCCCAAAAAATCTTAGTCACCCGCGAAACGTCGTCTCTCGTCTCTCACTGTGTGCGTTCCGGACTCGATAGGCATAGCTAAACTGGACTGATAGGGAGTAGAAGCCAAGTGTTCTCATTACAGAACCGGATCGGCCTGCGACTCCGACCCAAGAGATGATTCATCTGCAGCCAGCCCCCATTCCTCCTCCACGACGTCGATTCGTGCAACACGCTCCCATCAAGACAGACGTCTACGACGAGGAGATTGAGGGAGGAGCAGAGACTGATTACGGAGAGGAGGACGAATACGCGTCAGTCACGGACCTCCCCGCCTTCTGTGGATCGAAGAAGTCACTGGATAGAGTGTCTCTCGCCTCATCCAAGGGAAGACTCGTCACGTCGAACAGCGAGTTCGATCTGAGCCGACTGGTCGATTACAATCAAGATCTCAAAGAAAGCAGCATGTTCGTGCGATACTTCGATACTGCCGAGACGATGGTTGTGGTGAGAGTGCTATTCGAAGAGGAGCAACTCTCTTTCACCTGCAGGGAAGCCGCCCATGCCCCGCCCACTCCCAAGAAGCGATCCATATTCTCTGTTCCTGATATCTTCAAGAAGAAGAAAGCGCCCCCTGTTCCTCCCAAGACACAGAAGAGTATCGAAGAGTATCAGAAGGAATTGATGAGAAGGAGTTCGACGGACAGTGCCCCCACCACTCCGCTCACTCCACGGACTGAGACTGCATTGGAGATACTAGAGAAGGCTATGGAGAACCTCGATAGAGAAGCCACTCCGAAGATCGAGGAAGAAGTGGTACTCAGGAGATCGACTGGAACCCTCGAAGCTGCCCCTGCAGCCCGACAATCAGTGGTGGCTGCAGCTGCAACGGCTGCGTTCAATGCAGCATCTCCAACCACGAATGTGGATGAGGTGCTCAGCTTCATCGATGGATTGAAGGAGGAATTGAGCTTCGCCACGGCTCCCTCGGAGACGCAGACTGAAGATGATTTGAGGAATGAACTGATGAGTCTCACTGCAGGCATGGGCCAATCTCCTGTGATGCAGAGGGCACATGAACCCGTTGAATCTCAACCCGAGGAGCAGAGGCCTGAACCTACCAGAGAGTCAGCTCCATCTCCATCTGAAGAACAGGAAGTGATCCCAGTTCCTCCACCGAGAAGAAAGAAGGAACAGAAAACGCCCGAGCTTGTTCTCGTGGAACCCAGTCCTCCCGAATCCTCGGTGACTGTTGAGACACCCGTGCAATCACTGGCACCAGTCCAGTTCGAACCTGAACCATCCCCTGCTGCTGCTGCTGCTGCTGCTGCTGCTGAGGAACCCGCACAGACTACTGTTGTCGACCAACTCCTTCTCGCTGGTGAACCAACACAGTTCGTTCCCGAGCCATCACCATCCCCCATCCCTGCCGAAGAACCAACCTCTACTGTTGTCGACGCTCCAATGCAGATGCTCGCACCAGCATTATTCGAGCCAGAACCATCACCCGTAGAAGAATCTGGAGTGCCTCAAGCTGTTGTATCCGAAGCGGCTATCGAGCCAGCTTTCTGCACCACCGATGACGAACCCTCAAAGATCGAGGAGGCGAGTGAAGCTGAGATCATGCTCAAGCGCCCCGCCGAACACAAAGTAACCACAGTCGCTATCGGAATGGATGATTTCGCGCATACTGCCTTCACTCCGACTACTATCTGGAACTCAGCCGTATTCAACGATCCATTCGGCGATCTGCCCGCCCATTTCAACCCGATTCCTGAGGACGAACCGAGAGCTGCTCTACTCCCGGGCAAGATCAGCTTCAAGGGCCAGGAGATCGGAGTGCACGTGGAGGATATCGAGAAGGAGACTGAAGAAGTGAATGAGGAAGGAATGATGGAGAGAATGATGAAGAAGGTCAAGCAGGCCACTCTCGACTTTGATGTGCCTGTTGCAGTGAAGAAGTTGTTCTCGAAGAGTCCCTCAAGTACTCTGGAGAAAGAGAAGAAGAGATTGTTGGAAGTCGATAATGTTGACAGTGGATTGGAGAAGACTCCCGAGGGAAGGGAGATCGAACCCGTTACTCAGAAGGAACTTCTCGAGAATAAGGACTTCGAAGATGAATTCGTGCTGGTCGACAAGATTGGGGCTGAACTACTGGAAGAGAAAGACTTGGACTCGATCATCGATGAGGAATCGGAAGCAGCGAGAGTCATTCAAGGAGCCTATGCTGAGGCCCCAGAACGAGTGACCGAAGCGAGTGTCGCAGTGATCATGCAGCGAAGGAACACTGCTGAAGAGACGCAGCTGAATATGGAACTGCAGAGACGGAGATCGGAGATTCCCATCCTCACCGAGTCAGACACTTCAGCTGCCGCTTCGCCGCCAGCCAAACCGAAGAGAGGCATGGAAAGAAGGCCAACCTTCGAGTCGGACACTTCTCTGCTTCCATCGGAGATTGTGGAGGACCCGAAGCATGCGCATGTTGTCACTGCAGCACCAGTGGCTGCAGCGACTGCAGCCGTGCTACCCGTGCAGCAAGTGCAGCAACAGCAACTTGTCGTTGCTGAGGTACATGAAGCCCCTGAGCATGAAGAAAAGAGCAAGAGGTCCAGTTTCACTGACGATGAGGGACTACTGAGACCTGCAACTCTTCATGACTTGGGAGGAGAGTCGTCAGACTCGAGCTTCCACGCCACTGAATCTCGTACTCTTCACAAGGAGGATTCAGCCAAGATCAGACAGCAGATCAGTAAGATGAAGGAAGTGGAGAGGATAGCGAAGAGAGTCGAGGCGGAGTTGAGTGCACTCAATGCAGCCAGCAACTCGAAATCAATCGAGATCGATGAGGACGTGAAACACATCGAGGAAGCCATCATATCCATCTCTGATCAGTTGGCACTAGCTCATCCCGTCTCCGAAGCTCAGGCTGAAGCCTCGGAGGAACTCCTTCGGACCACTCTGGCTGCGATGATTCTCAACCCGGATATCGACCCTAATGAAGAGGCCGAGAGTCTGAAGAAGCCGATTCAGATGCTGAGAAGGAAGCTGAGTGAGATCGAGAACTCTCTCATGGAAGATGTCGAAGTAGAGGAGGTTCTCTCCCATCAGGAAGAGACTGGTGCCGCGCCCACTGATTCCGAGGCGCCCGGAGGATCGGAGAGAACCACTCCCGCCCCTAAGAAGATCACGATGAAGAAGGTGCCGAGTATGGAGTATCTACGAGTCACTCCACTCACTACCAATATCAAGGAGCAGTTGATCACTCTTGAGAATATGATTGAGGAGGCATCGGATTATGCTGAGAAGGACGACTCTTCCGATGAGCGACCACTGCTGGACAAGGCCCCTTCTCCTTCGGGAACGGGAAAGAGAATGACGATCCCGAAGAGGAAGGAGCTGCACGATCTATTCGTGCAGATTAACAATGAGATCAACACGATTCGTGCTTACTGCAAGAGGAAGTTGCCCAAGCAGGGGACGGAAGCAGTGATGAACGTGCTCGGGAAAGTGAAGACGCATGTTACGACGATAGTCAACATCATGCACGTAGCCAAGAAGAAGGCTGCTCACGCCGCAGCCAAGTCTCCCTCCAGACTGGGCAAGACGTACAAGAAGTTGAGGAACGAGAAGGAGAAACAGCCGATGAGTTCATCGACGAGTGATGTAGAGGAGTTCATCGATGTGAAGGAAGTCTCGAGTGATGCAGCGACAATGTCGAGGAGTGCGACAGTGGAGGAGGACAAGGAGGCAACGCCCGTCCCTCCCCCGAGAAGGAGCCGAACTGCCAGTGCCGACCCCGGACCGACTGCGCCCCCGAGAACGAGGAGAGAGGAGGCGTCGGCCGATGCTGCGAGACAGAAGTCAGCCACTCTCAGACCGACCAAGGCCGATATCGAAGCTGCCATCAAGAAGGCATTCACACTGCCTGCCTCCATGAGGAAGGAGAAGAAGAAGGACTTTGAACCGACAACCGAATCAGAAGTAGAGCAAGAGATCCATAAGACCGTCCAGTATGAGGTAGAATCAGCCCCATCTCCAGTGAAACAGCTCTCGAGAAGTGAGAGTGCAAAGACGGAGGGTGAGAAGGATGAACAGTCAAAGATCAGTTGTAAGAAGGATTCCAAATCTGAACACAAGGAGGAGAAGATGCTATCGAGAACGGATAGTGATCAATCCAGTTCGAGAAGAAGTCGGAAGGATTCGATTGAGAAGAAATCATCGAAATCCGATGCTCCTGAGCCGGAAGAGAAGGAGCCAGTCTCAGTCTATGAATCAGAACCAGTCTCTGAACAGCCATCGGAGTTCTCCTCTCCACGATTGAGCAGAGAAGAACAGAGAGTCGCTCAGAAGATGCTCACTCGTAGCGATAGTTCGAAGACGGACAGTGCCAGAGAAGACTCGAAGTCAGAGCACAAGGACGATAAGATACTGACGAGAAGCGACAGTGGATCATCCAGAATGGGCAAGGAATCGAGAGAGGAGAAGGAGAGATCTCCCGCCCTAAAGAACTTCGTTCCCTTCCATCGACGAGGCAAGGAAGAGGCACGCAAGGCCTCTCTCGCATCTCACTTTGATGAACTATCCTCGCTCTGTCTCGAGAACACGACCTCCACTCCCGAGAGGGAATCAGTGATGATCGATCGTCTCGAGCAGGCTGAGAGAGAGGAGAAGGACGCCATCGAGGCAATCATGAGGGAGCTCGCGGCTGAGAATATCTACTCTGGCGGGGGCGAATCGCCCACTGGAGACACGCCCATCGATGAGATTCTAGCCCGGGAGGAGATCAGAGCTGCCTGCGCGACTCCGGCTGAGAACGTCTCCGTTGACTGCAGGATCGAGGTCGAAGAAGATAATTGGAGAGCAGATTCAGTAGTTCTGCCTGACGCAATGGAGTCATCGGTTGACACGATGGACTCGACGGACGTGGAGTCGTCGACGATCAGAAGGACGCTCACGACGTCGACGTCCATCTCCGTCTGCCAGATGGAAGCAGCGATGGCGACCAACGGAGAGAAGGAGGCGCTGGCCATCGAAGTTCCACTCTCGGAGATCGTCAAGACGCGCACTCTACTGCTAGAGGATGTGGACAGTGTGCAGATGTTCTGTGAGGAATCGGATTACGGAACTGACACGGAGACAAGCTGTCTCCTCAGAGGAACAGCCCGCTCTTACCCGAGACCGTCCTCTCTGCTCGGTCCGTCGTCCGCGGCCAAGGCATTCAAGACCCTCTCAGACTGCGGATCGATCAGAGAGGAGGAGATCCCTTCCATCATCGAGTGGGACGCCGTCAACGTCGATCTCGACGTGCACGTCCATCAGAAGAGCGAATCGATCGCCGAGGAATTCGGAGCTGCGTCACTCAAACTGCCGCAATCACGGATTCCCGAGACGGATAATGCATCGATGCAGGATATTGAGTCTATCAGGAACTTTGTGATGGATGACGATCCATCCCTTCACTCCACTGCTCCGGAGATCGTCGTGACGAGAGACAGGGAGCATCTGCCTACCATCGCTGAGCGATCGGAGATAACGTCATCGAAGACGTCGACGTTGAAGGAGGAGGAGCAGGATGAGTCTCTCAATCTAGTGATCGATGAGCACGCCCTCTCGCAGATGGCTTCTACTGAGAACTCGCTCAAGTCCAAAGGAAGTACCGACTTGCGATCTCCAACGATCCGGGAGACTGATATTCTGTCGGATGAGAGCCTAACGACGGACGTGATTCCCCACGAAGACAACGACGAGAGAGTGGACATCTACATCGAGTTGATCAATCGTCGATCTCCCTCAGCTCGCCACATTCTTGCCATTGTCGCTCCAGAGCAGCGCCAAGCCATGGCTGCGGCCCTCAATGGAGAGGCGGACACGTTCGATATCGTGATCGAGCAAGAACCGGAGGCCGCTGGATTCACTGTGAGAGTTCACGACGAGATCGTCGATTACTCCTCACTCTACGTCGTCGCCCCTTCTGAATACCATCACGATCACAGAGGGAGAAAGACGCCCGTGGGACGCAGTCGACCACAGTCGTTCCATCGCCTGTCACAACTGAGTATCACCTCTTCTAATCCCCAGTTGGTCACTCCCTCAATGCTGGATCTGGACGAGATTACGGAGTATTCATCGGATGAGGGAGACGCGACAGCAAGAGTCAAGACGGGAGTGAACGTGAGCATCATCGCCCGGAGCATGCACGATATGGTCTATGCTTCCCTCGAGGAGATCCCGTGGGGAGAAGTAGTCCTCGCCCTTCCTCCATCCATTCCCTCAGTGATGATGAGGAGTGGCGACAGTGCTTCCCTCCAGTTCAACGTGACCGTCTCGGAGAGTTACGCGGAGGAGAAGAGGAGTCTGCACTCGTCTATGAGTGAGAAACTCAGCGAGAGTCTCAACATTCCCTCGTACTCGATCAAAGTGGGATCCACAGCGACCATCACTTGCGAGTTGAACAACTACCTGCCTAAGGACGCGCAGATCGAGTGGTTCAGAGGGAAGACTCCCGTTCATCGTCAGCCAGGCAAAGTGGATCGAATCAGTCACGATTTACTCGAAGTGCTAGTTATCTCTCATGTTGCAATGGACGAGGGCGATCTGTACAGTCTCTCCGTCAATGGAGAACTCTTCCCCGTTGCCTATCTGGTGATCGAAGAGGCAGATCAAGAGGAGGTCGAGGAGGAACCACTGCTCATCCTCACTCCACCTCAGACTCTCTTTGTCATGGACGGCCAACCAGCCATTCTATCAGTACAAGTTGCCGATCCGCGCATTCACATCCATTGGTTCAAGGAGAGGAAACCACTTGTGGAGAATGAGCGAATTCGATTCGAGGAGTTATCAGATGGATCGAGGAGTGTCGTGATAAAGGAGGCCGAGTTGACGGATCAGGGAACTTACTATGCTTACGCCGAGGAGCAGATGACGTCAGTGACGCTCGTCGTTGAGGGTACGGTATTGAGTTTTATTGACTAGTTTTGTATCTTCTCACTTTTGCAATACTTTTACACCAGCAAATGATTCAAAACCAACAAAAACAACTCTATTATTTGCAAGATCTGTGTTTGTATGTGAGCGTGATCGTTCATTGCAGAGCGAATCCGCGAGAGGGAAGTGCACGTGCCTCCATCTGGAACGGAGGAATCGGAAGACGACTCGGAGATGCTCAGAGAGTACCTCGTCCCTCCCGGATGCACTGCCACTATCGCGTGCGAGTTGGAAGCTTCTGAAGAGGAGAGGGAGTTGGTCTGGTTGAGAGATGACAGGGAGATTCGATTCGCTGATACTCAGAAGATCGAGCATGTGAGGAACGGACTGAAGCATTATCTTGTGATTCACGATACGGATCCGGATGATGGCGGAGTCTATTCGGTGGTTATCTCGGGAGTTCGATTCAACGTCGCCCATCTGGCAGTGAACGATCTACAGACTTCCATTCAGAAGGCTTGTCGGAAGAGAATCTCGAACAACTCGTTGCATTGATTGATTCATTGTTTTGTGACCCTTGCAGGGCTTATTTACTGATCTCATTCTTCTATCATGATACCCTACTCTCGCCAAGAAGCATGAATCAGTTTGCTGCCTGATTCACGCGTCTTTGGTGCTTATCCGATCGAATATTTAGTCTTTTGTAAATAAATATCTATTGTGTTTGTGTGCTAATATTGATATTTGTGGCTACTCTCTATATTTCCTCGCTCAGGCATTGCTACCATTCTCCATCCATTCAGGCTGAATTCTAAGCAATTGATTCGAGAGCGTTGACTAGTTGAATAAAGATGCAAAATGAACTGGTGTTGCATTGATCACACGACACACAAAGAAAGAACTATCAAAGTTCCGGAAAGCACATGAGGCTAGAGAAGAAAGGCATAGAACACAGATAGTGAGAGATGAACGTCGCGGAATGAATTGAATTGGGATTGGGGAAGGGTTTCATTGTTCATGTGCTTTATCTAGGTTCGGACCCGCACGCTCTCGCTCTGGACGAGACATTCGTCCCTCGAGGAGCCTCTGCCACTATCAACTGCGAGACAGCGACGCCCCAGGCGACTGTCCGATGGCAGAAGGTAGACACTTTTTAGCACCTGGACGACGGATACTCGATCACATCTGCAATATGTTTCATATTCGGCATTCGAAATGATAACTTGGAATATCATAAATGTGAAAGCATTCCTTCTCCATCCAGGACGGCACTGACATCCCCTCGGAGGTTATGCTTCCACCCGATCGATCGACGCCCGAGAGCGAGTCTGACCTGCGAAGATTCGCTATGGTTTGTAATATCCTTAGTGTCTGGTTTATACATCATGAAAAGGGCTAATAAGAATACAAAGTCAAACTACCTTTGAAAGTTTTTTTGGGTGCAGAAATATTGAATTATAACTTGTATCTAAAACTCGAATGTCTAAACATTCTTGTGTAGGTCGATTCTCCCGACGGTCTGACTCACTCTCTGCTCATCGTCTGCATTCGCAATGAGGATCAGGGAGAATACGGAGTGAATATCGATGGACAGTACTCTGCAGTCACTAAGATTACTGTTCTTGGTGAGTTATTTTGCAGACCCTCATTGCAAGAATGCATTTATGAAGTAATTCTGAGCATACGTTCACATATTCTCAGAAGCCGAATTCTCATCGTCCCGCTCTCGCTCCGACTCTGACACAGCCAATCTGGACGTGTCTCTGCAAATGAGCGGATCCGCGTCGCCGGAAAGATTCGATAATGCAGATGTATGCATCGAACTTTCTGGTTTCTTCTAATAACTATTCAGAGTGCTCCTGAATTTCATGAATTTCAGAACGACTACGATCTGTGCGAGACGCCAGTTCCTCCCTTGGACATGGCCGATCACGGACCCGAACCGACGACGCCTCTCGCGAGTCCCCAAGCAGCAGCGGGAATCAAGAGGTACACAATCCATTCGATTAATCACGATTACCAATGTCATAGACCACAACTAATGGTATAGCTTTTGCATGTTAGGGGTTTTCTGCTAATCAAAACGAGAGCGAGACAATAAATTCATGCAGAACGGAGTCGATCATTCCGGAGATCGTAATCGACGATGTGGACGAGGTGATGAGACAGTCAGCGATGGCTTCGAGTGGAGGAGAAGAGAGGGACGAGGGAGACTTCGAGTTCGTTGCAGCAACCGAACTGGGAGAGGCGAGCAACTATCTACTTTCATATTTTCCGATGACCACTCAAAATTGTATAAAAATGATAATGATATAGTTGCAGACCCACCCCGTTCACTACGAGAGTGCAGAGGAGGCCGCGCAGCTAGTGAGTATCATTGAATAGATTATATTTAAAATAATAACAAAAAGTTAAATAAGTATTTTTTTTGAAAACATTGAATATACTCGATGGTTAACTGAATCGCTCAGAAGGCCGACTCGTCATCTCCTCCTGAACTCATCGAGCACATCACTGACTCCGTCCTGAGAGAGACCTTCGATGTTGTCATGGATGGCATGAAGAAGGTCAGTGGCTTCAACAGCTTTAAAATATTCTAAAATTGAATGAAAACAACTTATTTGCAGGAGCCGAGTCAGCAGCAGCAGCTGTCTCGCCCTTCCGACGTCGCCAAGATCGATCTTCTCTTCCAGAAAGGAGTCGAGAGGGCCGAGGCTGAGATTGTTCGTTTCACTCATTACTTTCGAACAGAGTTCATAATTTCTCTGAAATTTGCACAGAAGAATGGCGTTCAAACTCATTTTCAAGCGGATAAGTAAATAATCCGTTTTCAGTTGATAGCCCGTGCCCGTCGTGCTCGTCTCACTACGTACTTCGCATTCGACGGCGCCAATCTTCTGGAGACCGTCGAAGAGGTAGAAGCTTATTTCTCTAACGTTTCTTCATTAAAGTCTAGTTCATCCTCACTCGCGAACTCGATTACTAGTGCGCATTACAGGTTCGTGTAATGGTGCAGCTCCATTGCCGTCCTCAAGTGGAGAACGCGCAAGTTCTCATCTCGGAAGTGCTCAATGATGATGGTGAGACTGCTTCTCAAATTTTGCCTTTTTAATAATTCGATGATTTCATACTAATACACATTTGCAGAAGCTTCCACGCTGGACACACTTACGTCGATAGAGAATAGCAGCATCTACTATCAGGTTCGTGCATGAGAGAATGATCACGCCTTGGTGATTTGAATTCTCTCTTTCAAGTGTAAAGAGAGTCACGTACAATGTTTTGAACGTGTTTCACTTCAGGCGCCAGAGTTCGTGCTTCCACTCAAGCAGCAAGTTACACTGATCGACGGAGAAAGGGCGCTCTTCAAAGTGAGTTGCACTTTTAGAAATAGGACCACCGTAAGCTAAATTTCAAATGATTTTGTGTAAATTCTAATTAATTCGCAGGCAGCAGTGAAGGGATTCCCTCTCCCAAAGATCACTTGGTGCATGAATGGAGTGCCTCTTTCTGAGGATTCGAACACGAAGATCGCATACGAGGATGGAATCGCCATTCTCATTATTAGCAAGGCGTCGCCCAAGAATGCTGGTTAGTTTTTGAGTTCTTCTTGTTGAAACGCCGTTAATCCTCAAACATGTCGATAATTTTTCGTCATCAGGAGTTCTCCTCTGTGAGGCGAACAGCTCCTGTGGAAGAACGACAACCGAGTGCGCTGTGAACGTCGTTCCGCCAGGTGATTATTTTCGAAACGCATAGTATTATTGCAAACTTATTCAGAGCACAACCCGTACACGACCGTTACCTTCGCCATCGCTGGAAAGCAGCACCAGGAAGATGTAGAAGTGAGTTATGCTCTGGCTCGGTGAATAATGGTATTCGTCCTAAAATGCCTGTTGTCATGTTGTTGAGCAACGCTGCCCTCTCTTCACCTGAAAGTAAATTGATAAACAGTCATTCATTTTTTCAAGGCGGTAGTGGGCGTGGATCCCTCTGGCGACTTCGAACACGTCGCCTCCATTGTCCTCCAAGAGAACGACGATCTTCTGTCTGATAGGAGACTGAGTGTGCCCAGCATCTCATACGGATCGAGGAGAGGATCCATTGAATCGGTTCGTATGATTTCATATTATAGGAAAGCAATATTTCATGAACAAAGAAGTTGAATGACGCAGTAGCTGAATTGTGAACTGAACTCGTAGACAAAGTAACAAACACAATTATAATTCATATCATTTTGATGATATTTCAGGTGGACATCAGCATTTGCTCTGATTCATCATCGGCAGCCGGACAGAAGCCGTACTTCATCACTTCGTTACCAGAACAACTCTTCGTCAAGGTGGGTCGTGAGTTTCTGCGTGTGAAACACATAGTTCAAAATAGAGTTCAAATTTGATATGGAGAAAGACGCGAAACAATTGTTCAGGCCGGTGAGAGTGTGCAGCTCAAATGCTCCTTCGCTGGTCAACCGCTGCCCGTCGTGTCGTGGGAGAAGAACGACACTCTTGTGTCTGTTGATGGGTGAGTAAGCTACTAGTTCAAACGGAGCCCATTTCTCACAGTTCATAGTTATCAAACAACAGTTTTTCGAAAATTGAACAATTCCAGCTTGAAACAATATCCATTTCAGTCGGTACGAGTTGATCGCCGAAGACGGCATCGCAGTCCTTCGAATCTCTCGTGTTTCCTCCCATCACGACGACGCCCTCTTCACGTGCACTGCAGCGAATACCTTCGGAGACGTCGCCACCACTTGCAGAATCACCGTCGACGGTCAGTTGCGTTTACTGATATAACGCAAGATCATTTCGCAAAAAGGAGTCATGAGAAGCCCGCCAACTATCACTCTGAATCCTGAAAGTGAGAATGTATTCACTAATAATGGACTGGGTGATGCTTTGGCAAATTGATACTAGACTTATGAGTTTTGTTCAAGTGATTTTGTGCTATTTGTTCATTAGATTGAAATAATTTTGAAAAAAACATGGTGTTAAGGTACTCAAATATTGAAATGAGTATTGCCCATTGCAGACGACGATATGGCAATGGCAGAGATCGATATGCACGTTCTGGCCGAGAGAGAGATCAATGAGACTAATTTGGAGGTGAGCAATTGAGTAAGAAATAAATACCTATAATGCTGATGGCGATAACTTCTTCAAGTTTACCATATTTTTCAAAGATTAATGATGATATTGAAATCAACGATAATGATTACAGGTGGCCGTGGACATTGCCAATGAGGGCTCTCCTGTCTCCATCACTATTCCCAAACAATCGAAGGATGAAGAAAAAGAGCTTCTATCTGAAGTCATCATCGATCTATTCTTCCGAAATATTGAGAGGAGCGAAAATGTGGACGTGGAAGTGGTTAACGAGGAATGGGAAGAGGGAACGCATAGAGTGATCGAGACAAGAAAAACAAAAGAAAAAGGTGTTGTTATTTCGGAAGATGAACTTCAGACAGAAGAGACGAAAATCCAAGAGGAGAAGCCAGTCGAACAAGTCGCTCCTGCAGTGGTTGAGAAGGTCGAGGAGGCTCCAGTCACCGAAGCTCCCAAGCCTGAAGAACCGAAGGAGTTGCCAACTGCTCCCGTTGTTGAGGAGAAAATTCCAGAGGTGAAGCCAGTCGAACAAGTCGCTCCTGCAGTGGTTGAGAAGGTCGAGGAGGTTCCAGTCACCGAAGCTCCCAAGCCTGAAGAACCGAAGGAGGTGCCAACTGCTCCCGCTGTTGAGGAGAAGGTCACAGAAGTTGCTGAAATTGCTGAACCTTCCAAGATCGAAACTGTCGAGGATAAGGCAATCATTCAACTCGAGCCTGAGGTTACTGCTGATTTGTTCTTCACGAATCAACATTTCTTCTCGTCGATTGAAGTTGAAGTGATTGCTGAAAGCTTTGAGACTGTCGAGTTTGTTATCAAACCAACTCCCAAGAAGCAAGCACTCCCGGTCACTGTCATTCCCGAAGAAGAACCTCAGGCAGAA
>LS513612.1:314593-364281 GCA_900490845.1 Pristionchus japonicus | reverse complement strand
TCCATCCTGAGTCGTGTTGGCCACGACATCCATCCTGAGTCGTGTTGGCCACGACATCCATCCTGAGTCGTGTTGGCCACGACATCCATCCTGAGTCGTGTTGGCCACGACATCCATCCTGAGTCGTGTTGGCCACGACATCCATCCTGAGTCGTGTTGGCCACGACATCCATCCTGAGTCGTGTTGGCCACGACATCCGTCCTGAGTCGTGTTGGCCACGACATCCATCCTGAGTCGTGTTGGCCACGACATCCATCCTGAGTCGTGTTGGCCACGACATCCATCCTGAGTCGTGTTGGCCACGACATCCGTCCTGAGTCGTGTTGGCCACGACATCCGTCCTGAGTCGTGTTGGCCACGACATCCGTCCTGAGTCGTGTTGGCCACGACATCCATCCTGAGTCGTGTTGGCCACGACATCCGTCCTGAGTCGTGTTGGCCACGACATCCATCCTGAGTCGTGTTGGCCACGACATCCATCCTGAGTCGTGATGGCCACGACATCCATCCTGAGTCGTGTTGGCCACGACATCCGTCCTGAGTCGTGTTGGCCACGACATCCATCCTGAGTCGTGTTGGCCACGACATGCATCCTGAGTCGTGATGGCCACGACATCCGTCCTGAGTCGTGTTGGCCACGACATCCATCCTGAGTCGTGATGGCCACGACATTCATCCAAATCATCGAAAATCACTATTTAACGCTCTCGTTATGGTCCAGCGGTGTCGGTGTCTCCCATGTTCAGCGTCAGATCATAGGCCTTAAGTGCAAAAAAGTGATATGTGTTTTTAATGATCGCTGAACTAAACACATCGCTACTTTTCCTGCATTATCGAGTTAGTCAGTTGAGTGCACCAGGAAAGCGACAGGTTAGGGAAGTTCACAGCGTCCACTGCGGTGGTTCGACGCTCAATCTCCAAAGAATGCGGGGCTAAAAAGGAACGCTCATAACCTCTGATATCCCTGATTGAGACCTTGGGAGTTGAAAAGTGATGATGGGTACAGATGCGTAATGTAGGATAGAAGAGAAAACAGATAATGACAAGATTATAGCAGCTATTCAAGCTTTTTCATTTTTTGGATATTGTTGTAGCAACTGCGATGCGAGAATCGCTGCCTCAATTTCTTAAGCGTGTTAATCAAGCAGACATAGTAAGAGAGACAATTGGCTTGATCGTGACCGTCACCACGAATCTTCCCGAAATCGGCTCTTTTCGATGCTCTCCAGAGGTTGGCGATTATTAGATTTGTGGCACTGGATAAATTGCGAAAATCGTTGCCTCTAATTCTTAGTCGAACTAATCAATCGAGTGCGACATGGATGTACCATGTTAGAGAGATGCGTATTCTCATCGTGACCGTCACGACAGAGCAACTTTTGATGGGATAAAAGAAATGCGAAATTAAAATTGCGCGATTCCATTTAATTCAGATATGTACATTCATATTGACAGAGGTTGTAGTACATGTGAACTTCGTATCGTGATCATGTCGACTCAGATACTTGAACACAAATGAAATTAATTTGGGAATGATCCAACAAGCGGTACTGGAACCGATGTACTGGCACAAGGGTGGATACATGATAAGTTTCTTTATTTGCGTCAGCAACAATAGTGCTTGCAACTACTAAATCAATCGGGAAACCAAACAATCAATCAACAAACGCGAAAAGTTGGCCTAAACCAGATTTCACAATACTCTAAACAGAAAGGGACGATCACGACAAAACTCGGTATACTCAGCGGCTGTCGCTGCTGCCGCTGCCTCGAGCGCGCGCGCCTGAAGACGTGCCGCCTTGCGCGCTGCCTTCTCCGCCGCTACCCCAGCCTCGGCCGCCGCGGCTGCAGCCTGCTCACGACGCTTGCGACGGCGGGCCTCCTTGCGCGCCGCATCGTCTGTCGTGATCGTCACGACCTGGGCCGCGGTCGCGTCGGCCTCGACTCCTCCGACGTTCTCGACGGGCACCTTCTTCGACTTGGTCTCTGTGTGCGCTGCGTGGTCCGTCTGCGTCACATTGTCCGAGCCCTGAAATGATACGTCGTGATAGCCGCCACGACGTGAGAATAGCCGGGGCGAGTGCCAGAGAGAGCTTGTATGGGGCGGAGAAAGCCAACTCACTCGCTTCCGCATGACCGCAAGCCCCTGCGGGATGTCCTGTTGCGCGCCGGGAACGTGCTTGCGCTTTCGAACTGCCGCCGTGCCGAGTCGATCCTCATTCTCCTCGGCAGATGTGCGAACGACCCGAGAGAGGTCCCGCAGCAGGCCGGCCAGGGTGCGGGGCGTAATCGTCCACTCGGAGTCGCACGCGCCTCGCTCGTACGTGGTCATCAAATAGGCGGGCAGATCGGTAAATTCGAGCGCACGCGCGAGCGCCACGTCGCTCTCTTCTGCCACCACCCGTCTGCAATTGATGTCGTCAGTACAAATATCCGTCGTGACCGTCACGACTGCGTTGTTTTTGCATGTAGAAAGAAAATTTAAAAAATAAAATAAGAGAATATCGATGCTTCACTCACACAGCACAATTAGCGATCCATCGGTGCAGCAGCTGCTGCGTTGTGCGGTTATCGAAGCGACCGGCGTGGTTCGCGTCGTACTCCACGTCCTGCGCGATATAATAGATTGATATTAGGGCTACTATTGTCGTGACCATCACGACACGCCTTCACTGCAGTCGCGAAAGGACCGCTTCGCCAGGCTATTAATCAACCATGACTGAAATGAAACTCACTCGCATGACGTGGTTGAGCAGCCGGATGCACGTCTGAGAACACTCCTTGCGGCTCGATGCACCCGATAGGCAGTCAGCCACCTCGGACGAGAGTACCTCTGCGACGGTTGCAGAGAAGGCTGCCGTCGCCGCAACCTCAGGCAAGTTACCGGCGTAGGCAACGACTGCTCTGCACATGAGCGCTAGGTCCAGCGCTGCAATGCGGAGAGGTGAGTATTGTGCTCGTGCGTGCCGAGCGGCGGCGCACATTCCGTTAGTCGGGTTGATCACGACCGACCCGAAACCAAAAGAGGATGGACTCACTGCCCACGGGCGCGCCGTCGAGAGTGCCGTGTGCGGGCGACGCTGCGGCTGCCAGCGACTGACCCAGCTGCAGCAGCTCCAAGCCGGCGGCGAAGCCCGAGTAGATGTGGATCGGCACGGAGCACTGCGATTGGCGGGCTATTGCATATGAAAGGGCAATACGACGAGCGTGATGAAGGAGGCGAAGAGAGCATCACTCACCGACGTTGCGCCGCTGAGCTTGAGTGCCGCCGCGTCGGTCGACTGCAGCAACCACGACGTGGTGCAGCGCGTGTCCACGCACTCGAAGAGCGGGCGAAGCGCTCGAGGGATGTCGGCCGGCGGATGAGTCCTGCAATCGAGTGCGCTTTCTCGACGAAACAGTGCTTTGCTCGTCGTCGTGACCGTCACGACGACAAGCTTTGGAACTATTGGAACGAATATGCCGTGGCATGGCCGTCACGACGGTTCAATTTTTTCGCCGAAATTTTTTGAAGGCGATCGATACCGTCGCAGCAATCATCGAAATGCGAATGAACTCACGGTCTCGTCACCGTGCCCGATCTGTAGGCGTCTCTGCGCGGCGGCCCTGCCCGAACGAATTCCTCCCCCACGAAGGCAACGCGGAAGAGAGGTCCGGCAATGATCGTACTCAATGGAGCATCATTCTCTTCAAGGCGCGCCAGCCAACGGACGATTGCCTGTAAACATTGTGGTGAACGCGCGTACTGCATTGATTCATCGTCGTGACCAACACGACGAAGACGAACCGATGCGGATGAAGACAATTTCAACGTCTACGTCGTGATGACAACGATGTACGCAAACTCACGCTCGAAGCCGGAGATAGTTCGGAATCCTGCGATACGGCCTGATCCTTGTGTTCGCGCGCCGCGGTGCCTCCAGAACAAAGATTCCTCTTCTCGGGAACAGCCGGACACGCAGTTAGAACTGAGC
Source organism: Pristionchus japonicus (assembly GCA_900490845.1). Classification (NCBI taxonomy): domain Eukaryota; kingdom Metazoa; phylum Nematoda; class Chromadorea; order Rhabditida; family Neodiplogasteridae; genus Pristionchus; species Pristionchus japonicus. Next base: position 360,306 of record LS513612.1, on the reverse strand, counting down.
GATGGCGCGCCTCGAGATCCAATTGGGACATGTTAGAGATGAGTGAGCGGAAAGACTGAAATCGTACAGCATTACAGGGGCAATAGCGTAAATGTGCACGCACAAGTAATCATTATGCACTATCGTAGTTAGAAACGAAAGGAAAAAGAAAATATTTCGGAAAATCTCAAAATAGAGCGAACATACTGTCGTCAACATACTGTCGCTGTGATGATCGCGATCGCTAAAGACCGTAGCTAAATGGTAAATGCTTCGGACCGCAATTTGCGTACGAGTGTAACGGTAAATTCTCAGTGCTTCCCACGGCTGCGTAATCTATTCGCACGGCTGTTGTGCCAGTTGCAAAACAGCCTTAGTCATAAGTAAGCGAGCATTGTGAAATTGTGAGAAATTTTATTGTGAAATTCATTGATGTGTCGTGATGGTCACGACAGAACCACTGTAGCGACCATCACGACGAATCTCTGACGTCTACAAATTTCTGTCGTGACGGTCACGACGAGAGCATCTCTCTTACCTGGCGCATCCATTGCGCAATCGATTAATAAGTTCGGCTAAAAAGTAGAGGCAACGATTTCCTTAGCTTATCCAGTGCAACCACAATAATAATCAACCAATTACTGCGGAATCGCATGATCGCTGTTTTTGATGCATTATTTGTCTTACTCTTCGTTTCAAAATAACCAATAGTCAATTGATCCATTCCAGAGATGTTACCTCTATAACTGTTTAGTAATCCATGACTCAAATAGTTCTCTGACTCGGCAGGATGATAGGAGCCTTGCAGAGCAAGCGCTAGGGCCTTCTGGTGAGCACACGCTTCTTTTACATTCTGCCTTTTACATTGAGAACCACATCACCGCTGTGAATGCGGTGCACTTCTCCAACCCGGCTCGTCTAGCACGCACTCGCTACATTTCTTACTGAGAAAGATAGGGATTGATCCGGCGTGCTCTAGCGCTTCCGGAGAAATAAACCTCAGAAAGAGCTAGAGAGTGCGGGAAATGAAGAGAGTCCGAACAGTGAGGTGTTATCTGACTACAAGATCAAATCTCGTGATGTAAACTTCTCTAAATGTTGGTGGAACTGCGCTTCTGTCCATAATCTGTTTCGAAAAATGTGTTCTGAATGCTTCGGGACGGATTTGCTCGAGCGAGTTTTAGAGAACGTCAGCACACCGCGCTGACCGCGGTGGAAATCTCTTACCCGGCGAGTCTAGCATGCACTCGATTGATTTGAGTGATGAAGAAGAAACAGTGGCGATGTGTTTAAATCGGCTATCATAAAAAAATACAATCTGATTTTGGCTAAAGTCCGGTTCTTTGAAGCTGAAAATAAAAGACACTTTGATAGTCGCTCTGCCATCATTTAGCGTACACATACCGTTGGTTCTAATGGAATTGTTTAAAAAATATATAGTTATGATTCTCGATAATTGGAACAAATCGCAGATAATTCTTTTCAAACCGATAATACAGAGATGCCATATGCGCCTGGTTAGAGATGCTCGCCGCGGTCGGCGCGGTCGTGACGGTCAGGGTATCTGCTTCAGCGATAGAGGTACTTCCCTAATTTCAATGAAATTCGGACTAACTTTCGGTTCATTGGTTCATCTGAGAAGCGTTGGAAATTATTGCGCGATGGTTTTCGCCTACGAAGAAATGAAGAAAATAATTTTTTTCAAAGAACTATTCTTTTTATTCCATCAAATAACCAAGTTGCTATGTCGTGACGGTCACGACTAAAGCGCGCATCTCTCTAACCTGGTAAATCTGTTGTGCACTCGATTCATTAGTTCAACTAAGTAACATAGAAAATGATCTTGCATACGTTTTCGCTTCAATACAAACATCAATAATATTCAACCAGACGATGAGTAGTGAAACGCCATGATCCTTCATCTTTCTCGCAGTTATCTGTATTTCTCATCAACCTCTTTTCTAAATAAATTCGATCATTTTCTCTCCGATCAGCTCTAATGATGCTTTATTTCTGACGAATTTCTCAACCTCTACATTTTTCTCAGCTCACCTACGGAGACCTTTCAGATTTGGCGCCTGGTGAGCACTACTTTAGCTCTCTTCTTGTGCATTTTGCTTTTAGATTGCATCTAACCCGGCGCGTCTAGCACGCATTTATTCATTTAATCAAAGTTCCAAGTTGCAATGTCGTGACGGTCACGACTAGAGCGCGCATCTCTCTAACCTGGTACATCCATTGTACACTCGCTTCATTAATTTGACAGTGAATTATGGGAAATGATCGCGCGTACGTCTGTGCTTCCGAGAAAGAAAAACTTTAAATATTTAGAGACCACAAGCGTCGCCCACTTTGTGGGCACTGGCCCGAGCGACCGCACATAAATTTCTCAACCATTTCGACTGTTCTAAAATGTGTTTGGTAGCTGTACACTTTTTATTACATCAAATGGCCATGTCGTGACGGCCACGACGAGAATATCCGATCTCTCTTACCTGGCGCATCCAATGCGCACTGGTTTCATTTATTTGTCTGAGGATAAGAGGCGACGATTTTTTTTAAAATTTGTCTAGTGCACTAATAGTAAACATTTTGAGGCCCCTAAATGGAAGGCCTGCTAAAATGGCCTAAAACGGGCCCGCATGGTGTAAGGATCGATTCCCCCTCAGTTCTAACCGCTCACAGAAACAATAAAGCACATGAAACAAAAAAATCAGATAAAACGCCCACACCGCTCTTACCGCGGCGACCATCTCCAACCCGGCGCGTATGACATGCAATAACGTTATTAGAATGATGGACAAGAAATGGTACCCAATTTGTTCAAATCATCGAGAATCACATTTTACATTAATAAACTCATTCAAAATGACGTTATGAAATGATAGTTGCGAAAATTTTCGTATACTTTCACACTCTTATATATTTTTCAGATTATATTTTTATGATAGCCGTCTTAAACACATCGCCACTATCTCTTCGTCATCGAGCTAATCAATCGAGCGCGTGCTAGGCGCGACGGGTTAGAGAACTTCATCGCTGTAACCGCGGTTTGCTAGCGTTCTTCTCGTTCGATCAGATCAATTTCGAAGCCTTCGGAAATCTTGTTCTCAAGTCAGATTATCGACTGTGTATGTCTAAGCGATGTTCCATTGACGTTTTAGCTTCGAGAAGTTTGCACCGCGGAAATTAGTCTAGGAGATTTCTCCATGTCTGATTCTCACCAATTCGCGCACTCTCTCACTCTGTTTGACTAGCACAAATGCGCGTCGAATGACGAGTCTGTTATTATTACCCCATTGTGTGAGCGAGAAATGAATTGGGGCCGTATCTCGTGGTCTGTTGCCTTCTATCTGTTGCCATGGATATCTCTCGGTGAATCTCATCGAGGCATGAGAGATGTAGAAAGATCGCTTACTCTGCCTCCTTCCGTTGCCATGGTATCATCTCGAGTGCAAGGGGAACGATAGAGGCTTCTCTCCATTTGCTTCCCTTTCCATCCCGTCTATTCCCCTTCTCGTATCGCTCATTTGTATCGTCTCCTTCTGCTCTCTTGAAATCATGATTTCAGTCCTATCTACATTAGGCCACTCACTCGGAATCGACCGAGTAAGGAACTGGGAGAGTATCCATTCCAATCGGCATTTCAATCATACAAGGGAAGACAGAACCATGCTGTACAATCCCGAAGAGAAATATCAGGTGCGTCGCGTCCATAATAATTTACGCACTTTATCTATTTCCGCTGGGTACGAACAGAAAAAGTTCAGTTGAGATTGAACATTCATTTAATAGTACTGGTCTGCACCATCTTTCGGTGTCGTTTGTGAAATAATATCGTTAGTCTCACGACAATTAACGCTATTTGCAGACCATTCATTACGAGGGACGACGTTATTCACACAATCCTCCAAAAGGAAATCAAGAGAATTGTCGAATGAGTGTTGTTGGCATGACAATAAAGGACAGGCTACATATTTATCGCAAAAAACGGGACATTGTGGACACCACTAATGGGCTTTTCTATTCAACTTCATTCTTGTTGTCCTTCTATCTAGAAAGAATGGGGGAGACCCCAGCTGTCAGGAACAAGCCAACTGACTAGGAGACTCGATGTGATCTGGCTCTCTTTTCTCCCGCATTTTTTTGCTTCCCAGATTAATGAATGACTCGCACGAGACGAGGAACTCAGCTGTCAAAAAGGGATGAAAACATGACTCGTTCATGAGGAATTCGTAAAATAGAGTCACCAAGCTGACTTTGGGGCTGGCTTCATGGCTGACTACTGTCCATTACCGATTATTGCCATGTGCATCAACTCTCTTCCCTGACAATGCATTCAGAGTTTATCATTTGCAAGTCGCGAATAGCGACAGAAGTAGCGGCAAAACGTATCTCTTCTTCTCCCTCCTCTCCACTTTCCCCAGACCCCGAGAGCGGTGGTTGATTAATTGGCGAATCAGTTGCTGAAAAGAAAGAAAGCGAGAGTTGGGAAAACCAGAAGACACAGGCCTCCCTCAATATTTCAATGGAGAAGCTCAAGCCAACTGTGACCTACTCTTTCATCGTTGTTGCTATTCTTCTAAAGGGTTGTGATTCCTCAAATCCGGCCCCTTATTCGATCCTCACTCAGTATCCACTACACTCACGAGATCACTTTCTATTCTCCTTTGGAAATCTAGCAATCAGCGTCTGATCTACCAGTGTATTCCTCATCACTTCGCTTTTCCACTGTCTCTCCCTCACCTTCTTCTCTGCAGCAATAGCACTCCCTACCGCAACCAACCTTGCAATTTCTTTTTCTATTTCTCCCTCTTCCCGTCAAGATACGGTGGAACAACACTCTTCCTAAATCCTGGATACGGTAATTGCTCCTTTCAAATGCGTTCAACTGAAGAGGAAGTAAATTCACCACCTCTGTTGACTTTTTCTCTTTTTTGAATGATTGAAATTCGTGAAATGCAGAGCCTTGAGAGAAAGAAGATCGAAAAATACCGAATTTCCGATTCGCTGATCAGAAAAGAAAGAAATCTAAGAAGCCTTCCATTTTGATTAATAGACACCACTGATCTCCTCTCTTCTCCATTTCGAATCCCGATGAACCCAACAGCCGCCTCTCTAAGTCTCTCTTATTTCCATGCTCTCTACTCTACTCTAACTTCTTCCAGAGCTTTCCATCACGCAACAACTGTCGCAAATGAAGGAAGAGTTACTCTCCTCCATTCTCACACTCTCTCCTCGGTCAGAGCAACGAGAGAGTGTGTGAAACGTGGAGAGTGACAGTTGGCTACCACTCTCTAGTCACAACTTCTCCCTCATCTCACTCTTATCTCCGATTCGTAGTGAAGTTACGTCGTATCGATTCGTCTCTCCTCTTCTACCGACTCATCTTGTACCATCTGCCGGTAGTAGTCATCTTTCGATACAATGCCGGGAGCAATCACGGAATTAGCATGAATGAGAGCGAGGTCTTAGAAGAGAGCACAGTAAGTTATTATTACCTTTTTTAGGCCATAGAACTAATATTAGAGTAACCAATTAATTCATGCGTGTTAGTTTTCCGGGAAAGTTTCCTGGAAAATTAGCTTCATTCTTAAAGATGTACTGGGAAAACAGATTAAACCGAAAAACGAAAATTGGGCGAATTCAAATTTGTATCGTCTTTTCCGAAATTTTCCCAGTACACAAACGCTACTAAAGAATATTAATGTACCCGTTTGGTTTCACTTTTATAGCTTGGCGCGATTACGTATTGGAAATCGCCGAGTGAAAGGAGTCAACACCCATCATTTAGTGAATGCAGAATAGTGCGGAATAGCTAGCTCGAAAGATAGACTTATGCGATATGATGCGAGCTAGAGTAGTATAAATTTCCCATTTCAGAGGGATAGAGATGTTGAAAGAATGGGCCTCGAGAAGGGAGAGTTTACCTATCGTAATCTCCTCTCGGGCAGTATCTCTCTCTCCAGCTGTTTAGTTGGGAGGAGGAGGGAGGGTGACGAGAGTAAATAGTTCTACTGTAGTTCGGAGGGAGTCAGCAGAGGAGGGAGAGAGAACGAGTGATCGTGCCTCGTCTACCCACGGAGTCAGATAAAGCTGAGAAATTTAGGGGCATGCACGTATCTCGAGGAGTATAGGAAATCAGCAAAATGGAGGAGTCAACACTCATTCCTTCCCTTCCTTCCTTTCGCTCAGAGTGGAAGGAAGGAGAGGAAGGAGAGAAATCAGGGGTGTGCAAGCAATTTCTGGGCCTCTCATTTACACACTCCATCATTTCACAGCGTTCAGACCGCCATTGTTTTCTCCAGACAAGGGTGAACAATGGGATAATCTTTTTGAATTTTCCCGCAAAACCGTAATCGAACTGCAAATTGATCTCGAAATTTAAGAGATCTGTGAACCGTAAGTAACGCAATTCTCCTGGTCGCTTTTTGTTACAAAATGAGAATCGAGATGCGTTTCAAAGCTCCTTTAGAATCCTGAGTTTGCAGTTCCGTTAGGTCAACCCTCACCCTTGTCTGCCGGGATAGAACGCTGTGGTTTTCTCTGACCGGTGAGAGAGAGAATTGCTAAGTGAGAGACCGGGATGCCCCATGGGTGAATCTGCCGATTGGACGAGGACGTCTCTTCAATGGATAAATCTTCAATTTCTTCTCTCCCCGTGAATAACTGTGACTGAATCGATCTAAAATTAAACAGATTGCCTCACTATCAATCATTATTTTTGTTGAGATAGATTCACGGAGAAAATAAATATTCCCGAGCTTTTCAGGTGTCAATTTGAATGAAGGAGTAAAAACCACATGTTCGTTCGATTCAATCGTTGGTATCACTTGCTATATTTCAGATTGTCTTGCATGCTGCATGTTTCCTCAACTGTAAATTGCCGCGTTGTTTCCCTTCTATCTCAATTTTAGCTACTTGTTGTTTTGTGAAAGGAGAAAAGGAGGAAAAAGTAGTTTCGGAAGATGTTTCAGTGTGCGTCCTTCTAGGCGTCCAGCTCAATTTATCTTCTGAAAATTGCTTCTGAAAATTTCACGACCAATAAATCATTCAATTTTTTGTTTTCCTATCAGTGGGTTTTCAGCACGTTTAAACTACCTCGAAATTCGTGTGTCTTGGCTATGTTTCGGGTCTCCTTCCCGTTTGCTTCTCCAAGCGTCAGCTGCTGTCAGCCAATGTACCCATCCTGGACAATTGTCCTGGATGGGTACCACTATCTTCATCAGGCCTATTCATTCTCCTCAAGTTGAGCTCGAAGATGCATCAGGAAAGAGCACACGAGCAGTCCTTCAGAATCAACCTACTTCTTTCACAATATTGACTCCATCGACCAAGTGAAGTGGTTCAGATTGCCATTTAGAGAATCAGATATGCCTTTCAAATGTTGCTTCCCACGCTACCCTTTCGCATGCCCTTTACCTGCCTTCTACACTTTCCACATGGGAAAGTTCATTCTCATTCGACTCATCCTTTCACACCTTTCCTCTGTCCTTTTCAAACTCCAGTCTCTTTGCGTGGATGCTTGCCTAATTAGATAGGTTGAAGTTCTACAGTTCACGCACTCTCTCTCTCTCTCAAGAGAAGACGCGAAAAGGAGATAGTAACCACTTAGTTTGACATTTTTAGAGAAAACACTCGCTGAATCAACTAACCACCTTTTCTTTATGCCTTTTCTTTATTCCTTTCATAGCTTTCATATTTCGCTGGCTGCAGCGAACGGGCTGTTGGGCTGTTGAGAAAATTCAAAATTTCCGAACCCTCGTTCACCCGATCAGAGATTTCGAGCGGTGGAGAGCAATCGAACATGTGAAGAGAGCGCTGACCTGTTTGCATATTCCACTCAACCATTATTGGAACTATGTTCAATACACCTCTCTTTCTCAGTCCAGAGAAGAGACTGAGTCTGTGCTTTGCGGCTCTCTTGCGTTTCAGGTCTCTAGTTGGTCCGACGGTGCGAGAGAGTGTGTGAAGTGGAGAGAGTCAGGAGACTGCTCTGGACACGCCCCTCCGTTCCCTCCTCCCTTTATTCCATTGCTCTCCCTCGTTCAACTGTCACTCCATTCCCTAGTTCCTGCCACATCTCTTTCTCTTCGCACTTGCTTCCGTTCTCGCTCAGCTCTACTGCCCAGAAGGTTTCTCAGGATCTCAGATCTCGGATCTCTGGAACTCAGGTGAGAAAATTCTTCTCCCTATCGTAGTCAGAATCGTTTCCTTCTCGAATTGTGTTGAGTGCAAGACAATGTGGTAGGGATGCCCGCGTAGTCGGGAATGAGCGAGGGATGAACACAGAATGGCCTCGTTCATTCCTCTCTTAACGGACAAATCTAGCTTACTTACAGTACGAAACGTTCCCTTACAACAACCGGAAGTGTTTCATACAGGTGATTTCAGAAAACAAAGAATCACCAGAGTGGAAGTAGGACTTACTCGTTGCCGCCCTCCAGTCCAGTCGATCTCTGGCAACTCGGGCAGCAAAGTGACCGAAAGTGGAAGAGAAGGAGCTCCGATCGGGTCGACAGGCAGAAATGTGAGTCTTTGTTTCACTAGACTATTCAAATCAGAAGGGATCGCAAATTATTCTGAACCATTCAAAAATCGATTTTCACCTATCCAAAATTGAGCTCGGGCCTTTTGTGAAAGACATTAATCGGTGTAGAATTCAATCATTTGCTCTTTCCCTTGCCAGTTTTTTTCTGTCGCGTTTGATCCCCCTCAAGTGGACGGAGCCTGGGGTCTTTAGTAATACCTTCATAAAAAATAGTTTTTCTTTATCGACAAATAATAATTTACTTTCGGAATAAAAAACTGATTGCGATCAGAGTTAGACAGCAGCGCGAAATCAGGCCCGAGGACCGACTGCTCGAATTCACAACCGGTTTCAACAATCAAAAGTGTTCGCCAGCCCGCATCACAGATCTGTGGCGTATCATGATAGGATATCTTTGGAATGGTAAAAATCGATAGCTGATCATAGAAATTTGCGAGTAAGCGGGTTTGCTTTATCAGAAAGTTTTGCGTTTTCGACTAATTCGAATATTTTAGGAATTTTAGATTTGTTTTCGAAAGTTTAGGCTTTGACCCTTTCAATCACCTCTCGCCTCTCCTTCCTCTCCCTCCCTCCGTTTCGCGCGTTTGGCTCCTAGAGCACTCCAGAAACAAGGTTTTGACTTGCGGTGACAAGTATGATGTTAGTTTCATCGCAAGGCATTCTTTAATTCAACTAATAGCACTAGTGTGACAATTCCACAATCTACGTTGTGGTATCTAATTGTGATGAATAGAATTACAATTTCTGAAAAATACTGAGAGAACACACAAAAACAATTTTAGGCCTTGACTCTATTGGCGGCATACTGTATTCTTTAAATTCCAGCATATTTCCGATCACTTCATTATGATATGTGCCTCTATTGGCTAAAAAATGTCAGACAAACGGTCCGGAAGTTGACTAGCTCTACTTGGAGTGACTGGCCCAATTAGCTCGAATAGTTATCTGATTCTCTGCTAGGGAGGGGTAAGACAGGAATAGTATGTGCAGGAGGGGTACTGCTTGGCCAATGGTTTTTGAAATTAGGTAATAATGATGAATGTTGAAAATCTTTTTGTCAGTGAACCTGTGAATGCCGGGTACTAGAGCCACAATGTTCGGAGATCGCATAAAATGGTCTTCAGGTAAATCGTAAAACCCATTCTTCTTTTGCGAATGCTCTGAAAGCTAAAACTGACTAAAAAGTGATCACTTTTTTCAGCACTACATCGGCAAGAGAGGGAGGTTGGAGAGCGAGTAGGGAGGTATTTTTAGTGATCACTTTTTTAGTCGTTCACCGCACTCACAAAAAAGTGATCACTTTATTCAGTCAGACACAGCACTCAAAAAAGTGATCACTTTTTCCGAACTGCCCCGTCGCACCACTGCAGCGGCAAGAGTGAGAGAAAGGTGAGGGGATTTAGTGATCACTTTATACAGTCAGTCACAGCACTCACAAAAACGTGACCACTTTTTTGACCGTTCAAATATCAATATAAAGATTTATGGTTCTGAATAAAAATATTTCAATTACATGGTTTGTTGTAAGAAAAATTACTTGTTGTAATGTGTTATCTGCTGAACTCGTTCATTCGAGCAGAGTACCTGAATTTATTCCCTTTTAATATTGTGAGATATGTTTCAGAAAAATTGTCTACTTTAGGGATTTCTTTATTTGTTGACCCAGGTACAGTGAGTGAGCAGTGAAGCTGAAGACTGAGTAATGCAGATAGGGAAATGTGAGAATAGACAGTGCGGAAATCGAAGCGAGCGATCTCTGAAGGCAACCTGCATTGCCAACGAAAGCAGCTCCTCCCATTTCCTCCTACACGCACTGGACATGTTTTTCCACTCAATACCGAAAAAACCAACTGAATATGTTTCACTATGTGTTATATTATCCATTTTTAGCTGGAAACAGTGAAGGCTCGAAGTGATTATAAATAAAGATACTCGATCTTCATCTCTCACTTGTCTCGTCTGCAACGATGTCTCTGTAAATTTCCACTTTATGTTAATCATCCGTATATTCATCATGCTGATTCCATTTCAATAAACGATTACCGTGCATGTACATTATTTAACTGTGAGGACTCTGATTTGCCTCCAATAAAGTGCCGACAATGAAGTCACCATCCAGATTTGTATGGTTTATGAACGCTATGATTACAATTGAAATAAGAAAGAAAATTAGTTGAAAAGACTGTGAAGAGAGAATATATCGCGAAATTCAAATCTTACTCTCACTTTGTCGTACCGCCCTGTTCGCATATCCTGTCGTGTCCTGTTCGCGTCCGTTGACATTAATACATCATAGCAAGAATTTCCAGACCATGTCCACTCCTCTCAATCTCTTCGAACTCATGGATCAAATCGCACTCGAATCTACAGTTAGTTTCACAGTTTGAATTCAGATCGATTGTATGAACCCTGAGGTGATCACATCTCGCAGAGAATCACTCAATTTTTGCAGGTCCAAGAAGTCGTTGCCAATCTAGTCGATAGAACGGAGCACGACAGCAATGTTGCTTCTCTCAATGCAGGACAACTGGTGAGAATTCACTCTTCTTCTCCTCTGATTCTGTGAAAAGTATGCAAACATTAGAGGGAATCAGTGAGCGAATTGCAGGAAATCTTCCGAGAGGTCTTCGATGCAATTCAAACGCAGGAGAACGAGCTGAATTGGGTGAGTATTTCATCAATTTACGTCATTATCGGCTCTCCAATCTACTCAGACTGATGAGATATAAGAACGAGTGGGATTGAATTGTTCAAGAGCTATGATCGATTCAGTCAATGGCTTTAGGTTCGCGATCAATCGCATCAATCAGCTCTGACTTAAGATTGACTTGATTCGATTATCGAGCTCTTCAGGGCCCAAGCACTAACTCCACTCAAACTCCTCCACTCCGCGGATTCGTCTCGGGAACGGCCGGAACGGGCAAGAGCTTCCTCATCTCAACTCTCGCGAAGGAAGTAAAGATGAGATACGGAGAGGAGGCGGTGATCATTGCAGCGCCGACGGGAATTGCAGCCAAGAATGTCAAGGGTTCGTTGGACTATTCCAGTATGCAATCCCGTATTTGAGGGCCTATAGGCATGACCTTGTACTTCTTTTTTTAGAAACTCAGCACATCAAATCACTTCACTTTGAGTAACGCCATATGATTTTGATGTATGATAGAATGTAGAAGAAACTTAGTAGATTTGAGTAGGACATGCTCGAAGATCTCGTTGCTTCACTTCAATTTGGAGAAGACTGTGCTTCTAGGACGAACCTGTCACTCCGAATTCCGAATCCCCGTTGGTACCATGAAAGATCTGGATGGGGAGATACTGGCACAGCTGAGGAGACGATTCGCGCCCGTTCGACTCATAATCATCGATGAAATATCGATGATCGGAGCTCAGATGCTGGAGAAGATTAACAGCCGACTGCAGGTTAGTCAATCCGAACATTTTTAACGTTTCGAAATGATGTCAATGACCAAACAATCAAAACTGGGAGATCCTATGACCAATTCTACTCCTCACAGGCCATCTGCGGGCCGGGTCTCTTCGGAGGGAATAACATCATCCTCTTCGGAGATCTCCTCCAACTGCCCCCTGTGCAATCTGCATCCATTTTCGTAAGCGAGTTTATTGGGAGTTCCGGGCAGTTTTTGGTACGTACTCGGGTTAAAGAAGCAGAAAGGAAAAAGTAAAACAGTTCGGGGTTGTTTCTAAAGTAAAGATGAATATACTCTCCATTTAGACTGGTCGCCTGTTTGAGGAGTTCTCTTATCGAGAACTGAGCTTCAACATGCGGCAACAACACGACCCACTCGAGCCAATTCTTCTCCGGGCGAGAGTTGGGGCACTGACCGAAACAGACTGCGACGAGCTAAGAACCAGGTAATCTTGCCAATTTTTGAATTATTTGTCACCTCGCTGGCCTAAATTGCATCAGCTAGTTCTGTGATTTGTGTTGTGAACTGCACTAGTGGAATCTACATTCGATTGCTTGCAGACTAATCGACAGTGAGTCAATGGAGGAAGCAGCAGAATTCTTCGTCAGACTGCAGAAGAAAGACCCGCTCGCAATGGCGCTCTTCGCAACCAATGAGGAGGTTTGTGTATTGTTCGAAATGGCACCAAACGCATCAAGTTATAACAGGTCCACGACTTCAACCATCGTTTAATGGAGGCCAACGGGATGCACATCGAAACAATCCCCGTTCTGCATCGACCAGAGCTCGAACCCCTCAGAGTGGCCGTTGGAGGTTAGTCGAATTTTTGAAATTCTTGCAAAACGAGAGCCATAAGTTACCAATCAATCCTCAGGCCGGGTAATGCTTCGAGCGAACATCGGCCACGAGTTGGTCAATGGTTCGACCGGTACTCTGATTCGCATCGAGCAAGACGAATCGGACAACATCGAGCATTTGGTCGTTCGATTCGACGGGCAAGAAAAGGAATCGAAGCTGAGGAGAGTCACAAGACAGATCAGGAATCGATGGGTGAGAACTAAGCAGCTCAGAAACTGCAAAAGATCAAATCAGCCTCGTCTTTGCAGAGCAATGAGTTCAGCAGCGGTACGCAGTTCCCCATCGAGGCAGCCTTCGCCGCTACCGTCCACAAGAGCCAAGGACTCACTCTCAAAAATGTCCTGATCGGAATGGACAGGTACGATAACGGAAGATCAACTACGAAATGAGTTGGGGCACTGAACAAATTGCTCCAGTGCTAAATTTAGCTCAATGCAATGACCGTTTTATGTTTCTCTGTTCCTGTTTATTGATTCTTGTATTCCAGTGAATTCTTCGGCCGGACGCCGGGAATGGCCTTCGTGGCGCTGAGTCGAGTGACGAAGCTGGAGGGTATGTTGAACAGTTTGATCTGTATTTAGCTTAGTCGATTCGCGCTATTCTTATTTTCCCCTTCGCCTGGGTACTGCGTTTCACACTTTAAATATTGATTCCGAGTTCATCCAAATTCATTCAGGCCTTCACTTCATCTCTTTTCACCCTCGAAAGATTCGGGCAAGCATCTTGTCTCTGAACGAAAGCAACCGATTGAGAGCCTCGATTGGTCTACCTCCGTATCAAAGGAAGAGACCCTATCCGTTCTAGGTTTTCTAGTCTCTATCTCCAATTTGTACATTTGCTAGTGCTGTTACGTTTTGTTTTTCATTGGTGATCCATCGAATAGTTTTATTGCGTAAGTCGTCGTAAGACGAGCAGTCCGGATGAATTTTACAATGAATCATGAGTGCGCATGACTACAGAAACTACTATTTACGATTATTCTGAACTTCTACAATCATCGGGACAAAAAGAAAAAATCACTGTTGTATTAGGGTGTCCCACAATTTTTTAGAATGTTTTAATATCTCCACTGCTTTTGAACTAAATCAAGAACGTAAACGTATACTGGGCAGAGGAATGGCTGCTCAATGGTTTTCTATATTGAACTGATGAAATAGTCTAACTTCGGATAACCTAATCAAATTTATGTGAGGTGGTTCGAAAAAAAGTTTTTGTTACATTTTGCCAAATCTCGCGAATCTCTGATGTAAAATTAGTCAAAGCAGCACATCCGACTATGTAGCTAACAAGAACCTTATTGATAGCAATTCCGACTTCGCAATTTCAATTGCATCATCATTACTAAAATTGTTAATAAATTAGCACTTTTTATTTTTTCCCGAAACGTGAGATCTTCAGCTTGCGATTTAGAGTCTACCATTCGTTGACGCACCGAGAAGTCATATTGCCAAAAAAGTTTGAGGACCAAGGGATAGATAGGAAGCTTGAAATTATAAAACATCTCTAAAAATACTCTATAGAAAATGAGTTTTTCTACAGGGTGCGCCAAAATTACCCGTACTTATGTATTCTAGTATATTTCACTCAAAAGCATGAGCCATGGGATATCCTTTCAAACACACTTAGCACAATATGAGGACACCATACTATATTTTTTGTTTTGATCAAGAGCTGTCCGTTCAAAAGCACCGGCCACCCAAACATGTAGAGGCCAAAATTGAAATTCCCGCTGGCTTTTGAAACTTTGAACGACTGGTGCTCGCAAACTGGCAGTTGTTAGAAGCTCATACGCTTACCGTAAGAAGGACATTCACTCTGCTACAGAATGCCTTTGGCGCATTGGGGTCAAGCTGCTTGACAATGAACGGGAGTTGTTTTTCCAAAGTACCTCAGACATGCTTTTCACGCGATCCTCACAATATTCGTGATTTTTATGATCTAACGTCAAAGTCGCACAGCCAATGAACTATGTTTATTACTTATCATTATATTCCTTGGCTTAGGAGTTCATATCCACAGTTTAAATTATTATAACATTTGCATATTTTATGAAGCATCTCATGATTATCGCTGACCCAACTTTTCTAAGTTTAACTCTCTCAGATTTTCCAATGGAAGCGTAGAGGTCTACTAACCTCTCATATGAGAAGCGCATCTATTCAGTCAACTGCTCGAAAAGTGTACTGGTGATAAGAGGTCCATCATTTGCTACAACAGTTTTTTGAATCGAGAAAGTCAAAATACGCGGACTTGGGTTATTGTACTCATGATGTATATTTTTTTGCACAGCGGAAAATGGACTGCCAACCCTCTCCAATATAGAAAAGGGAGTAGCCGTGCTAGTGAGTATGGACACCGAATATCACTGCTCTGCGGTGAATGGTTACTGAATTGCGACGAAGCAATTCTCTAAAGTCAGCACATGCGATATGCCAACTTTCGAATCTTCAAACTCCAGCATGAGTGATCAATCCAAGTCGAGCCTTCGCTAGTATCTAGTACACAGTATGGTCAATCCATGTGCACAGTGAAAATATATCAGAAATATTTGGTTGTCTGGGAAAAAAATTGAAAGCATGAGTGTACTTTCAAGCACAGATCAATTTTCATGCATAGTTCACTTCTATTATATTTGGTAAAGCGCTAAGCAGAGCTAAAGCTTTGAAACCTTCGCCAGATATATGCTATGGGATCCTCTACTTGGGGTTCAAGTGGGGTGAGGCTATGTCTAGTAGTTAAGTTTTGAGAAGATCTCAAACTTAGTACGGGTAATTTTGGCGCACCCTGTAATATTCTTGGACCTCCCTACTCAACCTCTTGAGGTAATTGCAATCTTAGTGCTTTACAATTGAGTGTTCATTCACGCCCTATTGTGCTAGCAAAAGCAGCTCTCAATCATTGTCCCCTGGTTTGATACAAAAATTAGAAAACATCGCTCGAAAACCTGGTTTTCCAAGTATTGCATCATTCTTATGAAACCCGTCCCAAATTAGAAGCCCTGAAAAAATTCCTTAAGACTTGCTTCTATAGTCACTAAACATATTTAGTATTCAAGTGGTTCGGTCAATCCGAAATATTTTTTCGAAAAATATTCTAAAAAATTGTGGGACACCCTGATATGAACGCAAAAGAATCTCGGGTATGTAAGCCCAAGAAGGCGAGGTTAATGAAGAGTAGTAATTATATGAAAGAATCGGAGTAGAACTTCAGCGACATAGATAAGGGAGAAGGAATGTCGATGAATCATAGAATGTGAGCTTGGAATTGAAGGAAAGGCTGGTGTATCTATGGAATAAAAAGAGGAGAGTTGAAGTGGAGTGGTAGTCGATCACTGGTTATTCGGCGTAATTCCGTTGGCTGACGGTGTCTGCAATGACCCGGAATAGACATTGTCGACCGTTCGAAGCACTAGGGGCGTTTACGATTCAATGTCAAAACAAAGCCTCCGTGTATTCAGTATTTTTCCACAAACTATCCTTACCGAAGAGAGCGACAACGATCACCCACCTTCAGCTCGAGCAGACTGGGAGAGCCTTTCTCCATCACATCGTGGAATGGTTGAGGAACTTCTCTCGGTTTCTCAGCATCCGCCTCGAGTAATTGCGCATATCGAAGACGTTGGGTGGAGAAGATGACTGGATGTCTCGTCTGGAAAGAAACGAAAGAGTTTTCAGAGAAACATTCTCATAAAAGTTGTGACGCAGTATGCATCCAGCGCTTTCCTCGCAACAATACCTTCACGTGATCAGCCAGTCCCGCTCTTCCCTTGTGCTCGTTTGACCATGTGCGTCTCTTCTCATCACAATATCGACAAGCGCGCTTGCCTGAAATCCAGAAGATGAACGAGTTTCGAAATCTCTCGAAGAAAAAGTGAAATCTGCCCCTGTTCGCTCACTGTCTTTCGCTTCTCCAAATGCAGGATAGAGAAACTTCTCCATTTCCGTTCTACGGCGCTTCACTTCATGGAAGTAGACATCATAATGAGTCTGCAAAAATCAACTTAGCTGTTTTTTTTTAGATACAATACATTCAAAATTCTGGATCTGCCTAGAAATACTCACTCCGCGTCTAAGGATCACAACGAACGACTTTGGTTTCAAAATCACTCACCGCAATATAATGAGCGGGCCGATTATGAGAGAACTCATCAACAGCGCATCCTCTGGGGCATTGAACCTGCGGGAGATCGCCCCTCCAGTACTCTGAAATCATTTGCCATCACTCAGCAGCCATTCTTTAGATAATCTGATTAAACATTGAGAAAATATAGCTGGAAACCGTACTTCTGTCAATATCCGAGGGCGGGGCATCATAGCTGATCTTGATGGGGTCTTCATTCGTCCCTGTTGCAACGGCTGCAGCAGCCTCATCAGTCAGCGCTTCAAACAGATTCACGGTCGATCTCGTTCCACAGCCAGTCATAACCTGCAGTTCAGGTTACATAATGTTGTTCATACCGTAAATCCTACGCCAATGTCGCCATTTTACTCTACTAACCTGATTGACAGCCGGTCCCCATGTTCCCCTGTCGAATTCAGCAATCAGATTCTCCTTCAGTTGATCTCCTACTGACGGAAGCATCCGGTTTACGGCGACGTCAACGTGGTGAACGAACTCATCTCGGGCGAAAGCCGGAGTCAGAACCGGAGCCGGGGACTGAACCGGAATTGTAGCCGGAGTGGGAGCCAGAACCGGGGTTGAAGCCGGAACCAGAGCCAGAACCGGGGTTGAAACCGGATTCGCAGCTGCCGCAGCCGTTGGGTTTCCCACTCCATCATCTATACTTGCATCCGGTGAGAGTGCGCCCTCGAAATCGTCGAACAACCCGAAGTTGTGAGTCATTCCCATCGAAGTCTCTCCTTCCTCTGTTTCCATCTCGAAGTATCTCGAGTTGTCAATCTGCAATTACGTTAGATTCGAGTAAAATCTGTTTCTCCCAAAGCAGACTATGGACCTTACCGGTTGCAGAGAAGATGAAACAGAATCGAAGAGCGAGAACCCCGCACTAGGACGGGCCTTCTTGCGCTGCGGCTGGTTGGCATTGACCTGAATCAAATAACAGTTTCGATAAGAGATAGAATTGGCGAATAGGT
Source organism: Pristionchus japonicus (assembly GCA_900490845.1). Taxonomy (NCBI): domain Eukaryota; kingdom Metazoa; phylum Nematoda; class Chromadorea; order Rhabditida; family Neodiplogasteridae; genus Pristionchus; species Pristionchus japonicus. Next base: position 342,397 of record LS513612.1, on the reverse strand, counting down.
CGCAATGAGCTCGTCTTTCTATTTTGCCTGCCGGTCAGACAAGGCGAGAGAGCAAGCGAAAGTGAGAGAGCAGGACGATGAATCATTCACTAACTTCTGTCTGGTGGACTTTCGAAGCAGTTTGCTCGCCGGTCGATGTCTGAAAATAATATATTATGAACATTAACCATCAAGTTTTGAAAATTCTTACCTGTCGAGACGTGATTGCTAGATTATCAGCAGAAGCACGAATCCCTCTTCCTCCGTCGATACTTCCTTCCACGTCTCCAATGTTCTCCTTCTCGATTCTCCCGATTGTATCGCTGATCATTCCACAAATGGTCATCTGAATGCGTTTGGGAAAATAATGCATCTTGCCAGAGCTTCGAATATGTTCGATCAATCGAAGGAAGATGAGAATAGTGCTCCAACAAAACTGGACGATTGCATGCTGAGGATGGAAACCGGCTACTAATCAACAGACCCAAAATAATAATGAAACCACTTACTCACCGGATTCGTGTAATCTCCATCATCCATAGTGTCAACTTCGAGAAAAAGAGGGACAAAGAACGATGCATCCACCTGAGATATCAGGAACAATATCAAATATGAGTGTCTACCATTCTTCATTTCGCACACTATCTAGCCTCTCTACTCCTCGATAGAGTATGTAGAGAGATTAGAGACCAATGATTCATAGATGATCAAGAAATTAATAATACGAATAATGATAAACCTTGCATTTAGAGTTCTTCAAGTTGTTTTTCGCAAATTCTTTGACTGAATTGTACTGCTGAGCATGGGTCTTCAAATAATTCTTTGCTTTTGCTTAGCTATCAAATAGTTCGCTCACCTTACGAAGATGCCCGAGGAAGTCGAAGAACTCGGGGAGTTCATCTCGACAGACCGCACAGATTCCTCGATCACTGCGATGTTTTGCCCCACTCGCAGAGTGTTTCTGGAAAGTCTTACAATCTCGATGAGACATGAATGGAACAGACTCTCCTTGTTCTGCACACTCTCTCGTCTACCGGTGAGAGAACGCGCGAAACGAAGAGAGTCATCCGGTACATTCTCAGGTTGAGTTTCGTTTGAATATTCTGTAGTTCACCTGTGTTCTGTGCTCGCTCCTCTCCTCTTCACTGGCGAAAACGTCGAGACAAGAGTAGCAGGGATAGCGCATTGAATCGAACGGAAGAGCACAGACGAGAAACTGGACAGAAGTAGAGAATAAAAGGAAGTTAATCATTAGTCGAGCAACAGAGGAAAAAAGCAATCGTTGGGGTTTCAAATGATTCATGATCGCGGAGAGTCAGATGATGAATAGAGCTGGGTTACGGTAGTGGTGCGGTATACTGAGAATCGCTTACGACGTAATCAATTCAGTGTAGTGCATATCTCAATTCGCTAGTAAAAAGTGAAAACGGACTTGGTATGTTTCAGTTTTCTTTCACAGTGCGAGGTATGAGAAGGACCGATACAGTACTAGAAGGACTGAAAAATGAATCCATATTGCATGCATATTGCAAGGACAACGCGCTGCTTCTTCCAAGAGACTCGACGTGAATCTGGAAATGATGAAAACGAAACTGTTCATGCTAGGGCCAGAGTAAGAGAGGAAATCTTTCGGCCTTTTCAAATTATCTTGCAATCTCTAATTCTCTCCTTCCAGCATGCTCACTCCATTCCTTCTCTCGCATCTCCTCGATTTATGTTATCTCTCGTCTGCTCTTTCACTATCCGACACTCTCTCACCGACGGATCTTCTCTCGATTTCGTTTCTCAAACCTCTCAAACATTTTTTGGACCACTTGTAATTGACCCCTTGTAACCATTTGATGCCTTCATTATTGAATATCATGATTTCAAAAAAATGATACTGCCGATAAGGAATTCAGAAAAAATACGGTAATGACTGAGGTTCACTGAGGTGATGCAGGGGCGATTTGAATGTCCATCTGGCCAGTCTGAAATTGAGTATTTGGAATTAGATCAGATTCAAGCCTAAAGTTTCAGAAAGTGTCAGTTAAAAGTTTCAAGCCTCAGAATTATTTAAAGAAGTTGAATCAACTTTCCTAATCCTTGGGAACTCAACAGTTGACTTTCTGCTTACAGTACTGAACGTCATGGGCAAGCTCTGTAATTGTTGGTAAAAAATGACTATATTAAACTTTATTACATTAACCGTCATTAAAAACAATATAATCGAGCTCAATGGACGAGAATACATAGACAATGCTCAATTCATTCGATTGGTATGCATATAAAATAAAGCAAAATTTTTTGCATAAACCTCACGAATACGTAGGTTGAAAAATGGGAAGAAATAGGCGCATGAATCCGGGGCGCCCTGCAATATTGATTGTTTGTGGTCATCCGAACCGCAAAGCTCGTTGCCTTTGGGCTTTCATTTGTAATCTTTGGGCATCCAGTACCTTTGGTTGTAATCCGAGAGATGGTTGAGTCGCTACGCAGTTGATCTCATCGAAGTTGACCAACGAGCAGAATTCATTGGTTAGAGCCAGGAAATGTACCCGATCAGGCAGAGATACCCCACATTTCCCTCAAAAGAACTGGTCTCGAGAATATACTCACTTGTATATCATTGTATTGGTTGTAGTGAGCAGCAACGGTCGGCGGACTGTTTCTAGCATGGTACCTGCAATCAATCATCGATTAACTGAAGGAGCAATGAGGTACCACTAAGTTGTTGTATTGGTACTTTCTCGCTAAAAACTACATAATATTAACAGCCGGCACACATTTCGATAGTCCGTAGTGCATGGGAACATAAAGTCCACGAATGCAATCGTCACTTTTGTCTTCGTCATCTCCCGCTTTGCGACAGAGATCTTGCGAGTGGTTTTGCTGAAATGGCGGGAGTATTTCTAGATGAACAGGTAGGGCGAATTCGAACGTGAGGAAGAGGGTCGGCGACTCATTCTTGTCTCGTAGAATGGGTTTATCCAAAAACACAAAACGATGAAACGAACTCATTCACGGGCATGTGACTGCCATCCTTCCTCCTGCGGAGAACTTTGATATCCGAGAACTCCTGAAGTTACGGTAATCAGGTGTACGGAAGGGTACTGTACTCAATGGACTACGGTACGGTAAGCAACACTACGGTAGGCAACAGTACCCCACAGAGTACTGTAGACACGGGTATGGGTACTGTAGCCATCGAATAGGGGGTAAACTTACTTCACTTGCCACGAGAAACGACGCGAGAAATAGCGCGCCGACCAACCACTTGGCCATTCTAAGTCGAGAATGAGGGAGCAGAGGGAAGGGAATGAGGAGGAGAGGGGGAGAGAGGGTATTTATAGGGGATTGAGTGGATGCAAATCGCCGAAATTAATATTGAAGGTGAGGATCATCCTATTTTATTGGAAGAGTGTGAGAAAAACATCTATGAACGTAAGTTGTCATGACAGCTTGAAATATTGATTAGAATAGAGAAACTCCACACGACAGAGAGTTAGACATCTTCCCTCTATCGAATTGAAGGGAAATATGTTTATATTTGGAGTGTCTTTCAAGGTGCGGATACGTGATACAACTTTACTCACTCTGTATTTGCAATCAATTGATACTTTTACTGATAAGTATGCTCGTTCGCACAATTGGCTCCATATAACCAGGTGGCATGAGATATTTACGAATCAATAGGGTCAAGTTGAAATCAATTCAGTTCTCGATAGCGAAAATGGAGGATCTCATGGCAATTTGGGAGGAAGGGCACAAAATAAACAAGAATAAAAGGATTGACAATGGTTGAAATCAATAAAATCATAATTGGGCTATAAAATCGGAGTGATAAACTGGTGAGAACAGAACGAAAAAAGAAATACATTATGGAAATAATTATAATCAACATAATGGAAGGTGGAAAGTGTTTGAATTCGGTCTTATCGATGAAGGGAAGTAGGTAATAAGAGGAACCCCGACATTGCTGGAGATAGAGAAGAGGGGAGAGAGTCGATTACTGTGCGGCCGATGAAGCTCCGTTCGCTGGGTTCTGTGGATCAATCATTTCAGAATGGTCTCAATACTAATGAGAAGGACCTTTTCTATGTAAATCAAAATAGCCACAGTGATTTGATATAGTAAATTGCATCAATTGCTATTTTTTACTTCCCCAAATTCGCGAAAATTTCACCCACCTTCAGTTCGAGAAGACTGGGAGAGCCTCTGTCCATGACACCGTGAAATGTTTCGGAAACCTCACTCGGTTTCTGAGAGTCAATCTCCAGTAGCTTTGCGTAAGAGAGACGGAGGCGAGAGAAGATGTCTGGGTGCCACTTCTGGAAGTTTGCAATGCAACTATACCTATTCCATCATGGCAAAATGTAGCTCAATCCATTCTGCACTACCTTTACATGTGCAGCAAGCCCGGCTCTTCCCTTGTGTTCATTCGACCAAGTGCGTCTCTCCTCATCACAATATCTACACGCACGCTTGCCTGAAAGGTTTCATTCATTCAAACAGTTTCAGTAATACATTGTTGAATATGTTCACTGACTGTCTTTCGTCTCTCCGAAGGCCGGGAAGAGGAGTTCCTCCATTTTTGTTCTCCTTTTCTTGACGAGATCAAAGTAGATAGGGTAATGAGTCTGCAAATAAGTGACCTGATCTCATGAGTGTCACTAAGACATTCACATTCGAGACCAGACAGACAGACGAAGTGAGACATGCAAGATCGTGAAGTATCGCTCACGGAAATATAATGTGCAGAGCGGTCGTGGGAGAATCTGTCCACTGCGCAACCTCTCGGACATTGAACTTGCGGGAGAGATTTCGTCCAGTACTCTGAAAAGATGTGTTAAGATGAACCGATCGCGCCATAGTTAGAATCCGAGAATGTTGATTCAACCCGCACTTCTGTCAACTTCCGAAGGCGGTGCATCGTACTGCATCGTGACTGGAGCAGCAATAGCTGACTCTGTTGCAGCAGCTGCAGCGGCCTCATCAACCAGCGCTTGGAAGAGATTCATTGTGGGTCTTGCTCCACCCCGAGCACCAGACATAGCCTGAACATCAAGTCGAGTGATCTGATTGCTCAACTTAAGAGACCGGCTCTGGAAAAATTCACCATCCAGCGGACATTCCACCAGGACTTTCGATTCGGGCGGCCATACGCACATATGCTGGAGGGTCTTTGATCTTGTTTACAAAAATGATGATGTCACTGTCCGAATTGCGAAATGCGGTGCGCCACGTGCACGCGAAGTTTGAAAAGTGCATTTTCATATCTACTCAGCCGAGCAAGCTAGAACCAAAATTCCTTCGGCATTGTGTTAGGCATGTCTAGAATGCACGGTTGCACTATCAGGATAAATTCGAGGACAAGTCTGATATCGATTTTGTACCTCACAATTTTAATTTTTTCGAGTTTTCACTATTCCAAAGTGGCGTCCGCCCGCAGGTATACGAGTGTATCCCATACCCTCCTGCATCAAGCCCACCACATATGAAGAGATTTGCGAGAACATGTTATTTGTAAATCGAATTTGAGTGTTCCGGAGTCAGATTCAGGCCTGATTTCTCGGGCGTTTCCCACTCAGTCTTTAAGAGATTTCTGGAACAATCACGAACACAGTGTCGTTAGGCCATATTGTGAATATTTATCACCATATGAGTCGATTACGGCATCATCATTTTTTCGGACCATGACCCGGGGTTCATGGTCTCGGAGTGACCCACCACCATGAACCCGGGGTCATGGTTAGGGGCCGCAAGCTCCGCCCACTTTGAACGGGCGTGATGAGCGGCCAACGAGCGTGCGCGAGAAAACGCAAAGCTCATTCTAAACCAAATCACTCGATCAAAAGCGCTTTTTGTAGCTAATAGCACCCACTATCAATTGAGCCCTGTAGACCTCGAAAAAGTTTTCTCCTTGTTGGTCAAAAATCGATGTGAAGGTCGGGAATAGGCCTGTTTCACCCTTTCCCGATGAGGAAAGTCAAACCTACAGCGATTCTCTGACTAAACAGAATTTTTCATGAATTTTAGAATTTTTTTCGGAATTTTAGCGATGACCCCCGAGCTGCGTTTTTAGCGCGGGGAGAGCGGGGCGAGAGGGCGGGGGGAGGGAGAGAGACACACGCGAGAGAGGCTCCGCCCCCTTTCTCTCTCCTCTCGCCTCTCTCTCCTCTCCCTCGCCTCCTTTGCGCGCGCACGTCTTGGGCTTTAGCGCGCCTCAGAGACAAGATATAGACTTTCGGTAAAAAGTACGATGTTACTGGGATCACGAGGGACACCTTGAGCACACATTTGACATCATAGTGATAAATATTGAATCTACGTTGCGGCCCCTAGTCATGGTCCAAAAAAGGCCCGAAAAGTCATGATGGTGAAACTTCAGGTGCTATACGCCAAAGTGGAGTACAGTAGCCCTGCATTCTACCGTAACCAGCATTACCGTAATCTGACAGCACGGGAATCGAGAACTGACTTTTCAGAATACGTCGGCGAAAAAAATTCACAAATTTTCAACCGAACAAGATAAAATTTCTTTTTATGTTGCAGAGTGTCAGGTATGCTTAGAGTGTGCCGTGCCACCATTCTGATAAATTGTCGAAGTCTGAATATCATGAATGGTTCATTCAGAAATTTATTGTTCTAATTTTCCTATGAGTGACAGAAGCATTCTCTAAATTTTATTAGACTGGTGGCACGGCGCACTCTAAGCATACCTGACACTCTGCAACATAAAAAGAAATTGTATCTTGTTCGGTTGAAAATTTGTGAGTTTTTTCGCCGACGTATTTTAAAAAATCAGTTCTCGATTCCCGTGCTGTCAGATTACGGTAATGCTGGTTACGGTAGAATGCAGGGCTACTGTACTTCACTTTGGCGTATAGCTAGGGGCCGCAAGCTCCGCCCACTTTCTGTGGACATCATTTCGAGCGTGAGCGTGCAAAAGAAAACACAAAGCTAATTCTCAACCGATTGGCTTGTTCTAAGCTAATTTATGAAGCTATTCCTACCCCCTATCGATTGGACGCTGTGCGAAGATGAAAAAGTTACAGCTTGAAGATCAAAGATCAAGTTGAAGGTCGCGATAGGGCCCGTTTCAGTGAATGGAGAATAGCCACAATGTTTGTACAGCAATTTTCTGACTAATTAGAATTTTTCATGAATTTTAGAATTTTTTTCGGAATTTTAGCGATTCCCCCCGGGCTGTGTTTTTAGGGCGGGGAGAGCGAGGCGAGAGGGCGGGGGGAGGGAGAGAGACACACGCGAGAGAGGCTCCGCCCCCTTTCCCTCTCCTCTCGCCTCTCCCTCCTCTCCCTCCCTCCGTTGCGCGCGCACATCTTGGGCTCTAGCGCGCCTCAGAAACAAGATATCGACGTTCGGTAAAAAGTATGATGTTACTGGGATCACAGGGGACAGGTTGAGCCTGTTTTTGACATCATAGTGATATAGATTGAATCTACGTTGTGGCTCCTACGTATAGCACCTGAAGTTTCACCATCATGACTTTTCGGGCCTTTTTTGGACCATGACCCCGGGTTCATGGTGGTGGGTCACTCCGAGACCATGATCCCCGGGTCATGGTCCGAAAAAATGATGATGCCGTAATCGACTCATATGGTGATAAATATTCACAATATGGCCTAACGACACTGTGTTCGTGATTGTTCCAGAAATCTCTAAGAGAGTGAGTGGGAAACGCCCGAGAAATCAGGCCTGAGTCTGACTCCGGAACACTCAGATTCGATTTACAAAAAACATATTCTCGCAAATCTCTTCTTATGTGGTGGGCTTGATGCAGGAGGGTATGGGGTACACTCGTATACCTACATTGTGCGGGCGGACGCCACTTTGGAATAGTGAAAACTCGAAAAAAATAAAATTTTGAGGTACAAAATCGATATCAGACTTGTCCTCGAATTTATCCTGATAGTGCAACCGTGCATTCTAGAAATGCCTAACACAATGCCGAAGGAATTTTGGTTCTAGCTTGCTCGGCTGAGTAGATATGAAAATGCACTTTTCAAACTTCGCGTGCACGTGGCGCGCCGCATTTCGCAATTCGGACAGTGATATCATCATTTTTGTAAACAAGGTCAAAGACCCTCCAGCATATGTGCGTATGGCCGCCCGAATCGAAAGTCCTGGCGGAATGTCCGCAAAATGCCGAAAATGGTGAATTTTCTCAGAGCCGGTCTCTTAAGCGTCATTTTTCTGAGCCGTGTTTTCTCACCTGTTCTGCAACCGGTCCATCGAATTCCTCTATCAGATTCCCTTTCAATTGATCTCCGACCGACGGGAGCATGCGGTTTACTGCAGTTTCAATGTGGTGGACGAACTCATCTCGGGCGAACGCATGTGCTGCTGCGACTGCGGGAGCCGTAGATGCAGCCGGAATAGGAGACGGAGCCGGAACTGTATCCGGAGTATGAGTGGCAGCTGTATCAATAGCTGCAGCCGGAGTTGAAGCCAGAATGGGAGATGGAGCCCGGGTTTGAGCTCGAGTAGCGGTTAGGGCAGTTGATGCGGCTGCAGGAACCGGAACTGTAGCCGTAGCTGAAGCAGTTGCAGCGAGCCGCGTAAAGGATTTGTTGAGATGCGTGACCTGAGAGGAGTCTATGGTCAGCAGATATATGTTGATCCTGATTTACTCTTTTTATAACGAAACCGTCGGAGAACTGATTCTTATTAGCTCCTGCCATTATCATCGATGACTCTCCTCCCTCTTTCTCCCTCTCAGAGCCAATCTGCAAAACGGGTGTGTATTCTGCGACAAAGACCTCAATTTTTATGCAAAGTTTGTAAGAACGAGCTACCGATTGCGGAGAAAGAGAAGAATCTAATTGTAAGAACGAGATTCCATCGCTGGGGCGGGCTTTCTTGAGCTGTGGTGGGCTGTCATCCTGACTCTAAAACATTCCTTTCCGTTGAGAGACGACATATTTAGTATAAATTAACAAACGTCATTCTGGAAATTTTTTGAAGCAGTTTCCTTGCTGATAGAATGCTGAAAAATGAACATAATTTGCTGACGAGTCTAAGATTCAACTAAGCCCCGCCTCCGGGGGCTTTATCTCCCACCAATGAGAATGCTCGAATAGCCTGGTTCGTCGAATCTTCGCACGTCTGATGATTCTTCGATGCAGGAAGGGCCGATTTAATTATGGAAGGTTGTTTCTGAGAAAAACCCATCTGTCGGGCAAGACTGTTAGCGAGGAGGAAACATTCACCGTACAAATTAATAATTATCTAAGTCTGAAAACTTGCCTGTTGTACCGTGATCGCGCCACTAGCTCGACCTCTCTCATTGTCACTACAGCCGCTTCCTCCACCGCCCTCCTTCTTCATTTTTTCCATCGACTCGGTAATCAATCCAAGGATGGTCTCCTGCAGACGGTATTGTGAATCGACGAATTTTCAGCAGAGTTCGAAAGAAGGTTGTTCTTTTCATTCAGCATACCGGGTTCGTGTAGTCTTCCTGGTTCATCGAACCCACCTCGAAGAAGAGCGGGACGAAGAAAGGGGCGTGTTCCTGTGTTTTTTCGAATGCATTCCGAGGCGTATGCTTAACTTTTTTGTTTCCCTCCCCGAAAAAAAACAATAACGGTGAGAAGCAAACTATTGCTCGAATAGACTAGGAACACGATTTGTGCTTATATTTCAACAAGGAAATTGAGGACGAACCCTGCGATGCGAATTCGGCAACTTCTTCTTTGCAAATTCAACAACACATTTCCACTGATCATGGGCCTGAAAACCATCAATCTCCTCGTTTCTGAACAAATTGCTTACTCACGTTGCAAATATGCTTAAGAAATTCAAAGAAGTCCGTGATTTCCTCGCGGCAGAGAGCACAGCATCCCCGATCGCTGCGGTATTCTCCCCCATTCGCTGAGTGCTGCTGGAAAGTTGTTTCTATCGTGATTTTAAAAAATCTCGATAACTCTAAATATTCTCAAGTTCACCTGTCGTCTGTGCTCGGTCCTCTCCTCTTCTTTTGCGAAGACTTCGAGACACGCGAAACAGGGGTAGTACATCGAATCTGATGGAAGACTGCAGGGAAGGTGCTAAACTGAATCAGAAAAAAAGGGTAACTTGGGAAACATAGAATAATTCTGCGAATCGTCGTGCAATATATGAGAAAATCGCGGAATCAAAGCAAAGCTTCAAGCAAAAATGTGGTATGAGGTAGGCGAGAGGACTTCGCTAATAAGAAATCAATTCAACTATTTTCAGCGAACAACAGTGGAAATTTGATATTTTTCACCGAAGAACACTGTCATCACGCGCTGATAGGGAAGACCAGACAAGATTTGGACGGAATATATTGTGGCTGAATTGAGGATGATTAGAACGGGCTCATATTCAAATTGGTGTGCGCTGAATGAAAATGAGGTATCTACTTCCTTCGCTTTGTGTATCGAATAGAATGAGAAAAGACATAATTTCATGGGCTCGTGGAGAAGTAACAACGTGCAATAGAAGATTTTTGACTTCTCGTGAGAGACATAGAGAGAGGCTTGCAATTCGATGCAGCATGGTATAGAAGGAATATCAGTCGACTCGGACAATTCCGGAGATTCTCCAAATAATTGATCAGTGAGTCCTTGAGAGACGTGGGTGTTGCTTACTCGCTCCCCAGTTCTCTTAGCTCTCTGAAACAGTTCCAATTGGGCAATGACTTTTTCAACAGAATTTTTTCATGCTAATTTCACCCACAGCAACGTCGCGGGGCTTTGTCTTGCCGGTTCATCCATCAGGATAATCTACAGTAATCAAAAAGACATACCTGAAAGAACGCTGACTCTTACCGTAATCTCAGCATGTATGAACAAACCAGAGAGAATGGGCGTGGTGGATTCGAGGGTTATGAGGGCAACAGAGGAAGTGCACTACGAGGTCCTAGTCCGGTGTTAGACTCGCTCCGAATCTCCTTATTTGCTCTCCTTTGGTTGCGAGACAGGAAATAACGTACAATAATGAATATTCATGCCATAAATGCATCTTTATTGAGCATGTAGAAATGAATGATGATAATGTTCTCAATTTTCTGAATGCATTGTGTGCTTTCATATCTCTTTGTCTTTCATTGGCACTTGTTACATGTTAATTAGCATGTTAAAAATCAATCCACTCAGTGCACATTTGAATAGCTCAATCTCTTAATGGGAACCTGAACCAATTTATTTTGATGTATGGAATCAATGGTCTGAAGGAAGTGCGGAGATTCTGGAGGGAGATTGCCCATATGGAGAACTCTCATGATGCATCTTCGACATCAGCTTGAGGAGAATGAAAAGACCTGAAGAAGACCCACAGCATGCAGAGAGTTGCACAAATCGAGGACTAGTAGTCCAGGATATGTGCATTGGCTGAAAGTGAAGCAGGTGACGCTTGGAGAGACAAACGTGAAAGAGACACAAAACATAGGCGGCAGAGAGTTGCACACATCGAGGACTAGTAATCCAGGATATGTGCATTGGCTGAAAGTGAAGCAGGTGACGCTTGGAGAGACAAACGTGAAAGAGACACAAAACATAGGCGGCAGAGAGTTGCACACATCGAGGACTAGTAATCCAGGATATGTGCATTGGCTGAAAGTGAAGCAGGTGACGCTTGGAGAAACAAACGTGAAGGAGACACAAAACAGAGGCGGCAGAGAGTTGCACAAATCGAGGACTAGTAGTCCAGGATATGTGCATTGGCTGAAAGTGAAGCAGGTGACGCTTGGAGAAACAAACGTGAAGGAGACACAAAACATAAGAAGTAGAGAGTTGCACACATCATGGAATACTATTCCACGATATGTCCAGGGAGGTGACAGATGTTAACTGGGGAAACCTTGGTTGAAAGCTACACAGCAGACACTGGAAGGAGGTTTAGAACGTGGTTATGAGAAATCTTGAAATCTCTCTTTACCGGCTGAAAGGAAAAACCGGCAAAAAGGCATCAAAAAATGAATAATTTATTAGTCCTGAAATGTTCAGAAACGGATCAAATCAAAATTGAGTAGGACGATTAGTAGGTAACTGAAGCATCATAAGAAACTACATACTTTTCCAAAAACAACAAGGCAATAAAATTGAGATAAAAGGTAAACGACTGATTATCAACAGTTGAGGCAACATGCGGCATGCAAGTTTGAGAATTGAATAAGCAATCCAAACTGGAAACTGAAGGAACGTCGTCAGTAACGAGGGAAGTCGATGAAGGCCGTAAGTGTGATAAACTTTCTCTTGATTCACCTTTCAGACCCGCTTGGTGAACAAGAACAGACCCTTCTACAAGACAAAGCATGCAGAGAACAGTAGGCTGAAGTTAGATGAGAGAGGAGAGGAGGGAGAGGTTACTGTGAGATCTAGCACATAGCAAGGAGAGAGTTGTACATATCGAAAGCCACAAGAAACTAATCAACAACAATTGAACAAACTCACCGACTACATCCATCAGAACCTACATTAATCTGCCAGAACAACCACTCTCCCCCATTCCGTCTCATTTCCTCCTTATTTTCCACGCTTTGAAGCGACATCTATGTTCAATGAACCTATTCACCCTTTCCGATCACGCACTCTCTATCTCCATTTTCTTCGTTTTCTTATTCTTCCATCTCAGCCGAAGTAATCGCGCGCATATCTGGATGGGCAATTCGGCAGACTCCCCGGATACTTCACTTTTCCAAGATTTCCCGGATCAGTGGCCAACGTCGTACCATCCCCAACCGCACACCCAACTTAATTGAGGAATGAGTAGTGAAGTGAAAACTCCCTTTCTGTGCAACAGCGGACTCTACTCTTAGATATACTGAACTGCGGCCCGCAGTAGGTCGATCGATGACTCTCGAGGCCCACGCGCTCGGTCGCTCGCTCCGAGCGCGATCGCAGTCTCCTCCTGCTCTCTCTCTCTCTAGGCCCACTCATCCCGGGTGGGGAGAGCACTACTCCGGTCGCTCGCTCCGAGCAAGCGACCGCGTATCGCAGCCTCCTCTTTCTCTCTCTCTCGTGGCCCATTCATCCCGGGTGAAGAGAGCGCACCTGTCACCCCAGCGATCGCTCGCTCCGAGCGAGCCATCGCCTCTCGCAATCCCCTCCCGTTCTCTCTTCCTGAGAGGCTTCAAAACGCAAACTTTATCTATACGTCTAAGATGGGAAGTGGTAGAACAACTCTTGTTCGATTCCTAAGCCTAAATCAATTTTCTTTCGAGTTAGCTGTAGCATTTCTTTCACACTGTTCTACATTCATCTAAATGATGGGTGTACAAGCACTGATATGGTGTTAGTTTTCCGAGCAAAACTCGGAAATAAATTGAATTCGCCCAATTATCGATTTTCGGTCTTTTCTCATGTCCCCGTGATTTTTTAGGGTTGAAAATTCTTCACAAAGCAGATAGCCGCACTCATAATGAGTCTTCAACGTTTGGTGAGGATTAATGAACAGGGAGTTGAGTTATGACCAGAAAACGATTATTGCGGGAATTCAAATTTGGGACTTTTCCGGAAAAGAAATTTAGAAAACAAAGACTTTTTTCACTTTCGATTCGGAAAACTAACACCGTATTATTGAGTTGGTTCCTCTATTTTCAATTCAATGGCCTAATAAAAATGGTAGCGATAACTTACCTGGGCCATTTCATCACCTATAGCGTCGAACTCGTGTTTGAGATGGCGATTACGTGACTCTCCTAGTGTTTAGTTGCCATGAAGGTGGTAGGAAATCAGTCGATGGTAGAAGAAGAGATGAGCCGGTAGAAGAGGAGAGACTAATAGATACGACGTTACTTCACTGCGAATCGGAGATAAGAATGAGATGAGGGAGAAGTTGTGCCAACTGTTATCATTCCACACACTATCTCGTCACTCTGGCCGAGGAGAGAGTGTGTGATTTGAGGAGAGCAACTCTTCCTCTAGCGACAGTTGTTGCGTGGTGGAAAGCTCTGGAAGAAGTTAGAGAAGAGTAGAGAGCATGGAAATAAGAGAGAATTAGAGTGACGGCTGTTGGGTTCAACGGATAGTGGAGAAGAGAAGATATCGGTAGTGACTATTAATCAAAATGGAAGGCTTCTCTTTCTCCTCAGAAAAGCGAATCGGAAAATCAGAAAAATATCCTTCCTTCTTTGTCGTTTCTAGTCTGAAACGAGCGTGTTTGCATTTCGTGTCTGTGTTTCAGCACTTCACGAAAGGCCAAAGACCAGCAGAGGAAGCAGAGGAATTTTTCAGTTGAAATCATCTGAAATGGGGACTACCGTATCCGCGATGAAGATGGAGTGAGAATGTTTGAAGAAAGATCCACCAGAATTTGACGGGAGGAGGGAGGGTGAGAGAAACGCGTGTGAGCGACGTCAAGGCTGTAGCATATCAGCGAGAAACGCTGCTGTTGCTGTGATGAAGTATGGGGAGAGGCAAAATAGTGAATACCAGAGATCAAACAGAAATGGGGGGAATGACCGCATGAAAAGAATATGTTGAGTGAGAATCGTATTACAGAAATCTGGAGGAGGAGTAATAAAAAAATGGAGGAAAAACAAAGTAAAAAAATATGGAATAGAACACAGTTGGGGCTGAACTTCTCGATTGAAATAAGACGACGGAGAAGAGATTGTAATTCTCCGCTATGCCGAAGTCTTTGTAGTCTTCTCTCGTCTCCAACTCCTCTTTCGCTATCTTTTCAACAACTGATTCGTCAATTAATCCGTCGCTTCTCCTGGGGTCGGTAGAAAGAGAGGTAGGAAAAGAGAGATTCATTTCTTCTCTTTCTGACAGATAGGTTGTCCCTAATTTTTCTTATGAGATTGTAGGTCAGATCAACTATAACTCGATTGGCTAATCGACGAGAAGACACTCAAGAGTGAGATTATTATTGAGCAGTAGCAAGAAGTTGAGCGATCAATTCTTTGGCCATGTGGGCTATATTCTACAGTCATACATTCAAGGCAACACAAGGCATTACAACAAGTGCATTTATTCATATTTTCCTTCAAGCGCTCAAACAGAACGCCAAATATCGAAGGCGTCTCCTTTCAGCACTCAATCTTCTGAACGGTGAGGAAAGGTAGAATCTGAAACCCACGTTCATCCGAGATTATCTTCTCTCATTCACTCTCTCGTTGAGGGGCGAGAGATAAAGCTGTCAATTGCTCACCCGGCATCTCTCGTCATTTTCATCCGCTTTCTTCTTTTTATGCATGCTTGATGAAGATTAACACTTTTCCTCTTTCTTTGCCGAATGAGCGTCCTAGTGTAGATAGAACAAACTGTAATCGGGGTAATGGATGCGAAATCTGTTCGAACAAGGCGCAGTATAGAATAATTCTCGAGTGAAATTCTCGAGTTCTCGAGTGTTCCTCTCTAATTCTCGAGTTCTCGAGTGGCGCAGTATAGAATAATTCTTGAGGAATAGGCGCAACAACTAAAGGAGGAAAGTAGAGTGAATGAGAATGACGCCTCTCTTTTCCTCTCTCACTCATCATGGGATGAGTTCCATGGCAACTACGAGAGGCGAAATAGAGGGAGGGAGTATGATCTTTCTATCTCTCTCATTTCTCGAATGATTTTCATCACGAGATATCCATGGTAACTAAGAGAGAAGGGTACTACCGCGAGAGACGGCCCCGATTCATCTCTCGCTCTCACAGTGAAGTAATAATAACAGCCTCTCTATTCCGCATGGACTTACGCTAGTAAGACAAGGAGAGAGAAAGCGGGAACTTGGAAGAGACGGACTATAAAATCTAAACTAGAGGTTAAGTGAGATGGTTGATGCGTTTCTTCTTCCTAACGACACTAAAATTAGTTTTCTAAAGGAGGTGAAACAGACCTGGTCGAGTGATGCAACTTTTAAGATAATATCAGCATACCGCGCTGACCGCGGTGAAGTACTCTAACCCGGCGCGCCTAGCACGCACTCGATTGATTAGTTAGATGACAAAGAAATAGTGGCGATGTGTTTAAGTCGGCTATCATAATACAAACCGAAATATAATCTGCTGCTGAAGGACCGTGCCTCGAACCTGAATTCGGAATTCCTACGAGAAAAAATTTCGCAGCTAT
This sequence comes from Pristionchus japonicus, assembly GCA_900490845.1. Taxonomy (NCBI): domain Eukaryota; kingdom Metazoa; phylum Nematoda; class Chromadorea; order Rhabditida; family Neodiplogasteridae; genus Pristionchus; species Pristionchus japonicus. The sequence continues at coordinate 326,390 of LS513612.1, read as the reverse complement.
CATTTCTTAGAGTCGTATTGAATGAGTTCATTATTTAAAAATGTGATTCTCGATGATTTGAACAAATTGGTTGTCATTTCTTTATCATAATTCTAATAACTCTTTTGCATTCCATACACGCCGGGTTGGAGATGGTCACCGCGGTAAGCGCGGTGAGGGTGTTTTACCCGCTTTTTGTTTCATGCGCTTTATTGTTTCTTCGATCGGTTAGATCGGAGAGGGGATGGATCCATACATAACACGTTTGAAGAACATCTTTATTTCAAAACATACAAAAGCATCTGGTCAGTAGGTCAAAAACGAATCGGCTAGGAGGAAAGGTTGATCGTTCAAAATATACGAGTAAGAAACGACTGCATTCAATTGAAGTTTTGTTTGAAGTCCTTGTGGCAAATCACTTTGTATGCTTTGGCGAATGTGAAAAATGAATCAACTTGGCAGAATTTCGGGACGACCATTTCTTCCAGCGTAGGAATCGCTGCAATTCGATGAATACAAACGCAAGATTTTATAAGAAAACAAGATTTGAGAGAAATGAGCCAGTACCTTGTTCAGGGCAGTACTTCGTTTTCACGTACACTGCCATATCGTAAGACGACTGATTATCGCAGAGTTGCGGTGTGTTAGTTTTGATTGAAACCCGAGAGACGATAACTAACCGTGAAAACGACTTCCGTGTGCCGCTCGTAGAAAGCCCAATCATGCTGCAATTAGAGTATTTATAAATATTGGGTAGCTCGCAAACCTTCCGGGCTAGGTCCTTGACGATTGGCTTGGGGTCCGACTCCGGCTCTTCCGATTCCAATTCTCGATTCTTCCTCACTCTATGTTCACGATGGGGCCGGCATTCTACTGCACTGATGGAGAGAAGAAGGAGAAGAAGGGGAAGAAACTTGTTCATGGCGACTGACTCTCACTATCGCTCTTTTAACACCATTTTATAGGAGGAATAGTGATTAGAGTTCGGAAAGCAAGAGCTACCCTACTCATTTCATACACTCTCTCACCGGTCAGAGAGGCGAGAGAGTGTGGGGAATGAAGAGAGTCTTTTCATGCTTTTCGCACCGTAATCGTGATTGAGAGCACAGCTCATTCAACACACCAGGGCTGGGATTTTCCGATTTCCGATTTTCCGAATTTTCCGATTTTCCGAGGTTTTTCGGAAAATTTCATTTTCCGAATTTTCCGAAAAAAATTCGGAAAATTTTCCGAAAGAAATTTGCACAAAATTCCACCAGAAAATGGACAAAAACTGATTGGAAACACCAAAATACGATGTCAAGGCGCAAATATTGTCATTTTCAACTATTTTTCACTTAAATATTAGTGATTCTTGTGTTTTTATTGCTCTGAAACTCTTCGGAGGTAATCATGAAATGTTGACGCATTTTCAAAAATCTTCAGTCCTATTTGGCAGTACGTCGAAAAGAAACTAATATCCCCAAACGGTTATAGGGAGCCGGAATGAGACGCAAAAAACGAATAGTAGAGGCAAAACTGCAGTTTTGCAGAATTTTCCGATTTTTCCGAAATTTTCCGATTTTTCCGAAAATATATTTCGGAAAATGACTTTTTCCGATTTTCCGAAAAATATTTTTCCGAACAGCCCTGCAACACACTGTCTCGATGCCGTGATAGGCGATAAAGAGCGCAGAATGAAGATATCCTTTCGCCCCAACCCTCCACCCTCTTTTATGATTCAGACAGGCACAGTGTAGACGGACTCTCTTTAATAACTCTCGAGAGCACATGCTATCTAGCCATCAGAGTAGTTGAGAGGGCTGAATAGAGTGCGATAGCGCGTCTGATAGTGGGGACTTGATAGTCGAGATAATAAGTGGAGTGCTTCACGAACAACAGGATTGGCGCCGGATTTTATATCGCAGAGAGAGATTGGGATGAGGAGAATCGGGTGATATTGGAGATGGGTTTGCGAAAAGTTGGAGTGATGCTTCTAACCTCCATTCATCAACGACACCCTGCTCTTGGGCATATTTTATTAGAAATGAGTGAAACTCAACCATGGTTCCGGTGAACTAGAGAAGTGTCAAGTAACGATCATAGAACCCAAGTAGAGGCACAACGGATAAACTTTGTCGAAAACAACGATGAGACGAACAGAGCAGAGAAGAAGCGGACGATTGATAGAAAATGCACATTCGCAATCAATTCTCGCTAACAATCAACGTCAAGACGTTGTTGAGCTTGTGTTTACAACGAATTGTGTGAAGTATTGCGAGTGGTGCGATTAAAATGAACAAGAAACTATCCAAGTATGAAGTCATGAATGCAGTTAGAGTCGAGTGATGGAGGAGACAGTGAGGGATTTGAGGAGATATGCAGAATCCACATCACGTAGTGGTGAAAGAGCTGGCATAACGAGTCGGGGTCACTGAAAAATTTATTTTTTTATTGAATTCTGCTTTTTCAAAACATTGAACGATTTTGAAAATAAACAGGACAGCTTACCTCGTAAACAATCATTTCCATGAAGATTTTGCCGTTAGGTCCAATCTTGTACCTGCCAGTCGCACGAGGCTCAGGCCCAAGCGAATCCATAATCTAGAAGAAAAAACATTTGTGTTTGTCAGTTTTTAAATTGGCATAAATGAATTTCATCCTACCGTAGATGAAATTGAAAGCTTAGAAAACCCAAAAGAAAGAGATCTCACCATTTTGTACTCGAACAGCGAGAAAATGATGAAAGAGAAGAGCATCACTGTTTGACTGCGGTTGGGCATCTGAAAGGAACTCATTAATGTCGAAACATTCGACATTTTGAACGTTTTGAAAGGATAATAACACTCACCGCACACTTCTTCAGGATGAATAAGCTGGCTACAAATCCGGCCAGGATTCCTTCGAAGTGAATTTTGTCGTTCTGCAGAGATGAATATAGTGCTGGGCTTTTATTGAACCTTTCTCACCTTCCCCATGAGGTCTTGGTAGCACATCCAAGAGCCCCACGCGAAAGTACCGATCACCCTGATGTTCTTGGGGATAGTGCTCCAGTTCTGAATGATTTCGGTTACGGTATGGTTACGGTATCACATAACCGCCGATCAAGGCGAGGATAGTGCTAATATCGAACTAGAGTACTCACCACAATGACATTCATAACAGAAGCGACAATAATTGCGTAGACTCCATGAGATGATCCGACCAAATACTGGAAATCATCTCCAGTGAACATGAGTTTGAGTGGACCTGCAATTAGTTCATTGATGAGCTCGTCCCTAGAAACTAAGGCCTAGTTATCTAGAAGAGTTCCTAACATCCATCCTTCCCCTACCGCCAACCCTGCACTTGGTAATATTTTATCAGGAATCTGCGAAACTCAACCATTCTTCCAGTCAACAAAACATGTACAGAAAATAAAGGAAAGTTCAATTTCTCTAGTGACGTACCGGCAATAATTCCGAAGGAATAAATGGCTCCCACTCTCCACGATCCCTGCTGCATCTCCAGTGCAAGACCAAAGCAATTCTGCCCAATAATGTTCAGTAGAAGATGGAAATAACTGCAATATTATTCGTTCTAGCGAGAATGCATGAGCAAGATCAAACGATTCATTGAAATCGGAAGGAAACTATGGCGCTCACCCAATGTGAGTCAGCTGGTAAGATAGGAATCTCCAATATTCTGATCTATAGTAAATCAGTCCAAGTTGGAAGGGCAGATGGCCGTAATCGTCCTGAATGAGAGACGATGAGGGATTATGCCTCTTCAGTCTTCAGTCTTACAAGGTTGAAACTTGAGGGATCTTTCAAGCACCCATTACAGTAGGTATTGATATCGGGTTTAGATTCCTGGGTGAAGTAGGAAAAGAAGAATGTAGCTACCTGCGTGAAATAGTGATTAAGTTCTGAAATACATTACATAGTGGTTGCCACGTACCTGTAGGAGAGATGAGCCAATGATGAACCAGGGGAAGTGCGAATCCTTTGAATAAAAGCTCATAAATGAATGAATTGGAGATATTTCTCACCTCATCTTTCCGATTATCAGCATTATCAGAATCCGACGAATATTGCTTACTCAACTTGTTCGACTTCTTACGCCCCATCTGGAAGCAACATGTAAATCAATAGAGAATAAAGTCAAGCAATGGATAGGGGAGAATTTCAGATGAAGATGTGTTTCACAAAGTCTAAAATGGGTGCAAAATGGTTTGAGATAGGTAGACAGGTCGCACAGTTACAAAGCCACGTGTCCTAAGATCTCAACTACCTTCCATTCATTCCCATGACTGTTTCACTATTGCCCCCGCCCCTTGGAAAGGGTAAACACAGGAGGGAAAGGATGGGAACGCACGAGAGAGGGAGAGCAGAAAGTTGAATCAAAGTTCACACAAGAGACTAACGGTTATCCGATTTGAAATGAATTACCAAAACAGTCTCATCAAATCAGAAGACTGCTCTACAAGTACGGATACTTAGTTATTTTATGCGTGAAACACATCTGCACTCACCTGAACTCATTCAGAAGGCAGCAGTGAAGAGAACTGTTGAACAGATCAGTGCTTCAAAATATCGTTCAGACTTCCTGTATCTGCAATAAGTATTCAATGAAGCATCTGAATGGAAGCAATTTTAGTTTTGCACTACAATTTGAATTTACTTTTGTACATGTCAAGTTGGCACCTTTTCGCTATTTCGAATGTCTGAAACTTATTCAATATAACAAAAGGCGCTTACCCTTTTCTGTCAGTCAATGCATGTGAATTCGACAATCCTCTCACGACTAATATCATTTTTCGAGCTCGGTGGTAAGAAGAGCCTGAATAATAATGAGTTTATTCACGGAATATTCGGGATCGTTTGTTTATGGCCTAAAATTTACACCATTCAGCTGAGTTTATTGAAAGTAAATGAGAGTTCACTGAAAATTTCTCTGGAAATAAAGCAAACTCACCAGATTGATTGGGAGAATTGAACATCCTCAGCTTCTTGCTCCTTATTATCCTTTGACCTTCGATAGATTCGAGTGCTGGCTGAGAACTCGAGATGAGTCAGCCTGTGTACATGGGAAAAGGGTGTGGTAGGAAGGAAGAGAAGAAAGAAGTGACAGAATGAGGCACTAAATGGGCTGAGTGAACAGAAAGAGCCGTTTCGTCGTGTCAGCGTGCAATGTTGGGATCTAAAGAGGTGCAGAAGATGAAAACTCAAGTCACGCGCATCGGGCTAGCCAAGACTATCCCGAACAGTGATGACTGAATTACGAGAGATAGATGACACTAATGAGTGGTGGAATGGAAGACAATTGAGTAATGAGAGAAAGGATCAGGAGGGAAAGATGATGATCTAATCTGATCAGTGACAGCACTGAAGGGAAGTGTATTGTTCTCCAGATGTAAGGATGATAGAAGTAAGAGAGATTGAAGAGATTAGTCGGCTAAGACGTGAGAGACCATAGAGAATGGAGAGAGTGGCTAGAGAGCTCGACCAGACCCTATTGATATTCTCAGGAAGGCTGAGAAAGCCGGAACGGACAATTGATGCTCGTGATGGATTGACCAGGGTTCTTGCTCTCCCTCTGGGGATTAGTCTACCATCTTACTGAATCGGCAAAAGGAAAGAAAAAACGGAACTGAGAGATGAATAGGCTGAGAGATAAGGCTGTTCGCTTCACCGCAATTATACACTTCGTCTGCTTAGGCAAAATATAAGACGAAATGCGAAAGTTCTAGAAAATAAAATTATGTTGACTTTCACTTCAGGGTTCATGGATTTGATTTGTTTGTGTGTTAACATATTTTTCAAGAGTACGCATGACAAGCCACTTCTGTTTTTTTTTGCTTGCCTCAAGAAAGTGTCCATGGAACTTCTAAATGCATGGAAGGGCTGGCAGCAGAAAGAAAGCGCGAGCAAACAGATAGAGAGTGAGCCGAATGGAGAGAGGCCAGAGACGAATGACAGATAGTGGGGTGGGAGAGTGGCTGGCAAATCAAGAAAGGAGGACAGTTAACAGAGTTTATGAGGCTCTCTGAGTTTATGAGGATCGATAACTGATAAAGGGGTGGGAATCGGGAGTTTTTGCGGTATATTGCCAATTTATATAGTAAAGCAAGGAGGATCATTATGAGCTGCTGGAACGAGTAATTGAATTCAGAACGAAAGTCACGGGACGGACTACTGAAAATTATGGTGAAAATTATGTGATGGACTAATGAAATTACTGTGCATTCTAAGAGTACGAGCGGTATGTTGCAAATGATGGAACACAAGTGGAACACGAGCATTGGGGAGGATGGAGAGAACGTTGATGATACTGATACTGAGTCTGAGTGAGAGGCTGGATTAGGATTGGATTGACGACAGGCTCATTACTATATTGAGACTGCATAGAAGGCTGAGATGGAATTGAATTCGTGGGAAGCTGGTTTTGTTGAGAAGGATGCTGAACAAGCGTAGTATGTTGGGGAGGCTGGACAGAATGTGGCGTATATGGAGCATGAGTATGAGTATGAGAAGGGAATTGAAGAGGAGGCTGATTCAGGTCCTGAGAATATTGTATCTGAATGGGATGCTGGGATTGAGACTGGATTCTCTGGTTTTTGAGGGGATGCAAATATTGGGCCTGGACTGGGGGCTGGACTTGTTGAGAATTATTTCGGACAGGCTGAGAATGATCTTGGGTTGGGTGCACAGAACGTTGGTTATCATGGGCGTGAATGGGAGGCTGAGATGGGGGTTGATTTCGAGGATGCTGAGCAGGAAGCTGAGAATATTGGGCTTGGATTTGAGGCTGATATGGGACTTTATAGGAAGTTGGTTGATTAATATATTGAGTCTGGATAAGATGCTGGGATGGGGTCGGATTGACGAGAGCGACGGGAGCTGGAGGAGGCCCATGCGGATGTTGGCTAGGAACGGGGTGGTTGGGATGAATTGGATGGTCTGAGTACTGTTGAGAATGATGGAGTGCGCTGGTAGACGCTGAAGGATTGTGCGAAGAAGATTCGACCTGAAAGTGAATGGTTAAAAACATTTCTGCGGGCATTCGAATCAAGAGGGAATGAGTGCTTACGTTCGATCCATCAAAGATTTTTCATAAACCTAACCGTTTTTGACATTATTTCACTACTGCGCAAAAATTCCATCAGCAACTTCTGAAAAATATTCGGTTAACGTATGTATATTTATAAAATGTATACCTTGTCGTAGTTGAGTGATTTCAACAATGCATGGAAATGACATTCAGGAGAAGAGGGGGTTTGGGTAGAGGCATCAGTCGAAATCGCTGGTTGAGAAGTGGAAGATGAAACGCCAGCAATCTGAAAATTCGTTTAAAAATGGAAATCGCTCGAAAAATAATGTGAAAAGGCAGGAAGCAGATCCACAAGTACCAAATTCACCAAATCCACAAGTAAAAAATTCTGTTGATTTCAAGTTTGGGTTGATTGGCAGACAATGGTGATCACTACAGAGAAAATCAGCTTACGTCTCTTCTCTGGTCCATGTAATTGACGACCGCCGCAACCACTGCTGCAATATCCGCTGGAGGTGGAGGAGGAGCTGCAGGGGCTGCAGGGGCTACGTGGGTCGGAGGAACGACCCGATTGGCGGGAGGGCCGGTGGAAGTAGGTTGTTGAACGATTCTCGCTGCGTGATTTGAGCGTTGCTGAATCTGAAAATAATGATCATCTTCTCACATTGTTAGCGAATTTGGCGAAATGATTGAATCGCACCTCATTCTCAGTTCTCCTTTGCTTCGGAGGAGCTGGTCTCTGAGGCGCATCCTCATCTTCTTCTTCTTTGATCACTCGCTTCATTTGAGCGTTGAGTGAATTCATTTGCACTGAAAAAGAGGAGAAGTTGGGAAGGGACACGGTTTAGGGCTACGGGTGATATGGATAGAAGCAGAGACAATAAATGAAAGAGAAGGAAAGAGGGCTATTGAATCTCTATTGCGCCATTACAAAACAAAGGCGGGTGGTAAAGCTTTTAGGCTCTAGCTTATACTGTCTGGAAGATCCAGGTCAGACAGAGAATATAGGACTTATCCACTTCCCCGGAGAAATAGTTGAGTTTCACGCAGTCCTTAAATGAAGCTGGTCGGAGATGGATGAGAGCAAGATGTTTTCTCGGAGAATTTGAGAAGTAACCGATCTCGACAAGCTTGGAGAAAGCTAGAAACATTGTAGAATACGCGCTATTTGTGATAGATAACATGCGGAATCTATGTAGTATAGATGGGACCCTCCAACGTTGACTACTTTTAGAAGGAAGACTTTTAGAAGTATGTGAGAGAGTGAAAGAAAGCGGTGGAAAACAAACTAGAGACGCTCGCCCGATCAATAGCCCCTCGCCTCCTTCCTTCCCTTCTCTCACTCCTTACCACGGATCTAGGCACTCCATCAAACTGCGCACGCCATCAACAAAAGCCCTAAGACTGCTAAAAAAAAGGGTGAGCGAGACTAGAACGAACTATGAAATTTTCACCCTCACTTCTTGAACGAACAGTGGAAGAAAACTGATAAATGTTAAATGACATTCCTATCGGAATTGCATAGCCGGCGGGAAACTCGCCACTCTATCTCGCTCTCTGGCTACCGTACCCCTCCCTGTGTAAACAAGCCGCAGGGGCGGAGGGGCAAAAGTGATATTTCGGTAGGAAGAATAAATAATGAGTTTTGGATCTATAAAAATTTACTAAGGAAGCGGCTATCTAGAGCCACCTGTGTCGTAAAGTAAATTTTGCGCGATTTTCTCTGAAATTGGAATCAATGATCAAGAAGAGCTCTCGAAAAATCATTATTTCAGTTACTCCGATTTGAAGCACGAAAACATTCAAATATTGTCCCTATTCCAGATCGCAATCACAGTTGTTCAGCAACCTACCGCCTGTGGCCGCTGCGTGAGTAGAGTAAGAATAGACTCTCTTCAATCGCTACACTCTCTCTGTACTCTGACCGGTGAGAGAGTGGGTGAAATGAGGAGAGTCACTCTTGTTTTTGCGCTCAAGTCGTGAGCAGTGAAAAAATTGATTTATCATTTATTCATAAATGTATGCTGGAACACATCTTACTATTTGCTTCTCTTCGAGCTATTCGTGACAGTTTTCACTATTCTCTGGCCTCGTCTGGTCTCGTGAACATTTCTCACCCAACTGGACCAATTCCATTTTCATTCAAGAGATTATTCTCGATTTTTGCTATCGATGGAAATAAATAAATTATGATTTGAAATTATTCTCTCACGCGTGTATCGAATGGAACTCGAGAGGCAAAAGATGAGGAGGTTTTAGAATCCACATCAGTATTATTGGATCAAGGTGAAAGAAAGAAGTTGGGAAAACATAAATTCTCGATGAAAAGAAGAGTTGAGACTGCCTCTCACACGGCTTGTTTTTTTTTTAAATAAAAAAAGCACTTCTGAGGGATCAGTCCCTATTCAGGTGGTCCATTCAATGGTTCGGTGAGTGGGGAAGCCATGATTCTGCATGAAAAACCACCGAAAAGAAGTGACTGAATAGAGAGACGAACGGCAATGAGGCCGGAACCTCCTCGATAGTTGTATTATCCAGTCAGGTATTATTTGCTGGGAAAAGGAAGAAATGTGATGGAATAGATGATGAAGTGCAGTGTTTTGTTCTGAGAAGTTCGCAATTAGAAAACGTTCATGTCGCCTGGATGCTCTAGGCGCGCGAAACTGCAATAAATTCCCTCTTCTCGTCTCTCGTCTCTTCTCTTCGCACTCACTCTCGATCGCAATTTATTCGCTCTCTCCGCCCCTTTAATCCACCGTATTCCGTCCCTTCCATACTTGTAAACTGAACCAGTTTCAGTCGGAAACAAAAGAACTTTCTCAACACCGCACGCTTTTTTCAGAAGGGGTTTAGAAAAGAGAGTTTTGCTCAAATACAAGCGTTCTGACGAAATCGATCGCTTTTCTGCAAGAACTCTGCTCATTTTTGTAAGATCTCTCACCTTGTTTCGTTCAATCGACGGCCCCTCTACTGGTTCTCTCCTTTCCGCATGCTCTCTCGCCAGTTCTCAACACTCATTACCCCCCGCACAAATCACAGACCGTATTTAGAACTCTTCATGTCACCCTTCATCCGAGTGATTTGCTCGCATATTGTTCAATTTTCCTCGTAAATGCGATAAATGAAGGAATGAAGTTAGATGAAGTGCTAGCAATAAACATTAGCCTCCAGTCAGCTAGGGAAGGTGGCGAAATCATGCTAGCAATAAACATTAGCCTCCAGTCAGCTAGGGAAGGTGGCGAAATCATGTGAGGCGAGCCCCTGTGAAGGATTCTTCCTTCGAAGTAGCAACCCATTCAGTAGTGTGTTGGCGGTGGTCTTTCAAGTGATATCATGACTTTCCCCTTCGCTGAATCATTGAATGGACCACCTGAATGGTAATTGATCTCTAAGAAGTCGCCGCTTTTTAGGAGTCAGAAGTCAGAAAAGCAGTGGGGTCTATAGCAAGCCATTCAACTATTGGCATTGCAAAGGGTCTTTCCTCTTTACTTTTTCCTCTTTTCACCTGAATAGTGATTGATCCCTCAGAAGTCGCCGCTTCTTTCGTTCGGCAAGCCAGAGAAGCGCGCAGCCACAATAACAATCCATTCTGCGCATCACATGATCATTCTGGACCATTCGCTCTGTTCATCCGCCCTGTTCCTCTTCATTCTGCGCTCTTCTCCTTTAGCATTCACATCCACACCTCAGAACCTAGACTGTGCATCATTTTCATCGATTCACACACTGTCTCGCTTTCTCTGACCGACGAGAGAGCATTGCGAAATGAGAGATCGAAATTCCTGTCCGATCTGTCCGATTGTTGACAACAGCTGGCCGTTCCATTCCGATCGCGCTTCTTCTTCCTTTTGTCTCATTGGCTGGCGCTGACTCACCGGGAGAGAGCAAGTCCCACCCCCTCGTTCTACCGCGTCCTCTATTCATTCTTCCCTCATTTCGCTTTTCCCTCTCTATTGATCTGCTGTGATTTCTAACTTTTCAATTGACCAATTAATCAATGATTTCGTCATCTCTTGTTCTTCCTGTCCGTGGTCTCGTGTTAGTTAGAAGTACTGGTAAGCGTCTCTCCATTCCACACACTCTCTCACCAGTCAGAGAGACGAGAGAGTGTGTGAAATGGAGAGACGGCGATTCGTATTTCGCACTATAGTGTTCATGCAGTCATTATTCGAGTCCTCCTCTAGTCACATCGGTCACTCAATGCCACCGTAGTCCTCGCGAGGAGCCCTCCCAATTTGCCCTTTCAATGCACTTTCCCTCTCTCCTCCTCCTCTTCCTCCTCTCTGCTCCCATCTAGTCGATTTCACACAAAGGATTCCGAGCGATGTGAGTCATGCGGCCAATAGAGGGTGGATGTAGGAGGGAGGAGGGGCTATTGATTGCGGGCTAGTGTGCTTGATTTCGCAAGATCCCTCTCCTTTCCCTCCGAATTCACTCACTGTTAGATTTGAAGAGGGAAAATCGATACGTCTTCTCGCTTCTCTCCCTCACCTAACAAGTGCATCCTTTGTTCCTTCCTTCTCCCGCGAGCTCCTTCTGTGCCATCAACTGCATGAATTTCATGTCGCATTACTGATATTCTTATCTGATTTTCCGTTTCCCCTTTTGCCTATCCATCCGCCCACTTCATCCTCCAACCACTCCAGACTGCCGTGCTCAATTGTTGAAAACGAAGAAAACAAAATCGCAAAATCCAGGTGGTTCTCACTCGTAGCCTACTAACATCGAAGGTCGATCACCGAAGTCCTTAACTCCTTTTCTTCATCAATCATGAACAGTAAGTCGGCAGTGAAATCCGGATTTCTCG
>LS513612.1:240524-281476 GCA_900490845.1 Pristionchus japonicus | reverse complement strand
ATGGCCCCGACTCGGTAGTTAGGATCTACCCAAACAACAGATCCCTAGCTACAGTGGTCGGAAGACCTGTACATGCGACCTCAGGGTCAGTGTATGGCCCCGACTCGGTAGTTAGGATCTACCCAAACAACAGATCTCTAGCTACAGTGGTCGGAAGACCTGTACATGCGACCTCAGGGTCAGTGTATGGCCCCGACTCGGCAGTTAGGGCCATTTTACTCTGTTGAGCTACTTTGGTTGGCAGACCTGTACATGCGACTCATGGTACCTAACAGTCAGTGTATGGCCCCAACCCAGTAGTGAGAGTAATTATGGCTCCGCTTTATCTGTTATAGTCGGTAGACCTGTACATGCGACCTCAGGGTCAGTGTATGGCCCCGGCTCGGTTCGCGTTGTCTGTTCACCTCCCCGTGGTGCGAACTGGACACAATTCACATGCATTGCTATTTGCAATGCTGTGTATTGTGACTGAGAAACAGATTGTTTGAAATATGTTCGTAATTTATTGTTTCTTCGGCTTATAAACAGATCAATGAGTTTCGTTTCGTTGCTTCTGTTTTCAGGAATAAACAATGGGTGATAGGGTTGCAGGATCGAGATCGAGATCGAGATTATCGCGCGAGACTCACTCACCTCCCAATCTCGATTTCAATCTCGCGTGAGACTCGCGAAAGGGTCAATCTCGATTCAATCTCGAAAATGTCGAGATTGAATCGAGATTGACCCTTTCGCGCGCGCCCAGGCATAGCTCGAAGGTTCGACTCCCGCGTAAGGCATAGCTTTTGCCGGATTTTTCGCTAGTTCGGATATTGTAAGAGGGTGTGTGTGGAGGAACCTGCCAAACTCTCAGACCATTTCAACCCGAATTCACTTTGTGGCACTGCGTTTTGTGTGAAAAATCGCATTTTTCGGCCCAAAATGACTCAAATCGAGAGGAGTCTAATTCGCAGTAACTCGGATCACTTAAATGTGTTCATACAAAAGGTAGAGCATGATCTAGTCTACCTTGTACTTCAATCTAGAGCTGGTGCGGCAGGAAATAACGATGTTATGGCTTGCGGCGCAAGGCACTATGACATTCCCTCGCCTCTTTGATCTACCTACCCTTCAATCTCGATCCAATCTCGACATTTTCGAGATTCTCGCACCCTCTTTGCATATCGCGAGTCTCGCGCGAGATTGAAATCGAGATTGGGAGGAGAGTGATTCTCGCGCGATAATCTCGATCTCGAACCTGCAACCCTAATGGGTGATTCCCATTATTGTTTTTCTTTAGCATTCTGGAGTGATACAGTTCATTGCCTGCCTCGGCTGACGCCGTAGCTTCTCTCAGTTTTTTTACAGGTTGGAGAGAGAGATAAAATGAGAACAAATTCAAAGTTGGCGTGTGAGAATGGGACGAACAGTCTACCCAATTCACTGTTTATTCTGACTCGGATGCACTAGTGGAAATGATGATTCACAATGGGAAAGGAGGTCAGCCTTTCCATCACTACTCGCTTCTCTTCACTAGTTTTCTTACCAGTTTGATGATAAGGGGCAGATGTAGTCATACAGAGTTTGCTGATCTATCGCTCTCCATATCTGCTATGAGGCCATCTCGACTCCCCATGCCCGTTTGCTGGATGGCTCAGTCGGTAATGGGTCGCGAGTCAATCCGAGGGTCGCGGGTTCGATCCCCCGGGAGATGATTTGATTCTCCTTACTCTGAATACGATCAATGAGCCTCGGCAAATCAAAGACGCACATTTCCATGTCGTAAAATTGCCAATGATCCCTTTTTTGCAAACATTTTTCCCCAATCTTACTTTGAACTGAAGATCAGCTTGGACACGGTAGCTGAACTTTCACTGATTATAGTTTTCTTTTGGATTACGGGGAGAGCCCATACCAATAGATCTCCTCTCTCTGAATACGAACCACAACCGCGACGAGGTAACTGTAGATTTGTCTCGACCGAGGTCTGCCTCGATCTTTGCTCATTATCCTTTTTCACCTTCTAGACATTTATTATTTGTAGTGACTGAAGGAGCATATTGAGCATGAGAAATTAAGTTTGTACTAATCAGCACCTGATTGATTTCTCGCTGTGAGATCAGTAAAGTGAACATTGAGAAGGAGATCGATAATGTGGTGCCTAAATAAATGAGATGATATTCCTCATCACATAGAAAGATCGATCTCGTCCAAATTGATCGCTAGGTTGAAGAGATTAAAGTGTGATGAGACTAGAGATCTCCTCTCTTCTCATCTCTCGATCTTACCACTCGAAATCTTCGGTAGAAAACGACTAGCTTTCGCAATTATTTCTATTTGAGAGAGCACGTTGGTTGTTAACAATGTGATACAAAGTTAAAAATTGAGATGTTAATATTAAAAAAAGCAGAAAAATTTTTAAAGCCAGTTCTCGATCTTCAATCTACCGTACTCATGCGATTGTTTCGACTCTTTGTTGTTAGTTATTGTCTCGCTAATGAGCGTTATATTGATGTTTTCATTAGTACTTTTTCTATTCCGATGTCTCCCCAAAACACTCCTGTCGTTGCTGCTCACTTTCCTGTGGGCTTGATTTACTCTAGGCTGATATTGACGCGACATTTCATCCAAAAACCTTTTGCCTTTTGTTAGCCTACTTTATTTTGGTTGGTCTTTGTTCTAATACGATGGAATTACTAACTTCTACTCATAGTTCATTGATCTCTGCTCTCTGTACTGCATTGTCCGAGTATTGCATCGCGTCTGCTTGCCCAACTCTTGAGATATCTGGCAGCTTCCTTGCGTCCTTGCGGATTTCATTCATCAACTCACCTCTGCCGCCTCTATTTCTATTCTCTAGTCGATTTATATTCCTTTGTTGATTAATTCGAGCTCATCAATCACTTTTACCTCCTCTGTCATCGTTGCACTCCTCCTGTCACTCCTCTCAACCTTGTTTTAGTTGCTCTAGTTATTGCTCAATGCTTTCTTTCGCCTTCACTTATCGTTCCTTGCTTCTTTGCGTGCACATCTCGCTAACTTGCACTAATTTCTATTAATTTTTTATGATCAGGGCGCACGGATGGAATCAACGATCATTTATCCAGTTCTGGCGATCGTCCACCTTCGAGGGAGATTACTGAGGGATGTGGATGCGAGTATTTCATGGTTCGTTATTATTTACTTATTTATCAATTCTATAATGCTGCATGCCCCCGTGTTTGTCGAGGTTAGCGCGATTAAATTCCCCATCCGTATTGTGACAGCGTTGGTCGATTTCTCCCGTTTTTGCGCAAATGCATTATGCACTCTTTTGTAAATGCATGTCAAGTGCTCGAGGTGTTTATATCGCTGTAATTTATATAGCTCTAGAACGATACTTTAATCAATCTAGCTTATATTCAATATTTCCAGAGATGCCGCAACTGAAGCACCTCGTGATGACGGATGATGAGCAGCGGTATGGTTCTTTTTTGTATTATTAATTAATTAGTTGATTGATTAATCATAATCGTATAGATTATGGCAATCTTTGGTGCGGAAATAGAGCAGTCATTAGTGTAGAATACCACAATAGATGAATACTATTTCAATTACTCAGACCCGTTCGTAAATCTAACCCAATAGCAAGGCAGCTCGCTTTCCTGGCCGATGTTCATTAGTGGTGCCGATACTCATTTTTATTTAGCTTTCTAAAAATAATATTGTTATGTTACATAGTAGAAAAGAAATGCGAGCACTTTTTTGAACGTAGCTTTGACATACATTCTTACAGGAATGGCCTGGATCATAGCTTTGGCTTCTCAAAACCATGTGTTAGGAGCTATTCGAATATGTTATGCTTCTCCACTTCATCGTTAAATTCCAGGCGCCGAACGCCTCAACCCGGTCGATCCCGAGTCTTTCTTCCATGAGGTAGCTATTTAACAAATAACTAATTACTTAATTAATTAATTCAAATGAGTAGCACAGTTGAATAGATACCGACTGTAGTATAACTCACACCTTGTGCTGTTCGGAAACATGAATATTGTTTCTAGTGAGTTATGTTTTTAATTCGTGCCACACCGACGTTTTATTTGAAGCCACATTTGATGTGAATGCTGCTCGGTAGTGACATTCAATTGCATAAAAAGCATCAAACAAATACAAGAATAACTATTGCAGCTAACTTTCCCTTCCGGGAGTGTGATCTACTTCGATTTTGACATTAATTAATGATAGTTAACTGATTAAGGTGATAATCTGCACGAGTGGCCTCGAGGTGCTCATACGCAAGGTGCAGGATCAGAATGAGCGGGACGATGCCAAGTTGAAAGTGCTGCAGGTTGGTAAAATCTCAGGATTCCTACATTTTTGAGTTTTGAGAGAAGTTAATTAGTAATTAGTTAAGTAATAATCACAGGAATTATGGGAGAGCTTTGACGCTTTCACTTCCCTTCCTCATTACGCGACTCTGATGGATAGTCTGATGCGATGTTTTGTGAAGTTAACCTCGGAGGCGACTGTACAGTTTATCGTGGAGAATAATACGCAGGTCCGTTTTTTATTGATTGGTTTGAGTGAGAGTTGGGATGATTTATTCAGATTTTCTCTAGTTCATTGCCCAGCTTCACCCCTTGACCCCTCCTCTTCCTGAATTTGTGATTTATCTGCATTGTAGATTCAATCTATGATTCGCAGAAGTTACCACTCTCAACTTTGGTGCCAATTCTATTCGAGTGGTGGATGACGGAACGGGCATGGAGGAGACGAACTTCGAATCACTTTGTGAGTTGTGAATGATACGTGGACAAGGCTTTCGCAAAAAGACCTCGGCGCATTAATTAATTTTTTGGTTGAATGTTTATTATCTTTCTTCAACGTGACGTGGTGGATAGTGAATTTAAAATTTAATCAAATATATTTATTTAAAAAAAGTGAATTCAGGCGATGCAGTAGAAAGATTGCTGCTCAATTGATCGCAGATTATATCGAGCTCTAGCTCGAACATTATGATGCTTCGCCCAGTGTGGATTACCTGAAGGAAGTGGCTGCGATTGTAGTGCAAGGGGTGCGTTATTTATTAACTTTTGCCTCTAGAGAACATGCCCCATGTGACTAGCATAATGCGTGATCTCGTTCTAGTTAAGGATCGAGCATGATGAAAATCATTCGCTTCTGCATTCTATCGCAAATGAATAATCCGTTCCGCTTATTATTCCACCCTGTACATTTTCAGCTAATTGATTGAGGGCTCTCAGAACTTTGCTAATGTGCTTAGTCGTTTCCTACAAGATCTATTAGCGATACCCGAGAAGATTGAAAATTTAGAGATAATCAATAATACACTAGCGAATTAAATGTTCCGTATTGTGCGCTAAACGCAGTATTATCAAAGCTGAGCATTCGAATTGCACAATAACTGAAAGTACACGTCTCCATCCTTTAGTTGTGAGTTTACATTTTTACAATTTTAGAAGAAGAAGCAAACTGATAAATTCAGACGAGAAAGGAAGTCTGAGTGTGATATTAGCATCTTGTAGATTGTAACGAGCAGAGGTGGGAATTGGTTGGTAAGGGAGTGGTGGGATTACTGTAATCTCTTGTGGAGAAATCCGTTTGTCCTTCAATGAACTCATTCCAGTTTCACGAATTCCAAGGGAAATCTGGTGCCTCATCTTGAGATTACTGTTTTCGAAGTATTGAATGAATACGATTTCAGATAGAGGAGGGAAGGAGTGCAGCTAAGGAAGCAGATTAGAGGGATGATAGAAGAAAATTAATCGATAACCTAGAAACGATGGAAGATCTCTTCTGTTTTCGTCTCATATATTTATTATAAAACAATTCACCATTGTTGCTGGATATCTCGTTCTTTCTGATCGATTTACTCACTTTTCCATTGCTTATCATCCGATTCCTACTAATCCATTTCAAGAAAATATAGAAACCCACTTTCGTTGCTACACTTTGTTCTTTGTTTTGCCGTTATTACTTTGATCTAATTGCTGTTTGAAGATAAATGCGTAATCATGTTACCTTTTTCAATTGTGCAAAGAAGGTTCCGTGCCCTTGTAATATTGTAAACGATTCAGAAATTGAATGAGTCTGTGGCTAACTCCACGAGATGAATTCGTTTAGTTACTGAGAAGAATCAATCGACTCAGTGAAGGATGGAGGATGATGCTGCGATTAATCAACTCGCCCAGGTATAATCTTTCTCCTAATTCGCTTTGATCATTGACTCTCCATTCGCCTGGCTAGGATGAAAGGGAACCCTTTTTTGTAATCGTGTATTTTATAACGCTACAGAGTTGGTTAATACTGCAAAAAAAGGCAGTAACTCAATTAGGTTCATGGTTAGAGGCGAATGATGTCTTTAAGGTTGATTGTGATACTCGGTGTTTCTCATTTTTACTCTGCACAACGCTGAATTTATGTGAACGATATCAAAATATTTGGTCTTATACGTACATTTTCCAGTCAGTTCATTCACTTGCTCCTCCTACAATCGCCGAACTGCAGCAGAAAGTGATCGAGTTGGAGAAGATGTTAGAGGTTAGTGTTCCTATCATGCTTCCGCGCATGAATATTGGGCACTTCTTGGATATCTGGCCCAAGCTTTCCTCACAGAGTATTCTATCCCTCACTATTTTCATTTCCTATCCCTGTTTCAAATCAGAGCTGTTGAGCAGGGCCAGATATCCAAGAAGTTTCGAATATTAAATGGTATTTACACGAAGAAATTGATGTTCTTACCCTTTCCATTTCACACTTGACCGTTGTAGTTGTTGAGTTAGAGCCTGACTATAAAGCTGTTCTTCCAGGATGCAACTACGAAAGCAGCTGATTCTGAAGCTGCTAGACAAACTGCTGAGAATCTCCTAGGTTGGTTTTGGTTTTGCACTACTGTCATGATATAATTTATAAATATTAGGTATTTGTTAATTATTAATGATCATTGCAGACTCGAATAGTCTGATGCAAGATAATATTCTGCTCAAAGAAGAATTGGATGCGTCTAGAAATAAAGCTGCCGAAGCAGTAAATTCGAAAAAGTGAGTACAGACTGAATTATAGAATTGCGGATAGACGACTGAGCTTTAAACATTTCAGTGAACTTTCTCGTTTGAATCTTTTTTTCAAGGAAGATTTGAGTGCTGCGAGAAGAAAGGAAAAGGAGGCGAAGGAGAGAGAAATGTTAGTTCTGAAAGATTTTAAAATAAACACTTTGTTATTATCTCTTTACTTATTATTATTTAAATTACAAGAATATATTTTCAGTGAGTTGTTGCGAAAAAATGAATCGCTCATTAAGGAATTGGTAGAAATGGCGAAAAAGGAGGATGAAAACAGAGTGATGTGAGTTTTTATTTTTATTTGAATGCTTCTCTCAGAAGAGGTAATTGATTGGAAACAAACGTTTCGATCGCATTTTCCCTTTTCCAGAATGAAGGATATGACTCGCAAGCTCGCTCAGTACGAAAGAAAAGAGGATAAAGAGGTAAGTTCGAGCTTCGATCAGTACGTTTCTTGATTTCTAATTCATAACTTCGAAATAGAGTGAAATACCTCATCCTTAGCTTTGTTAATTAGCCAAATAATTGAATAGTATGGCATGTGATAGATCATAAAGAAGGAAGAAGGGGTGGTGATGGTTCTTAAATAATCGGTTAATTAGCTAATAGCGTTAATTCATCAATTACTTTCTAGATCTATAACAAGATATTCGAGACGGGATGTCTCCGACTGCTTAATCTCCCGACGTCGACGAACCATGGAGATTTGAGAGAGCTGGTAAAGGAGTATGGAGAGATCATCGAATTGAGGGTACGGTCAAGAAGTTTCAACTGACTTGAGCCAAATGGATGCTTTATGAAAAGCTCCAGCTTTGTACGTGGTCGGACAACTTTGTTATCTTGCCGTATTGGCTATAATTATCAATTTCTTAGAGCCTGTACTCGCTTCTTACAAATATGTTCTCTCTATGACAAAATTTGCATATTATCGATAAATAATATGTAAAATTCGCAGCTTCTCACAACGGGAAAACACGATGGGGAAGTAATGGCTCTCATCGCTTTCGCCTCTCCTCTCAACGCAGTGAGAGCTTACGCCAAGCTGAATGGAAGCTTGCACAAGGTATTCAGAGTATAATATGGTGAAAACATGGGGTAGATTGGTTTGATTGCGTTAGTATGCGATTCAGACTAATAATAATAAGTACGAGTAAAAATCATGAAGTATTATCCTTCGGAAGTTGTTAAATCTCCTCCGGGAATAGTCAAATCAATATATCGTTCCTAGGATTGTGAGCTCCGCATCGATCCAGCGGGGAACAAGAGAGAGATGAATCCCGAGGCGGTAAACACTTTATTTTTCTTTGTTTAGCTATTTCATGATTTTGGTATGTTTGTCACAAGAAAAATTTGATCTGTTCGCCATACTGTCTTAATTGATTTTCGCCTCCAAATTCAATGGTTTATTCCTACAATGTAATTGTCAATTCAGGAGGAGCAGAAGCTACTTTCTCCTTTCACATTGAACGGTGAGATTCTCTGTCTCTGACTAATTCTGATCGAGCTTAAAAGCCACTTCTATTAATTTTTCTCTTCTGCAAGCTCCGAAACGGCTATGTGCAACCTGTTCCTTCTCGATGTGCTTTTCTCATTTATCTTATTAACTCAATAATATATTTTATAGATTCGATCAACCTCTTCTAACTACGTCTTCGTGATGGATGCAATGGTCAATTTTTTTATTAATAATTAAATTTAATTAACTAATTAAATATTTAATGTTGGGCATATCAAGTGCATTTCGTTTTTTTCTTCCGAGTCATTGAGTTCTTTTTTTAAAATTAATCAATTTGACGCAAAATGCAGCTCGTTCCTTGGATTTGGCGACCAAGTGGATTCGAGGGCAGTGGAAGAGATGTGGCGAGGAGAAGTTCGCTGCGCATTGTGAGAAGACGGATAAGGGAAAGGTCAGTACAGTCAGGGTATAGCAGGCAGCTAAACTCCCAATATGAAGCTTATGTGGACTTTGTGATGAAAAGACCTGTTTTAGTTAGTAGATTCTGTTCGATTCTGGTTCATGTTGAGGAATTGACAGCAGTGTGGAATTGAACATAAGCCGCAGATTATTGATTATTCGCAGGCAATGGAGTGCAGACTGTGCGAGGAGACATTCGAGAAGTGCCGCGTGCCGGACCACTTCCTCTCTCGCTCTCACTACGATCAAGTGAGAATTGTGATCAACATTCTGATTTTACGATTATTTGATGATGAAAGTAGTTGACTATTTTTAACGAGAGTGCTGTTGCTTTGCTGGGTTTTATATTTTTCAATTATTGTTTGCATATGTGATAGCTTCTCTACACAGGAATGACTGAGTTTCATTAAATGGCCTAACGTAGATGAAAATTATTATTCTTGCAGTCGCATAATCACGGTCGATTCGTTTCGCTGTCAGCTGTCGAGTTCTGGCTGAGAGAGATCAAGAAGGCTGCCGACGAGAAGTGATTGAGGTTGATTAGATGATCTGGGATCTGGGCTCTTAGGGCAATCTCTTCCTGGGTAAATGTTGTGGGTTAGTGAATGGTGATTGAATTTGGGAGATAACTGAGGTCGGGAGTTGCACTAGAGTCGAATTCACTGTTTCGTTATTACTCCATTCGCATTGTCGTTGTTACTTCAATTTGACTGTAGCAATTGGCGCAAGAGTCTAGTTTTGTTGTTCTGCTCGTTTATTCGTTGTTGCGCGACGTGTTAGCATTGTTTTGTTTGTTATCCTGAGAATTTTGTTGTAGTTTGCCGATTTTGTGTTTGATAAAGAAGTTGTTGTCATCAATCTGAATTATTTATGATTGTTCAGGTTCTCAGTTCCTGTTTGTACTGTTTCTGACTTGAAATTCGCCATTGAAATCAGTTTGAGGTAACTAGCGAAGTTTCGTGACTAAGGATGGATGACGCCGTTTCACAATTTATGGTTCGCTTTTTTTTAATTCCGCAAGTATCATTTTATCAGCGATTGTTAGAACCAGACATTCATTTTGAGTCTCTGTGCATCGTAGAAAAAAATAGAATAGATAATCCTACCCAATCACTAATAATGAATTCTTTTTATGAGCAGCCAGAACGGAGAGTGAAAGTGGAAGAAGACGAGGTTATTTCCTTAATTAATCATACTTGAGTTTCAATTAACAATTATGCAACTTTTATTCGTTCAGTCTGTGGTAGAAGCTAAGCCTCCTCGAGAGAATATCGATTTTAATGGACTGGAGATGGAAATGCAGAGGTATTTTATTGCAAGTTTGAAACGTACTCGGTCAGATGATCACCCTCGTTTGAAAACCCTGTGATCACGTGGATTTAGGGTTGTGTAATAGGCGAAGTGTGCAAATAGTTCGCTTTAGAATTCTTATGTATCTCGTATCAATAATGGTTTTATCAGACTGACAAAGCTATCGGCGCAGTTGGGAGAGGCTAGAAAAAGGGAAAGGTGAACAAAATATTATTTATTGATCCTGTGCTAAATCAAAATTTCAGTGAATCTACTTTGGAAAATGATCGATTGATAATCGAAGTGGCTAGATTGAGATTGAGAGAAGAGGCTGCAAATCGCGCGATTGAGTATGTTTCAACTGTTAACGATCTCTCATGTTCGAATTTTTTTAATGATATACGAATACGCTATCCTTCTTCTAAATTCAACATTAGTTCCGTCCCAGTTCAATTTAAAAATTAATATTTAGTGAAACGACAAAATATCCGGCGCTCCTGCTGTTGGGGGGGTCTCCCCCTTTTCCCCTATCCCCTCCCTCTCATTCCCTCTCCTTCGACGCACTCTGCACGGTTGTCGCGCGAGCGAATGGGTGAGAATGAAAAACAATTTACTCGTAACTCAATTAAGTCACTCATTCAGACTAGATTATGTCTCTCAAAACTAACACTCTCTCACATTTCTCATTTACATCCCACCTCAGCCTATATAAGTGCTGGTTCACACTTCTCTGGTTCAGTCCATCGCCCTCCTATCGGAGGAGGGGGAGGGGAGCATTCGCCCCCGCGGACTTGGTCTCCTCCGAGAGGCGAGACCGCCCTCTCCTTTGCGAAGGAGAGGGAATGAGAGGGAGGGGATAGGGGAAAAGGGGGAGACCCCCCCCCCCCCCAACAGCAGGAGCGCCAAATATCCATATTCAGAGAATTGACTCGAGACAATTGTAATCTGAAGGAAGAATTGGAAGTTGCTGCGGCAAGAGTGGCTGAAATTCCTGTATTCAAGTTAGTTATTTTTTAATAATTCAAACTTTGTAAAATATTTTTTAGTGAAGCTTCTCGAGTGATTTCTAATCTTGAGAAGGAACTGGAGGAGGAAAGGAATAATGTATTGGAATTAGGCATCAAAGAACGGTTAGTTACAGCAAACTTGTCTTTTTCGCTTGAGAAGATTTGGTAAAATGTTTCGAAACAATCTCGATTAGATTAGACATCCGAAAAAATAGGAGATGTTGCTTGTTCAGACAAAAAGATAACATAACGAACAATACTTATTGTTTAGTGAGCTCAGAGAAGAATTGAAGTTGTCGGAGGAGATGAACGAGTAAGTTTCTATCTAAGCCAATAATTTTAATTGTTTTCATATTTCAAATTTGTACACTTTAGCGAGCTCGGCTTCGAGAATGGAGCGCTCAGGAGAGATATTTTTGATCTAAAAAGAGAATTGGTCGAATCCAACAGCAGAGACAGGTTAGTCAATAGTTTTGCGAAATCTATAAGAAAGAGATGATGGTAGGTTAATAATTTCGAAGATGGATTTATGCTCATTGAAATAATTTCCCCTTTTCGCTCGAATTATTTGTTGAAATTGGCAGCTTCATTCCAGCCCCTCGTCTCCCTCTCGTTCTCTAACTGCCGGTTCGGCCGAAGAGGATCTGATCGAGATGAGACCCGTCGGTTCACCGTTTCTTTTTATTCATTAAATAAGCAAAGTCGTTATTGTTTTGGACCGAGTCACTGCTGAGAGTTTTTTCCCGATAATTGTTGAAGGCAGAAGATTGTAATTTTCCTCATGTCTGACTATTTCAGGTCAAGAGTGTGCAAGATTTGAAGCTCGCTCGTCTCTCTCGATTCAGATTGGCCAAGTTCGTGCATGCTCCCTTCTTCAAGGATCTTGCTATTGGTTGTTTTGCCAAAATTGGAGATGGAAAGCTGCAGGAAAATCCGACTAGGGTGAATTACACTGTAAGTTTAGAGTTCTTAACCCTTCGAAATACAATAATGGCCTTGCTAGAGTAACTAGCACTTGATCTTTGTCAATAAGCATTTATCAGGTTTTGTTAATAAGCATTTTTCAACAGTACCCGCAAACTATACGGGTTTTTGTACACTTGGAGTTCACCGGATGAGTGCCTAATTTAGGGAATAAGTGCAACTTATACACTCTTCCGGGGAACTTCACAAGGACCCGTGCTTTAACGTGCTTGAAAGTATTTTAACTCTGGGGTGGTATTCTTTCGTAAATTTAATTTTCGGAATAAATTTCGGAATGCCGAAAAATATTTCGGCAAATGCCGAAATTTCGGAAAGAATACCACCCCTGTTAGATAATCGCGCATTCAGATTGCCCAAGTGGTCGATGTTGTCGAAACGGATAGAGTGTACGATGTTGAGAAGAGGAGGACTAACAAGGTAAATTATTTTTCATTTAGCTGTTCATTAATTGGCTTCAATCTAATTATTTTTAATGGCCATTTCCAGGGGCTAAAGCTTCGATTTGGATCGGGAGATGAGCGAGTGTATAGATTGGAATTCATCTCTAACAAGGAATTCAAAGATAATGATTTTCAAGAGTGGATGGTGGCCATGAAGACGCATGTGAGTATTTCACAGTATATTCTATATTTTTAGAAATAATTTCTTGAAAGTTGTCTGCAATAACCCACGTAAAATCTCGAATTCTCTGAGGATTCCACTTGTTTATATTTAATTTTAGAACCAACCTCTTCCCATAATGGGCGATATTCACAAGAAGATGAAGGATATCGCGAATGCAACTAGTCACGCTTATACGAACAGAGAAGTTGAGCAGGTATGTCCACTTAGTTACGATGAAGTTCACTCGCTTAACAAATGGGATATAAGAATGATTGTTTTGTAATAGTTGCATTCACTATTTTTACAATCATCAAATCGAGAAATCAATTTCAGATTTTGTCGGAGATGAGAAGATTCAAGGTTGCCCCGAATAATGTCAATGAGACCACTGGAGATGCATCCAAAGAACAGGTGAGTTTATCTATTGTGCTACTTATTTTATCATGGTCTACCATGCGCTCTCTATTCTGCATGCCACTTGTTCTCCAAGCAAAAATACAAAGCAGACTGACAACACTAAACGATTTCGCTTTCTTTTCATTTGTTATAAAGTCACTGCGTTCTATGAGGCGGGAGCGGGAGAAAGAGTGCGCAGAGAAAACCGAGGGAAAACTGAATCACACTATGAAATTGGCAACTTTCCAATGGCCAGAGAGGTCTCACCACGAAATTCGTACTGGGCGAATCCGGAACGCAGTGAAAGTATAGACAATTTTAATTCCACATAGTTGATAATTTTAGGAAGATGAATCGCCTCCTTCAAAGAAGTCGAAGATTGTTGAGAAGGAGTGAACAGCGATGGAGTATTCTATTCAGTGAGATGAAGTTTTGTCAAGGCGTTAATATAGTTATTGTTGAATCACCTGTTTTGTTGCTGATTGTTTTGTTTGTTCACCTGTTTTGTTGCAATTGCCGATGTTGTTTGGATAAAGTTGACGTTATCGGCGTTTAATGCTAATGAACTCACCAGGTCTTTAGAACCTGTTTATACCGCTTTTCTAACACGGATTTTTCTGTTATGGGGCAAGGATACTCCCAGGAGAAAGATGCACATCAATAATAAAAAGCGCATCAATAATATGCGAAGAAGATGTTTCATGGTTGAAATTATCCAATCTCTCTTGTTCAGATGGATGATTCACAGTCGGAGATGGAACGACTCAGGCTAGAAAATGCGCAATACAAGGTAACTTTCATTTATATTTTATTGTGATGAGTTCTAATTTTTGAATAATGAGTGGAATGGGTGCAAGATCCCAACTCGGTCACTTTACTTGCCATCCCTAGAGCGGGATAAGTTTATTGTGATTGCATGTACCAGATAATTCACAGATTAGTCGCGCCTTTCTTGCAGCAGAAATGGTCGATTTGGCACTGCAGTTTGAATTGGCACTTTTAAATAGTGACCGGTCTAACAATGATCTCCCGCGGGACGCAAATGCTTCGAATCGCGAGGATATTTCTCCCTTCATTGCAGAAATTACTCGCTTCGATGACAATAACTTTGAATGTTGCGTTGGCTGGTAACTCACAGCCAGACTTTGATCGAATCATGCAAGAGAATGCGCAATACAAGGTATTCCTTCAAATATCTTCTCATCCACAAAAAGCAAATATGTTTGTTACTTTATTGACAATAGATAGGAGACGGATTGATATACGGAGAGGTGAATGCGTTTGTTTCTATCCATGAACTTATTTTAGCTGTTTAAGCATTTTTTTCCTAGCTCCTTACAATGGAAGAAATTTCAACTGTAAGAGTGGTGCTGACAGATAAAGCAGTTCATAAAAACCAACGCATTCACCTCTATATATTGTATTATTTTTCAACAATAGTGCATTGCTTTAATTTGTTAATATTGTTGTTGTTATTCGTAGAAGGAACTCGAGTCGATGGCAGTAACTATGAAGTTCGCGCTGGCTGCCAAAAACAAGAAGGTTTTGCACAAAAGTCGGTCGATTAATCAAATAACTTGCTCAGATTGGAGAATTGGAAGCTGAACTTGAGTCTAAATGCTCTGAGATTGAGGCGAAGGATTCCAAGGTTAGAATTTCTATTTTTTGGTGTTCCTGCACTTTGCCAGACAATGGAGTGAAAATTTTCAGCATGCTGTTGAGACTAGATCACTGCTAAAGTCGATTCACGAGAGTAATCATGTTCGTTTTCATTTATTAATTAGTTAAAATATCGATTCTTGACCTTTTTTGCGGAACGAGAGTTGACGATCTTGAAGCAAATTTATTATATGATTCATATAATTCAGACCACTGGAATGACGCTTCGTGCGAGGTTCACGGAGATCTCTAAACTTTCCAATAAAGACGTTTCCTCTCGCCCGGCCACTTTTGCTGGAATTACCTGGTTAGTATCGTTAGTTGATTTTAGCTTGATTATTCCATGCACGAATGTGTTGTGTGGAATAAACACTAGTTCTTCAAAAAAAAAATTTCTTCATTACTTTTCAAGATCTCCATCGCTTAATGCTCTTTCTCTGGTCTATGTAGTGTGTGAAAATGAGAGATCGAGATATTTTTGAAAACGACTAACCCAAAGCTTTTGAGGAGAATCCTTATCTCCAAGAATAATGATCACCTCGAAATATATTTGGAATCGTCGAAAAATGATAAGTTAGTGTTATCTCGTATAAAAATTCGCTATTTATTTCTACTTCAGTTACTCTTTCTCTGCTTTCGCAGAGTTTCAATTGATCTCGCACAATTCTAAGAAATTGTATCATCACAAGCTCAAAGATGGTGAGGCGGTTCTCAATGAGAGGAGTGGCGACGCTTGGGGAGTTGAGAATCTCATTTCGTTCAAGGTTCGTGCCATTTTCCAAATTGTAAAACTTAAATATCCGATGAATTATTTTCGTGCGATATCACGTCTCTAAAACGGAATTAAATTGTATTATTTACTCAGGATCTATTCGATGAGACGAAAAAATACGTGAAGGATGATGCAATTATCGCCGCTGTTTGTATCGATGCTTTCCCATCCAATCTTCCCAATGGGCTAAAGATGTAATTGATTGTGGAAATGTGATTGGAAAAGGAATCGCTCTTATCATGGAATTCGCTGTTACGTTGTTCGTTGTTGTTCTCCTGGTATGGTTGTTGAAGTTGGATAAAGAAATACATGAATTTGTCCTCAGTTCTTATCGGGAAATGCAGGTTCTCGGATCCTGTCCATATTTCAATAAAATGTCGGCTGCCAAAATGGCCCCGTGCTAGCTAATGTTTTCATTCTTCTCGTAAATGCTGTATTGATCACTCAAATTAATTCGGTTTCATTTTAATAACCAAATAACATTTGATATAACACTGCAGATGCCACTCAGTAGACCTGTTTCTCCCCTCAGAAAAAGCAGCGGCTTAACGGGAATGAAGCTAATGTAGTGAGTTTTCTTTGATAATGTAGTGAGGCTTTTATTTTTAAGCTAAAGATCATGCATAAATTAAGAATTTTTTCCAGATGTCGCTACCGGAACTTCCGATCGAAATTCTCGATAAAATCTTCTATCATC
The DNA here is from genome assembly GCA_900490845.1 of Pristionchus japonicus. Lineage (NCBI taxonomy): Eukaryota > Metazoa > Nematoda > Chromadorea > Rhabditida > Neodiplogasteridae > Pristionchus > Pristionchus japonicus. The sequence goes on along the minus strand of LS513612.1, from coordinate 265,116 downwards.
TCGATGTGAAAACTCGTCTCAAACTGAGATTGAACAAGAAATTAGATCAAGTTCAACTCTCGGTCAAGAACAATCTCGAGGAAATTAGAGTGACTGTACGTTTTATCACTCATATTTCTAAAAGAAATTACATTACCGTTTCATAATTCCTCTAGATTGGCTCATTCTCAGATCAAATCGAATGGTTACAAGTTGACCGTATATCCGTCGGCTATTGAGAATCCTCCCGATTGTCGAGATTTCTCTCTATTGGCGATTCAATTGCGTCGATTAGCACTCAACACGCTTGTCGGAAAGGTTCACATGCATATCCTCCAGCTGCCAATTGATCGTAAGGTAACTCTCAAACACTTACTTATTTTTTGGATTGGCTAAGTTCGAGTGAGTAGTGCCTGGTGTTAGTAGTGCGTTGTTTCAGGATTTACTTGTGATATACTAATTGCAGGGCTTCGTGAGTGTCTTTGATGCGATTTGCAAGTTTGATGTTGACTGCTTCGATATCACGGTAATTACATTTTCTTATTCTTGAGCCTCTCACTTTATTATAATATATATAATTAATAATCATTATTATACTCACTGGGTTTAAAACAGCAGAAAAAAACAGTGCTAAATTTCTAAATAATAGGGAGATCCGATGCGCATCGCTCATTTCACTCCTTTGGATCATTCTCGTCTCCTCATTCTCTCTCAGAACGCCAAGAATGTCTTCATTAATTTGGCATGTTCCTCTCTCAAAGCAAAGGATTTCGGTGCTGTAAGAAAGGTATTCATATTCACTGTTACTTGGTGGCCGAGAATGAATCTCCGGGGGACCATGTTGAGTTACGGTAACTTTTGCCCAGCGAGTCTCAACGTTCTTAGACGGAACATGTTTTAAATATTGAAATCACACTAGTCTGATTTAGAATATCTTTTTGCTAGCATTATAGAGATGGGGATATGGAGAATTGGTTTTGGGTTGAGTTCCTATTGGGCATTGATCATCCTTATAGGCAATGATCGATCGTAGCTGCAAAATGGAAGAATTCGATGTCCGAATTGGTGATGAGATGGTTGATAAGGTGCTGAAAGCTTGCTTCGGAGTTACAGCCAGATTAGAATATGATGATGAGGGCGAATATTTTGGTGTAGAGTATCGGGCTGCGGATGAATCGATTAAGGTTAGTGAGTTTTCTCAATGCATTAACAAGATGTGCCAATAATGCTAACCAATCGTTTTATAGCTCTACTCGTCCAATTTCTCTCAATATATTCGATTCATGAATATTCATCACTTCGAAGGCAATATGGAATCGATCTTCGAAGATGATGAAGATGCCCATTACCAGCATAAGATCAAGTTTATCCTTCACAAGTCGGAGCCTCAGCTGGAATCTGATATGGGATCTATCAAGTTCAATCATTTCTATCCAAATGAGGATCCCTTCTTGATTCTCCCTGTACACTTGCGTTTCTGTTCATTTTCTATAGTTAGTAGTTCACTGTTGTTCCTTTTTGTTTCGTTGTTGTTGACTTGATAAAGATGAGAAGATATTGCATCGAAGTCGACTGGAATCGGTTTGCAACCAATGATCATTACCTGAAATGATCTATGAAAATCGAATTAAATGTTTAGAGCTGCATCTTCAGCTCTAAACAATGTGTGGATTTTTTTCTTCAAAAATAGAATGATAGCATGAAATGCATCCCTCTTTCACTCTCAATTAATATATCCAGATCGTGATACCAATATTCAAAATATCGGGCTGAATCTATCCTCGTTATTTTTGTATTTCTATGACAGTCCTGGGATACGGGATAGTTTGTGTGGGTAGGACAGCAAAATCGACCTTGCCCGATGCTACAAACGACTGAGCAGGCGAATGTTGCACCTCACTCCTCTCGGTCCAAGAAATGAACTTATTCTAAAATATATTTCGATAACCGAGTAATAATATCCAACTAATAATATCACTGCAGATGTCACTCAGTCGTCCAGTTTCTCCCCTCAGAAAGAAGAAGCGGCTTAACGGGAATGAAGATTATGCCGTTAGTTTTTCTGACTATTTGATCGCATTCTTTCGCTGAAATTGAGACATAAACTAAGTAATATAGTACAAATCTTTTCAGCTGCCTCTACTGGAATTTCCGGCTGAGATTCTCGATCGAATCTTCTTTCACCTTGATCTGGAAACTCGTTTCAAACTGAGATTGTGCAAGAGATTAGACCAGGTTCAACTCTCGGTCAAGAACAATCTGGAGGAAATCAAAGTGACTGTATGTTTTATAACTTTTTTCTGTAAGGAATAACATATACTAACTCTTCTCTCCATAATTATTCTTGATTGCTTCATTTGCAGATCAATTCGAATGGTTACATGTTGAATATGAAGCCATCTACTATCGAGGAACCAGACGAATTTGATGTGTTGATAGATTTCAACTTATTGGCGATTCAATTGCGTCGTCTGGTCCTCAATACTCATGCCGATAAGATTTCCCTACACATTTGCAGCGAACCGAATGATTACGAGGTTCATCTTATTTTGGTGTTTTTAAGAAACGTAATACTGCCTATACTTCTCTTTCAACTTCCATCTAATTTAGTCAAGTAAAAAAATATATTTTTACCCTTTTCTCGCATTTATTAATGTAATTCATTAGGGATTCACTCACGCCTTTGATGAGATGCTCAAATTCAAGACAGATGAATTTCATTTCTGGAAAGAGGTCGGTGTAATTATTTTAATTCTATTATTGTTTTTATCTCCTAAAATTCATTTTTCTGATTTTTAATTAAGTTTTTACTTCATGAACTGAAAAGCACGAATATAACTACAATATTTTTAGATGGAAATCTACAATTTCCCGCTTTTGGATAATTCTCGTCTCCTAATCCTTGCTCAGAACGGCAAAAAGTTGAACTTCGAATGTAATTGTACTTCTCTCACTGCAAAGGATCTTTCTTCTGCTCGAAAGGTGATTTTCTTTTCCCTTGTTCAATTTATTACAGAAAACACAAGAACCAGATTTAGTCTTATTATTGTTTACTCCGTATCGATAGTATTTCCCCTAACACTTTCACAGGTCAATACGATCTTTGCCATTATCATTGACTTGTTTCGCTATATATTGGGATTTCATTTAAATTTCAGGCAATGTTCGAACGCAGCTGCAGAATGGAGCAACTATTCGTTACGGTACCGAATGGAGTGACAGTGGTGAAAGATTGCTTCAGAGTTACGATGGAAGAAGAATATGTGGGAGGGAGACTTCGTTTCAGAAAGTTTCTGGCTGCTGATGAATCGATCCAGGTTAGATGAAAAGGACTTGAACTGCGAAATAGTTTATCTGATAAAAAAAATTAAATGTATTTTCAACGTTGCAGCTCTACTCGACCACTCCTGGCAAGGAAAATATTAATCTACTTCACACCGAAGAAAGTATTCACTCGGTCGCATTCAAAGTACCAGTTAGAGGAAGTAGGTATATCATATTCTTTAAATGGGATCCTCACCGTCTTCCTCGCTGGGATGCCTCGTGGATGATCAAGTTCAATCATGTCTATCAGAATGATGAGTAGTATTATTGAGTTGACCGAATTCTCGTTTACTGTACTATTACTAATGACTTCATGCTGTTCCATTTGTTTTTTTTCCTTCGTTTTCATTGTTGCTGTTTTGATAAAGATAATCATACAAGATGTTGCATCGATATCGATTGAAAACGGTTTGCAACCGAGAACCTTTACTTGATGTGAATTAGTAGTGTTGGAAATGGGCCAATTCTCATGATGATCCTGCGCAATGCAATTTACTTGCCGAAGTTTCTATTGCACGCATAAATTCTAACTGCAGATGTCACTCAGTCGTCCCGTTTCTCCCCTCAGGAAGAAGCAGAGACTTAGCGGGAAGGAAGATAATGTCGTGAGTTTTCTTGGCTATTTTTTTTTATTTTTGGCTGAAAAGCATGCATAATCTAAGAATATATATAAAATTTTACAGCTGTCTCTACCGGAACTTCCGATCGAAATTCTCGATCGAATCTTCTATTATCTCGATGTGGAAACTCGTCTCAAACTGAGATTGAACAAGAAATTAGACCAAATCCAGCTCTCTGTCAAGAACAATCTGGAGAAAATTAAAGTGGTTGTATGTTTTATCACTCTTATTTCTACAAGGAAACATTTACATTTCATAGTTCTTCTAATTTTGTTTTTTTTTTCAGGCCGATTCGTACGATTCGTATGAGTTGCATGTAAGGCCATCGATTTTCGAAGATGCCTTCGAATGTGGAGATTTCGACCAATTGGTGATTCCATTGCGTCGTCTGGCACTCAATTCGCATGCCGATAAGATCAACATGTACATTAACAGTGATCTATGTGATTATGAGGTTTGTCATACCGCCATATTTTCGTGTTGGATAATTAATAATATTAGGGATGTGTTCGCATCTTGGATGAAATGATCAATTTCAAATCGAACAAGTTCAAGCTTAAAGTGAGCTATGTTTGTTCGTAATCTCTTATTTGACATCTCCCTCCAATTTAAGTTCTCACACTATTTACATAAAGTATGAATCAAATGAAAATTACCAATTCAAGGTTATTTCTGACTCGTATCTCAATGCCTCCCGTCTTCTTATTGTCGCTCAGAACGTCAGCAAGGTCTTCATTCAAATTCACTCTTTCCAAGTCAGTGGAGACGCTTTATTCTCCGTTCGAAAGGTAAAATATTCCGTTATGAATCATAGCGAGAACACGATTTCACAACTATTTTTTTAATGGCCAGGATTGCAGGCAATGCTCGATGGTAACTGCAAGATGAAGAAATTTGTCTTGGAAGAATGCTTTGGGTGTTTCCATAAGGAACTACTGAAAGCTTGCTTCGGAGTTACCATCGAAGATAATGATGATGGTTATGGAAGAACGTATCGGGCGGTGGACGAATCGATCAAGGTTTGTTAAACACTGTAATGTTTTGAATGGTAAAGACTTTTTATAGCTCTTCGCGTTCACTGAACCGGGAGCATTTGATTACTCCGAAATTCATCACTATGAAGGAAATCTCGAGTCAATCATTGAAAGCGATGGCTACAGTTCTAATACGTTCAAGTTTATCCTTCACGAATCGGAGCCCCAACCGAATTCTGACATGAAATTGATCAAGTTCAATCACTTCTATGACGAATACTAAACTCTTGTTTATTCTCCCTGTTCACTTGCGTTTCTGTTCAGTATCTATCGTTAGTTATTCGCTGTTGTTCTCTTTTTGTTTTGTTGTTGTTGATTCGATAAAGTTGAGAAGAATATATTGACTCGAAGTCGATTGGAAACGGTTCGCAACCGGGAATGGATACTTGATATGTATATAGTTTTACATATGTAAATTAATTCTACAGACTTGAGATGTATCAAGATCCAGTGGACAATCTCGTTGATGGAATGGAGAAGACGGGACAGGCATTATTTAATTATTATTAATTTGAAATCGAAGCTTTAAGAAAAATATTAGAAGAGGGATAAACGTCACTTTAGCGAGTGGTTGACATCTTTTCTTACAGATTTCGTTGACTGAACTTCCGATTGAAATTCTCGATAAGATCTTCTACCATCTCGATGTGGAAAATCGTTTCAAACTGAGATTGTGCACGAGATTGGATCAAGTTCAGCTCTCAGTCAAGAACAATTTGGAGGAAATTAAAGTGATTGTATGTTTTTTCATCAATTTGCTCTCGTATTTACAAAAAAAAACTATTTTTATGTTTCATAATAATTTACTGATTCATTTTGCAGATCGATTCTAACGGCTTCAAGTTGAATGTGAAGTCATCGGCTGCCGAGAACCATCTTGAATGTAGAGATCTCGGCCAATTGGTGATTCAATTGCGTCGTCTGGCACTCAATACTCACGTCGATAAGATCTCCCTGCACATTAGCAGAGAACCGGCTGATTACGAGGTACATTTGGCTTAAAATTGATGAGAGAAAGAAGGTGATAGGCTCATATAATCATTAAAACTTCTCGCAATAGTGATTTCCTCATTAACGAATTTTTAGGGACTTGTTCGAATCGTCGATGAGATCATCAACTTCAAGGCGGGTGAATTCAAATTCAAGAAAGAAGTCGGTTGAATTATTCCAAGCATTTTCTTTATTGTCTATTAAACAAATTACTGAATATCCTTTGATTATTTAAGCTATGAAACGAATTTCGGGACTCAGAATCTGACGACAATATTTATAGGGTAGAATGAGTGATTTCCCTCTTGTGGATTTCTCTCGTCTTCTCATTCTGGCTCAGAACGTTCGAACACTGCATCTTGATTGTGTCTGCACTTCACTCACTGCTCAGGATTTTTCGTCTGCTCGAGAGGTATGATAATTTTTTTCATAATTCTTTTTGTAAAATCTGATTTGGACTGATACCTATTAATAGATATCCCCATCACTGGGTTTTTTTGGTCATTCTTGCATTAGCATCCTTCGGTTCACATGAGGAATATTTGTTTTAATTGCAGAAAATGGGCGATGGCAGCAGTACTATGCGGTCATTTAGTGTTCTGGTTCCAAAGGCCGTGATGGAAGCTTGTTTCGGAGTTACGATCGTAGAGGAATACGACGATGAACAACGTCTTCGTCGGAGAAAATATCTGGCTGCGGATGAATCGATCAAGGTTGGTTGAATAGTGTTAAATAGTGTTGAATTTCCACTTCAAAATAGCTATTGAAAGATAAATTTATGCTTTGTTTCAGCTCCACACGAGTGATCCAGGATCTGAGGTTTGTACGATGTACCACGACGAAGGAAAGGTGTTGTTACATGGGGTCAAATCTGATGGGAACGATACATGCTTTCTACGCTTTCTACGCATTGAAACCGATATCATTACATTGTATCCGTTGATTAAGTTCAATCATGTCTATGACTGTGATGATTGATTAGACTAATTGCTGTACTGTTAGTAAATGACTTTATTCTGTACCATTTGTTGATGTTTCTCTCGGTAAATCACAGGTGTTGATTTGATAAAGATAATTAACGAAGATATTGCATTGAAGTCTACTGGAAGCGGTTTGCATCCGAGAATCCTTATTTGATGCTTTTCTCCCCTTACACGTAGAAACACGGCCGATTCCAATGGTGATCCAGCGCGATCTAAAACATTTGCACAAATTTCATTTAAATGCATAAATCCTCATTGCAGATGTCTCTCAGTCAACTCTCCTCTCCAATCAAAAAGAAGAAGCGTCGAATCGACAGAGAAAACGAAGAATTCGTGAGTTTTCAGTTATAAATCAACGATAAATAGATATTCATCTCCAGAAAAATTGAATTGCGATGTTGGTGATCTTTGTGCATTCAATGGGCAATTATTTTCTTGAAAACGCGGGTGCAATATGAAATATGTAGTTTGATGAAACGACTTAGAAAGGTTCGATTCATTGTTTTCTCAAATTCAATATTCAGGTTGCTGAAGTTGAGAAAACGATGGAACCGGTAGAGGAAAACGAAGATCTCGGCGAAAAGATTGTTGTAAGTATTTCTTGATTTGAATTTGAACTTCTGGTTTTACTTTCCGATTAGCAAGCAGCTTTTGTGTTGTTTGCTAGCATATTATCCTATCCAAATGATTCAAGTGATTTTTTGCCAGGACACTCCCTTCACCGCTCTCGCTCGTGATGAGATTCTAGCGTTTGCTGCCAATCCATGCCTGAGTCAAGCAGACAGGATGAGAGAGAACGTGGTGAGTGAGACGGACGAGTTTTAGGAAGACATTGATACTGAAGATCATGAATCCAGAGATGAGACTTATTGAATCAATGTATATTTATTGGCAATCGGTTCAGGAGAAGCCATCTCTTTATTCATAGTTTGATCGAAATATCGATCTGGCGTTAGCTATTTTGCGCAATTTGGAGAAAAATTAACCATCGAATCAAAAAGCTTCAGAACTAAATCACGAATCTATTCAGAGCAAACTATTGACTGAATTAACCTCTCCCATCTCGAGTGATGACTGTGATGAAGGCGTAAATGAGGTGAGTTGATTGTTTAGTAATTAATTAATCAATTAACGACTAAATGGAGTGGGTCAAACAACAAACTACGTTTGTCTACCTCGTAATTACGAAAAATGCACTATTATTTTCTCAGTTATCACTACCGGATCTTCGAAAGAAGATTCTCAAGAGAATTTTCTCTCATCTCGATCTAGAAACTCGTCTCAAACTGAGATTGAACAAGAGATTAGACAAGGTTCAACTGAAAGTGAAGAATTATCTCGAAGCAGTGGAATTGAATGTACGTGATATTTATCACTTAATATTTTCCTTTGCTTGTTATAACAGTTGTTGATTACAGATCTCTGCGGACAGTTGTGCATTGCAAGTGAAACCTTCGATTGGCTTCGATAGAATGAAATCCTGCGATTTCGACAAATTGGCAATGGGATTTCGTCGTCTCGCGCTCAACACTCATATCGAGAATATTCAAATGGATGTAGCGAATGAAACTATTGATGAGGTACATTTGAATCGAGTTTGGAAATCAATAGAAGTATTTTGTCGCCAATTCTACAATTAATTAATTATTCTCAGAACTTCGTTAGCCTCTTCGATGAGCTTCTCAAGTTCAATGCAGACACTTTCCATCTCTACGTAAGTTTCTCATTGCTTGATTTATTTATGCACAATCTTTCAAATATTGCAACTATTCTCAGCGAATTTTGATCATCCAAATCGAAAATTGAATTGTGTTAACGTTCTATTCCAAGGCCTGCAATTTCCCTCTACTCGATGTTTCCCGCCTTCTCACTCTGGCTCAGAACGTCAGACATGTCTATATCTTTCTCACAGGAACTTCTCTCACTGCTCAGGATATCTGCTCTATTCGAAAGGTAATCTTTCGTAATGAAATTCGAAAATTGAAGAAATCTGATTACGATGAATTACTAACTGTATCTCTATTTTAATTAGTACATTGAATTGCACACCATGATTGGCTCGAAATAACGAAATCTATCTATATTATGCACTGAATTGAAGGCAATGATCGATCGTACCTGCAAGATGGAGAGATTGGATATCAGACTACCGAAGAAAAACATCGAAGAAGTGATGAAGGTCTGTTTCGGAGTGACCATCGAAGATCATTATGAGGAGTTTATGTATCGTGGCAGGAAGTATCGGGCTGAGGATGAATCGATCCAGGTTAGTAGTAGGGTGCGAAATACGGGTCGCTGTCTCTTTGTTTCGCACACTCATCGGGTAGAGCGACGAGAGAGTGTGTAGAATGGGGGGGGACGGTGAAACAGTGATCGACGAAAATATAATATTGGTCCGATTGCAGCTCTTCACTCGATATCCGGCAAGTTTCCAGTACTGGAACCTCCACCACTATGAAGGGAATCTCGAGTCAATCATCGAGAGAGAAGGTGGCGGTATGCACGCCAAGTATGAAATTTCCTTTATCGTTCACGATTCGAAGTTCACGATTCCCCATCCCGAATCTGGCATGAAATCGATCAAGTTCAACCATATCTACCTTGATTAGCATTCAAATCCTTCTGTTGTTGATTCTCCCTGTTCTCATGTTGTTCTGATCGGAAGTAGTTCATTGTTACTGTTGTTTCTCTGTTGTTCTGGATTGATAAAGATGCGAAGATATAGATTCGAGGTCGAACGGAACCGGTTCGAAACCGAGAATGGATACTTGCTGCGAATATTCGAATATGCTTCATATTTAAAATAATTGTTTATAATTCAGATGCCTAAGCTTGTCTACTACAAGGATAGAAACGGAACTGTGAAGTGAGTTCTGATTTGATATGCGAACGCAAAAAAAGGAAAATATGATTTCGGTTGATCACCATTAGAGAAAAACCGAATGGATGAGAATAGAATGAAAGCGAGCAATAAGTGTAGAAGGAATATGCCAATAGCTCTCATCCAGTTGGTCACCAATAGATGGGATATAAACCTATTTCATGATAGCAGCCACATCTCTGAGGAAATGTGCACTATCGGATAAGAGATAATCGAATTTTAATTAGTGTGTAATTGAACATTCTTCAGAGGTCCATTGAGCGAGGAAGAAGCGACTGCTCTCTTCAAGTCGAATTTCTTCCGTCCCGATCACGTCTTCAGAATCGTCGATGCAAATAATCCTGAGGAGTTCAGCAGTATCGGTGAGCTAAATTCCTTTGATTATTTCTTTGATTCTTGAAAAATGAATATGCAGGAGCCAACATAACCTTTCAAGGTTCGTTCAGAAAGCAGTAGCAGCTTTCACAAATTATATTTTAAAAGCAAAGTTGATTTCTAGATTACCTGCGATCTCTGAATGGTGAAGAGACTCCTTTCGGTAACAATGCAGAGGAGAAAGAGCAGAAGGAGCTTATGAACATGGTATGCTAGTGATTAGTATTCGGAAAAAGCAGTTCATTTATTAAATTAACTAGATATCCTTGTTGATTTTGTTTTGGTTTTACGGATTCTTTCTGAATATTGATGTTAAAAACTATTGGCAGATGTCACGCAGCCCGTCCATTTCACCAATTGCGAAGAAACGTCGAATCGACGGCAATAATCAAGATCTGGTAAGTTATTTGCAATACTCATCTATGAATATCTTGCTCTGCATCGATTCAAACGCCAAAATATTCTCTGACAGCAATTACGAATTTTTTAATACGCTTTGAATATATATTTATATATATTTTGCATTTAAGACTTCTGCGAATGAGTCGAGAGATGATAATGATGCCCAAATCAAGAAAATTTACGTGAGCTCTTTTACTTCTTGTTCCTAAAAAAATACAATTTTTGTTCACTATCAGGAACTGGAGTTGGATAATGTCAACCTAAAGAAGCGATTAGAGGAAGAGACTTCTCTCCGTAACGAACTTGAGGTGAGATTTTGTTGTTGCTTAGCATGATAGATAGATCCCTTGGTATTTCCATAACCGCTCAATAAGAGTATTTTATTCAAGGAACCTTCTTAACATCCTTCTAGTGTTCGTCAGAGTTAAGGTTTTCATATTCCTGGCAATCATTAGCAAGCTACATGTTTAAAAAAATTGTTTTTTACTCGCGGTCTATGAGAAGGAACTCGAATAAAGTGAGATATTTTAGGAGGCTATAAGTCAACTTCCTCCTTCGCTCAGCAAAAAGATTCGTATCATGATGAATAACAATAAGGCAGGTTACACGATTTAAAATTTTGGGAAAATCATTTTAAAAAGAGATTTAAAGCAGTGCATTCCAGAGGTCATTCATGGATTTCCCGATTGAGATTATCGAGAAAATCTTCTCGTATCTCGATGTTCCTACTCGTCTCAAATTGCGACTGAACTCTCAATTAGATGATATTCAACTATCTACTCGGAATAATCTGGAATCAATCAAGTTGGATGTACGTTGGTACAATTTTCCCTTGACCATACTTCCCTCTGCTCTAGAAAACTTGCCCATGGTTTTGTTTGCAGGTCAGACACGGAATTGTTGTGGATATCATATCGTTGAATGGAAGCCTTTCTCGGTTTTTTCATGATTGTTCCAAGTTGGAGAGGGGATTTCGTCGCTTGGCTCTCAATACTAATGTTAACGATATCAGTCTGTATGTGAATGGAGAATCGGCTAAAAATCCAGTACGTTTCTCAGTTTACAATCTAAACAGTTTAGAGACTATACTTTAGATTAAAGTATTTTCCTTCTACATATTTTTTCGTCATTTATTAGATTGTCATAATGTTTTGCTTATTAATTTACATTAATTAACGTCAGGGTTTCCCTGCAATCTTCGATGAAATCCTCAAATTCGTAGCGGACAAGTTCGATCTCTGCGATCGTACTTCATGGGTTCAGTTTTCTACAGTGTAACCGAAAATATTTGTCTTGCATATCGTATTTATCTGACTCTTTAATTAGGTCTTTCGGGTTCATTGAATTTATTGCCGAAGGTCAACTGAATTTTCATTTATAGACAGTATCTAACTTCCCGGTTTTCGATCGATCTCATCTCTTCTCACTCTCACTAAATGTCAGAGAAGTCGATATCAGTATTGTCTGTACCTCTCTCACTACGAGTGATTTGAGATCGATTCGAAAGGTAATCAAATTTCAAACTGGGGTCACAACATGCCTGAATCTTCTCGCTATCACGTGTATTTCATTCCAGAATATGCTCGATCGAAGCTGCAAGATGGAGAGATTCTCTGTTCTAATAATGATGAAGATCGGAAACAGAATGCTAAAAACTTGCTTCGGGGTCACTGTCGAAAATAAATACGATGACTTTGATGATGATTATCTGGGCAGACAGTTTCAGGCTACTGATGAATCAGTCGAAGTTAGTAGAACTTAAGTTTTGATGAGAATTGCTTTGTTAACAATTGTAGTTTTAACGATAATTGTCTCTGGATGAAAAATAGAAGTGATATATTCGAATGAGCATTTACTGCATTGCAGCTCTACTCTTCTTTTCCTGGAGGCGATACATTTCACCACTACGAAGGAGATCTCGAATCGATTTTCAAAAGAAAAAGAGATTTACCAATTGTGTATAAAGTCAGCTTCGTGCTTCATGAATCCGACCCCAAGCCTGATTCGGATGATGATTTAATCCAGTACAATCACTTCTATCCCGATGAGTGATCAGTACTTCTCTTGTTGATTCTCCCTGTTCTAATGTTGTTGTTCTGATCGGAAGTAGTTCACTGTTACTGTTGTTTTGTAGTTGTTTCTTCATTGTTCTGAATGGATAAAGATGAGAAGATATTGACTCGAGGTAAATTGGAAACGGTTCTCAACCGAGAATGCATACCTGCGGTGAAAAGCTGTTGGGTCTGGCCAGTATGGAATAAGGTAGCCGCTCCTCTAGATATCTCGCTATTGATCGCAGTTTGAATCTTCGCCACCTTCGCATCGATCCCTTCTAATCTCGTTTCCTTTCTATCATTTTGCATTTCAATCCCATTCCCCTCACTACTGTCCCGCGAGAGAGATGCTAGGAAAGAGACAATTTCCGATGAGACCCCATCCCTCTCTAGTGCCGTGAAAACAGCGGCCCCGTAAACCGAGTCAAAGGAAAAAAAACCGAGGCCTTAGAAATATCCACAAATAGTAGATAGATTGGTAGGCGATGATCTACGCAGTTGGCTATGACGGTTTTTAGGGTGTGAATAGCGTCCACCGTTGAATGCCCCTGCCTAAATCCCATTTGTTCCCAACCCCTATTACTATCCAGAACAGGTGCCAGTCTTCTGTTCAAAAGTCCGGTGAGAGCTTTCTGCAATGCAGGAAGCAGGCTGATTGGCCGGTAGTTTTTTAGTAAGAATCACCTGTTTTGGGCAGTAAAATTGTGCGAGAATCCCCGAACCCCTCAGGAATGCTACCAGTGAGTATGTTATTGAAAACCCCTGTTAGTATGGGAGTTGGTGAGTCAGTACCAGCTCTAAGCATTTCCCCTGTTATTCCATCCTTCCCAGGTGCTTTGCCCGATTTGTAATATCGGCACTAGGTCGGATGAGAACTATTTCGCAATACCGTCTCTGACATAACAGTTGTCTCTCGCCTACCAAAGTTCTCATCCGGCGTAGTACCGTAATATCGAAGTCCATTTTCGACTTCAGCAATGCACAAAGGAATAAATGGATCTCTATCCCTTCCCGGTCTGTAACTAATCCCTCCGTCTCCCTCATATAAGCCATTGTAGAAAGTTTGAAATACCCGGGAAATGCCAGCTTGAGTGCATTCCCACTCCCACTCCCAGTCACTTCTCTCTCATTCTTGCTTCTCGACAGGTCATGGTGGTTGATCTCTTATCTCTTCTTCAATTCCAGCTGTTTTATGTCCCGTACGTTGCTCTCTATTGTTCAACCTATTAAAAGATCGAGACAACGCGTCACGCTAGCTTCTATCCACACTTTACTTGTTCTGACTAAGGAATCGTTCCTTAGACGAAGTAGACATCCACATTGTCTCTGCTCCCAATATTTTTTAGTTTCGCACTCTGATCACACTGCGTGGTCGCTGTATCGATTTATCGGTTCTTTTTAGTCATTGGTGGCCCTTTGTTTACGCGTTTTCTTTCTCGCCAATCCTTTCTCACTCACTCTTTAGTGAAGGAGTAGGCCTGAATTCTTTAGTGGAACTGCTGTTTTGGCATGGGTATGGACTGGGAAAGCTGTCTACGACGTTCTATAGAAACGTCTAATCATTCTCATTGATTATTGATAGCAGCATACCCTTTTCTTGCCCGTTTCTCCTCACTCTCTTGCACTCTCCTACCTCACTATACTCTCTCGTCCCTCACCCCTCTTCCCGTCTGAGAGTGGCGAGAGCGGGGGCAGAGACGCAGAGGAAGAGAGAGGGCCTTGATCTACCCTAGCTGCCAAACTCGGAACAGCACGTGTTCCTCGGCCCCAAAGCGTGCTTGCGTGCGTGACCAAACTCCGTTCGCGTGTCTCTCCACTCCTTTGATCTACCCTCTTCCTCCCTTTATCTCCTCTCCCTCCCCCCCCCCCCTTCTTTCGCGCCCCCATTTGCCCGTTTGCACCCGCGTTTGCTCCCGCTCCCTCCACCCTCTCCCTCCACCCTCTCTCTCTTCTATTCGTTTCAACTCTTCTGGAACTTTTTCGACTTCATTTGAACAACCATTGACATTGCCCGATCCTCTAATCATGATTCTCGTTCCTATGGCTCTCTTTAGTGTGAAACGCGTGCTGTCCAGGTTTCCGCCACCCCATTTCGCCCCTTTTCTCTTTCGTTGGCACTTCCTCTCCCTTCCTCTTCCCTTGTTGCTGTTTTGTTGCTCTTTTGCGTAATTCATTGATTGAGAGCTGATAGGGAATGAAATGCGCGCTATTGAGTGAAAACCTTCCCGTTATGCGCGAAAACTGCGATATCTAGATCAATTCCCGTGGAAAGCGATTAGTTAACGCGAAAGTCTGGCATTCCACCTCGAATTCTACTCAAACATCGCCTATTTCGGCTCACTGTTCCAGATCTTGTCCACTTTTGCCTTCTCCTCGCCCTCTTGGCCTCGTCTCTTTGGTTTCTTCACCCGTCTTCCCTTTCTCCTCTTCTCTATCCTACTTTCCTTTGAGTATGTCCCTTCTGGAACCTTCTCTACTTTCGTATCACCCCATGGCCATGATTCTAGCCTCATTACTCCCTGAGTGATTACTTGCGTGTACTTTTTGCTCGTGCCACGTCTGTATTTTGAAGTAATGTTTATACTTTCCAGGCCGCTGCGGTCAACGGGTTGTTCTGTCCAATTGGCAGAAAGGAATATTTAAATGAGTGAACGAGATGGATTCTCTACAAGATAATGCTGGTGGACTACAGTTGGAGAACACTCACTCGGTACGTATCTAATAGGAATGACAAATCGGAGAGCTATTTTCCAATGCAAATCCTTGTTTCGATGCCGATTTGTCATCCCTAGTGTGAATGAATTGAGTGAAACAGTGCTGTTTCAGGTGTGCAAGGTCCTTTTGGCCTTTTCGCGTCTTTTCGTGCTTGTTTTTTGTGTGTTTCTTGTTGAGTTCCTTATTAGACCGCGCCCCTCCGGCTCTTTCCTCGCACCCTCCTACTCCCTCTTATGGGCGGAGAGGAATCCGGTAATACGATTTCGATGAGAAATGGTGGTATGGAGGGGTGTGGCCTAGTATGGAACTGGATGTTCCTGCATTGAGTGTGTTGAAACACAAAGGTGCGTTGTAAATGGAAATCGCTAACTTCTCTCATTTCTCCTTCTTTCTCACTGTATTTGACGGTTTGAAAAGATCAAAAGAGAACGAGAGAAGCCAGTGGTTTCCATTTACACATAGTCTTTTATTATCGAATTGGTGTAACGAGGGACACGGTGATTCAAATGATGCTCATCGTCCCTCGAGCTGCTCTTCCTTCATTTCCTCATGGTGAGTCTCAAAAGACCTCTTATGGGTCTCGCCTATCCCTTTATTTGCATTCGATTGATGACAATAAAAAAAGGATGAGCGAGACCCAGTTTACGATTGAGCTTCTATTTCACTCACACTCAATAAAAGTCATTTCATTGCAGGGTGCACTGCTCTTCTGCTCTCCTCGCCTCTCGCTTTTTCGTTTTGTCGTATTTTTTCTCTTCAGCTGCTCTTCTTTCCTTTCCTCAAGGTGAGTCTCAACATCCATCTAATGGGTCTCGCTTATCGCTCAATTTGGATACGTTTGCAATAAGAGAGGATAGGCGAGACCCATTTGACGTATAGATTTCAGTCTCGCTTTCACTCAAACAAAATGGATTCATTGCAGATTACATCTCGCCTTTACGTTGTTGTGTCTCGCTTCCCTTGTCTTTTTCGTGTTTTTATTGTGGAAAGGATGATCACCGTCCCTCGAGCAGCCCTTCCTTCCTTCCTTTCCTCATGGTGAGTGTCTATCAATGTCTAATGGGTCTCGCTTTTTACTCGATTTGCATTCGATTGATTACAAAAAAAAGGATGAGCGAGACCCACTTTCGATTGAATTTCTATTTCACTCGCACTCAATAAAAATCGTTTCATTGTAGGGTGCACTGCCCTTCTGGTCTCTTCTCGCCTTCTCGTGCTTGTTCTTCTCTTCGTTTGTATGTTTCTTGCGCCCTTTCGTACTGTTCGTTCACTAATGTGGCTCCTATTAGTGATTAATGTACCTTTCTTCTTCTCATTTGGTGCTAGTAGTAAACCTAGTGTTCGCTATTTGGAGCCATAATAGTGAATTGAAAGTACGAGAGGTGTTTCTGCCCTACCGAACACCTTTCTCGAGCTGTTCTCCATTGTTTTATCATGGTGAGTCTCAATACACCTAATAGGGCCCCCCTTGAGTTGCATAAGTTTTGACGATATTTGCGGTAAGAGGGGATAGGCGAGACTCTTTTCACGTATAGATTTCAGTCTCGCTTTCACTCAAACAAAATTGATTCATTGCAGATCTCATCTCGCCTTTTCGTACTTGTGTCTCCGCTTCCTTCGTCTTTTTCGTGTATATCTTGTGGAGGGGATGATCACCGTCTCTCCATCTAATGGGTCTCGCCTATCCTTCGATTTGCATACGTTTTGCCGATATCAGCAATAAAAGACAATACTCGAGGCCCATTTGACGTTTAAGTTTCAGTCTTATGATTCATTCATTACTTTCATTGCAGATCTCGCCTTTTCGTGCTTTTGTCTCGCTTCCTTCGTTTTTTCGTGTATAAAGGAAGTACACTGCTTTCTCTTGTACTCTCTTTCTGTTAGTTCACTAATATGGCTCATTGTAGTGAGACACTCATTTTGAATTCAAATTTCTGTTCATTTGGCGCTAATAGTAAAACCTTTTGTCCACTATGAGCCATAATAGTGATTTGAAAGTACGAGAGGTGATTCTGATCTACCGCGCACCTTTCGCGGGCTGTTCTCTATCGTTTTCTCATGGTGAGTCTCAACCAACTTCTAATAGGTCTCGCTTATCCCTCTATTTGAATTTATTTTGCCTTTTTTGGTCACACTCGAGCAAAATTCATTCATTGCAGGGTCAGCTAGAAGATATTGTGCCCGTTTCTTCCTTCTGTTCTTATCACGAAGGCCATTGGTTGCCACTCTCTGTGAGTGGTGCAAGTGTCTTTCATCTCTGTTTAACCTGTTTTCCTGAACACACGGGACACAAGATCATCTCTGTTGGTTAGTTGATTCGCTTGTTGTCACTGGCACTTCGTTGCTTTAGACGCCAAATTTATACCCGAATTCCATTTCTTCGTTGCTCATTTGGTCGTTTGGTCTGTCAGGTCTAAAAATGAACGTTAGTGGCGCCTAAAGTAACGAGGTGACTTTATCTCATGATTTTGAGTGGGAGATTAACAATTTGTGTTGTTTTTTTTTAAATTGTGTTTTATCACAGGAATTTTAATCATCTGGCATTGATCTATCACCTATAGGTGCACTATTCGAAATCGTAGCCGATTCTTGTAGAAAAGGAGAAGATTGTTTCCATCACTAGGATTGCAGGTAAGATTGATACGGACAGACCTACAGTACTCATTGCAGGCGGGCTGGCGGTATCTATTGACTACTTGTTGTGAGGTACGGTAGCCAGTCGGAAGTACCGTAACTAATCGATCTCTCGCAGGATGATTTCTAACATCGTATCCTTCTAGAGACGCCTACGGAACGTCTCCTGTGTTTTGCCACAGGTTTGTGGTTATGATATTGCTCCGGATCTTCTTATTTCTTATCCCCTTGATGAGTGTTGATCCTTGCAGGGACAACGGGCCTTCCTCGAGAGAAGAAACGACTTCCCCTCCTTCTTCTTCGTCCCTCTCCCTCGTCCATCTACAGTACCCCTGGACTACGGTACTCCCAGCACCCCGTCCCTATTCCACCGTATCCACAATTGTCTCTTCCCACCGTTGCCCCTACTATCGTTGCTCCCGTCATTCCGTAGCCTCGATACTCTCGTTGCTCATATCGTACTCTCGAATACCCTATAAAAATACTCGGAATCTCGTATATCTAAATCAACTCTCACTCTTCTTATTTTACCATTTCTCTGTTCATTTGACTGTCAGGGGACTAGTTTTAAATTTCATTTTGAAAACATTCTCTCGATTTTCTTGTATCCTCTAGCTTATCACAAATCACAAATCATCGCTACATTCTATCCCTTCCCTTCCGCATATCCGTTCTTCTGTCGTTTTCCAATCGTATTTACGATTTTCGTTTAGCTACCGTTTCTCCGATTCTTTCGATCCTTTACCGTACCCCTTTCATCCTGATCGATCGTCCATTTCTGTCCTTGGTCTCGTGTACTCTCATAGTACGAACCGAAAAATCCGCCCGACTGGGGACCGAAATATCGATCGATATCCCGTCGCTTCCGTATCACTGTCATCCCTACTGTACCACTCTCATCTACAGTATCTCTCGTTTCACATGTTATTGATTTTTTGTGCGATAAAAGGGATACTGTATCCTGGAGCATACTGTAGCAATCAATATGAACAGAAAGGGGCGGGGCCTAGGAACGAAGAAGGGGGCGGTGCTTATTGTGGGCGGAGCTTGGGAACCAAAAAGAGGCGGGGCTTATTGTGGGCGGGGCCAAGAGAGCGAGGAGCGACCCGCTGGAACGAAAAATCCTGAACCGAGAATCCAGGTCTAGGCTGCTCGATTCTGTCCGATCGCCGGATTTGTGGCGCGCACCTGGCGGATTGCGAAAAACGGTCGTTTTTCAATCCGCCGAGTGCCCGCCACTGTCCCGCTAAAATCCCCGAAAATCTCGAATTTTGAGGCGATTTGATGGGGTTTCACTCATGGATTCGGGTCGATTCGTCCCCTTCAGGCCCTTCCCCAGTCCCTTTCTCGCTTTTTGTTCGGATGTGTTTCTGATGTGTTGAAGGCACTGTGAACAACGGATACAATGGTGAATTGTGGGGAGGCAAATGGAGAGGAGTGTCATGGGTGATTATCTCATGATACTCACTATCCACTTTCCCTTTCCATCTTTGTCCCACTTAGTGATGGCAAAAAAAGGCAAAAAACAAAACACGCCCACTGGCAAATTGATATAAAAGGTCGCTATTCCATTGTTTGTGAGAGAGATGGACGGATAAAGTTATGGCACACTTTTCCCTCGCATGACTCTCACACTTGGCATTGGCCGAACTTCCCTAGTCTCCAGTGGTACATCAGAAGAGAGCTACTCGTCGCAGGGATTCAGTCACCGTATGCTAGCTGCTGTTCATATTCGATCTGTGAGTCGGCCCCAAGCCTTTCCTCTCGATTCTCGCCCAGGGACTTCGACTATCATCCCACACTCACTTAGATTCAGCGCTAGGCATAATTGGTGATTACAGGAGGGCCGATTTCTCCGGTCGATTCCCAATCGCTCCTGGAGAATCACGCAATCGAGGTAACGTCGTAGCCTGTAAATTGACCCGGCTGGCGAGTTCGTTTAACTGTAATACCGATTACCCATATATTCCACCCTTTCCTAGGTTTCGGTGACAGGGGTTCAGAATTTCGCGTTTTCAGCCAGCGTCCTCAGGTCAGAAAGCTAATATTGAAACGGGAAGCATTCCAGCATTTCGAGATAAAACCCGTAGTTGGTTACAGTAACCCTGTTCAAAACTCTCTACAGAAATCTAAGATCAGGAACCAGCGAATCTGAATTTTCGTACCCTGACCTACGGCCGAAAATCGATTAAGAACTACCGTAATCGAGGTGATGGTGGCCTACAATACTTGCGCCCCCTCGCTTTGCCATCCGCAAGCAATATCACGCCTGTCACGAGAGAATCGAGCTGGCAATGGGAATAGAGGAAAAATCAGAAATTGAGTTAGCATCGGTTTTGGGCACCTCTAAGCATGCCCTAGCAGCCCCCAAAGTCCCATGAGGCTGGGATCATTCTGGAGCTCCATGCGCCGGGTTGTTTCCATGGATTCTCAACTTTAATCGCGATTATCTCGCTTCTGGTGTGTTTTTGAGGAAATTTGCTCTAAGAGTGACCCCCGCTCTTTTTTGTAGCTCTATCGATCAGAACAAACTAGAAGTCAAAATATTGCCTCTGAACAGAGTTACACTTCAGGATGCATAACTCAAAAACTTAGGAAACGGCACAGCTAATTTTGAAATATGTTATTGATCTCTTTGAGCTCTATCGAATGAGTGGTTAACGAAAAATATGGGTCTATGGGGACGTGTGGTTCACCTACTCGAAAGTTTTTCGATGATTTGAAGTCATTTTTATTCAATTCCATTCGCTCAGCGCGCTCTGGAGTGCGCGGTGTGGAATGAAACATATCGGATTCTCCCTCGTCATTTTGATTTCACTCATTCTCAATTGAATCTCAAATTCATATGCGAAACAATAAACCTTCGGCAAATGCTTCATCACGTTGTTCACATCATTCAACCTTCAGTGACAATATGCAATAGGCCTTCACTATCTTGACCTTTCAGTGTCAGTTGCGAGGAAGACCAGAGGAACGAAAACTTCGAATAAAAAAGCAAAAAAAGGAATCATCCAGAGTCATCTGAAGATGACGAGAACGAGGGAGAAGGATAGGGAGAAATCAAAAGCATCGAGGGACAATGAACAATGAAAGGGGTCGAACGACAAGGGAGAATGCGATATGTTTCATTCCACACCGCGCACTCCAGAGCGCGCGGTGCGAATGGAATGGAATAAAAATGACTTCAAATCATCGAAAAACTTTCGAGTAGGTGAACCACACGTCCCCATAGACCCATATTTTTCGTTAACCACTCATTCGATAGAGCTTGAAGAGATCCATAACATATTTCAAAATTAGCTGCGCCGTTTCCTAAGTTTTTGAGTTATGCGTCCTGAAGTGTAAATCTGTTCAGAGGCAATATTTTGACTTCTAGTTTGTTCTGATCGATAGAGCTACAAAAAAGAGCGGGGGTCACTCTTAGAGCAAATTTCCTCAAAAACGCACCAGAAGCGAGATAATCGCGATTAAAGTTGAGAATCCATGGAAACAACCCGGTGCAAGGAGCTCCAGAATGACGCAAGCCCCATAGAACTTTGGGGGCTGCTAGGGCATGCTTAGAGGTGCCCAAAACTGATGCTAACTCAATCTGCCATTTTCACTCCATTCCCAAGAATTGTCATTCTAGCTCGATTCTCTCGTGACAGGCGTGATATGCGCGAATGATGCAGAGGAGGAAGCGGGAGTTGAGGTAGAAACCAGGGAGATAAAGGGAGGAGAGATAGAGATCGAGTGATCCTGCTAAACTCGTGCTCCCTTGTCGTGTCATTGGCATCAATATTCACCATTGACAACGAGAAGGGAGCGTGAGTTGGGAGCAGGAATTTCGTTAGTGGGGTATTGTAGGCAGAGGGGGGAGGGGTACTGTAGAGCTACCGGCGTGGACAGGTATGCCCAATATGCTAGAATGGGCTAACTATGCAATCTAGGTGAGTCAGAAAAAACTTCCGGAGCAAAGATTGCAAAAATTGTGCGGCGAGGCGGAGTCGAACCACAGACCCCATTCTCATGAGACCACCACCCTACCACTGAACCACCGATGCTTGGTGAGAGAGCGCCTTCAATGTGATCTTGTACTCTGCTCGCGACTTGCGATCGGAGAATTATCGATTTTTCTGGTGCCCTGGGGGCATGCCAGCAATTTTGATTAGCGCCAAATATCTTCCCTTTCGGGTATCTATCGACCTGTAAAGGTCTCATTCCGAAACTCCATATCCTCCTAGCAACCTTCCCTTGTCAGACTACGAATCGGAACTGGATTCGTACACGGTTGCTCACGAGGAGCCCATGAGGTGAGATTAGACACTGGGGAGGAGAGAGGAAGAAAGATGGGAAGGAATTAACCCTCTGTCATCGAGAGACTTGGGGGAAGAGGGGAAGAGGGGAATAAGGGGAGGAGGGGAGGGATTGGGAAAGAGCAGGGAGAAGGGGAGGGATGGCGGAACGTTAACGACACCCTTCGAGGTTGCCCTCGCCTGTAATTGATTAATTAATAAATGAGAAGGATATGATAGGCTCCCAATGCGGGAAATATCGTTGGCAAGCCAAGGCACGCACCTCTATACCTTGATTATCAAGCATGCAAGGGCAGCATCGCTAGTAGTATTGGGGGGGGTCCAGTTCGTACAAAAAATCTTTCCCCTACTTCCCGACAATTAGAGGCAGTAGTAAGGTCAGCGAGAGACGACACTAAATTGGACTTGCCCTTTTGAATATGCGCGGAGACTAGAGACAATGACCGGACGAGAGACGCCAGACGGTTAGAGAGTTGGTATCATTGGTAAGAAAGAACGAGAGAGACTTTCGAAAGTGAAAGTGCAATTACTGTCGTCTTTCGCTTGCCTTACTACTCCCTATAATTGTCGCCGGGGGAAGCGAAAGAAGGATTTTGGTACGTGTATCAAGCATGCAAGGGCAGCATCACTAAGCGAAAACTAGATCCATAGAATGGGAGATTCATGTACGAGTTGGTTCATAGTATTGTGAAAATAAGCTAAAATACAGAGAAGCGAATGGCTCAACCAGGCTCTGCGCTTGCTAAAATAAGAAATGGCCACCCATTTCTGTCAGACCCGAGTGCAATTACTAGAGACTATGGTAATACGAGAGACACCATACTGCTAGATGGATCACGAAAAGTCAAGGTAGAACGAGAGAGTTTTCGAAAGTCAAGTATGTG
This sequence comes from Pristionchus japonicus, assembly GCA_900490845.1. Lineage (NCBI taxonomy): Eukaryota > Metazoa > Nematoda > Chromadorea > Rhabditida > Neodiplogasteridae > Pristionchus > Pristionchus japonicus. The sequence continues at coordinate 241,946 of LS513612.1, read as the reverse complement.
TAGGTTCATAGCCATGGAGAGACAATAATAATAGAGAGACAACTCTACGCTCGAAGGAGTAGGCAATGTTCATCGATCGATCCATCTCAGTCAGCCTTTGAACAGTGAATAGAGACCATGTCTAAGCGAGAGAGAAGACATTCGGTTAGACGAAGTGTAGAAAAGAGAACAAAGTATGACTCATTCAGGGTTGGTCGAACTGAGTGGAAAGCGCGAGTGACCGTTCGTTTCCAAAAAAAAGTTTTATTGAGCTACGAATCCCTTCAAGTAAATAAGTTTGACAAACCAAAAATGTCCCTATTTATTAGGAGATATACATGCTATCATTCAGTTATGATTTTCTTTCTACTGCTGTCCGCTTGTCTTGCACATGCGAGCGAAGAATGGATAAACAATGAAGAATCTTTCGTTTTTGAGCATAATACCTTGTTCCATATTAACAAAGAAAACGAAGTCAGGCTCTTAGAAAATATTCAAGGATATTTGTTTGATAACTTCACCAAAATAATATTTTTCAAACATGGAGATGTAGTGTACTCTTCGTATGATAATATGCCTGTAAGACCACACTCTAAAATATTCCACAAAGTGTTCACGTTCATCAACATTGCCGCAAATGTTATTGTGCTTGTGTGCTGTTTCATACTGATTCGAAGACCTATAGATGATCTTGACAATGAACAATAGTTTATTTACTGAGGTATCTGTTGTCATGAGCGGTTGGTCATCTCCTTCTCTATCTTCTCCCGGGAACACCTCCATCTACAAGACATTCCATCCAGATGACAACACGGGTCTAGCAAGACTCATCGAACTAATCGTTTTCGTCCGTCAAGGACCAATGTCAATCGGTTGTTTGGATGATATTCTTCGCGACATTAACGATGGAATTCAGCATAGTGATCTCACGACTTTTATTCAAAAGAATTGTCGTAACCTTTCTTTCACTGTTATCGATGGAATAGTTAAATGCAAATTCTACAGCAGATAAACACTCATTCTAATGAATTCTATTGAAATTAGTTCGTTTCTGTCTCATACTCCCAATTTCTTGGGAGTATTTCCGTCAGACTGTCTACCCAATATTGAAGATAAATCGGAAATGTTTGGTCTCGTTGTCAACACAGATTCATCGGACATGGAAGGAACACACTGGCTAGCCATTGTTGTACGAAACAACGTTTGCCATTATTTTGACTCGTTCGGAGGTTCGCCTAAAGTAAATTATACTGCACTGCTCAATCAATCACAATTGCTTATGCCGTGCATGAGCTCCAAGTTCTCTTCTTTAACATGGGTGAGAGAATGGAAATGTAGTCTGAGGATTCGACTAATCCAATCTCGTCGAAAACAAGAGGGGATGAATTTGCATTATGGAAATCATTCCACCTCACCCCTATAAAAGGGCGAAATTTCCCTCTC